>OX459113.1:41535580-42135580 GCA_949775065.1 Brachyopa scutellaris | reverse complement strand
TGTATTGATTATAGAACCCGCTCATCTTAAAGTGGAAATGAAGGTGACTTAAAGGCCCATAACCTGTTGAAAAATAAGTGGGAAGCAAAAAGTAATTAGGTATAATGTATTTGACGTTTTGTTAAGTGACCTTGAACAAGATTTACATGAGTGTGTTCAGAGATAGTTTTTCTTTCTCAACAATAATGAAACTACTATTTACTACGAGTAAACATAAGATTTAAATTTTGGTTTTTTTTTTTTTTTGTATGATACAGCGCAAAACTGATTACTGATACTCGATTCGAATAGTTCCCTTCAGTGAATTTAAAGAAACCGATTTATGAATTACGCTGACTTTCCCGCCCGCGACGGATTCTGCGCTAAGCCGTAGGTGCAGCAAAGTAACATTTTTAACCTTCACATGGACAGTATCTACCCGGGTAGATATTTGAATGTTCTTTCCTGTATAACCTTGCTTCTATTGCACAAAACTTTAAGCCGTTTGGACTCAGTGACTAAATTTTAGTTTTATTTCAGAAAAATTAAAAAAAAAATTTCAGAATACTTTTTGAAACCTTTTTTTTACTTTTTTGAATTTTCATACGTTAGTGAAAAGTATCTACCCAGGTAGATACATTCTTTTTTCATACACTTTGAACGGGATTTTTCGTAATTCTTTGCCTCTGTGTTTATAAAGTAAACAGGTTTGTAGATTTACACGAAGTTCTGAAATTGTTTGTAAAACTAAACAGTGAAATTTAACAATAAATTAAATTATATTTACAAGAAAAGTGCAAAAGGAAAAATAAAAAAAAATTTATTCAAAAAAGAAAAAAAAATCAAATTTATTTTCCGCTAACACACTACGCATGCACAAACACACTTATAACATTTTTGACTTGAAAATCAAAGGCGGATGGAAGAAAACGAAAAACAAAAATTATAACCGTTAGTTTGAAGGGAGGGTACAAGGGTACAAAATACATGCAATTTGGCTGTATCTACCTGGGTAGATACTGTCCACTAACGTATATATAAAAAACCGTTCATGTGAAGGTTAAGCAGAAAAATATTTAAAATAATTATAATTGCTTGCCTTGCCCTGCCAGTTGAAGTTTCGTAGTGACCTTTCCTACCTACATACATAGAGTGGTTTGGGGTAAGGATGCGCATTTTGGACTTCGGGCTTAGATTCTGAATAGTTAACAACAGATAACAAACAAAAGGGCTTATGATTTGGTAGCTCTATATTTTAGGAACGAAATTATACAAAATCATTAAAATTATTTTAACATTCCCTATCCAAAGCATAATACAACAAAACCTTACCCACACAACTAATGTTAAATATTTATAATGTTGATGTTGATATTGTTGATATAGCTCATATTTTCTTGACATAACTATTATATGGTCACTACAAAAAAATTTAATAATTCATGTTATGTTAAAAAAATCCTCCGTAGTCGCTAGATTTGTAAATGGTCTTCTGAATGCTGAAAAACGTTTTCATTTTCATTTAAGCTGTCATTTTGGAAAGCAGGATATGGGAAAAAACAATTCTAAGTTTTACAAGCTTATGAGAATCTATTTGGAGCTACTTTATTCTTAAGGCTGAAGAGAAAACAATTAAAACAGGACTCTCGCACTGAGGGTTTATATAGCTTAGCTTACCAAAATTATGCTATTAATTTTTTTCGACATAAAATTAGAAAATAATGATTTTAAGATATTTTCTTTCTTGTCTTATGAGACTTTCCTTCGTACCAAAGCTCACAATTCTAAGTCTATGAGAAGTACCTAAGAGGAGTGGGTCAGTATAAAAAGACCTGATTTTTTTTTAGAAGATAGAATAATTTTTATATGAGAGTTTCATACTTCTTAACCACACTATAATTACGATATTAATTCCATATACTTATTTGGTATTAGTCTAAGTCTGGCCACCTAATCGAATGATTTACCCGTAATCTCTCCTAGTTCTGTTAGCATTATTTGCCATCTTAATATACATACATAATATGTGCTCACGTACTTAATACATAAATGCATTACTTGGTAAAAGCGATTAGCAGTCAATAAACGATCTTAAAACGAAGCGGACTTTAGTTTTCGTTTTTACTCCCCCACCCCATTTCCTTACAGCAGGACAATGTGACTGTTGACCTCAATACCTGATATTAATTTCAACTTAATGCCTCCAGCCAAAAGGGCTCTATACAGACAGAGAGACAGGCGGACAACAGAGTCTTTCTATATTTTCATTCTACACAGAATTTAAAAAAAAACAAATTAAATCTTAATAAAGGGTGATTTTTTAGCTGGTTTGGTTTTGGCAACACTGGTTTTGACAGCTGACGTGTGTTTAGTACCTTGTGTCACTGTCAAACAGCTTCAGTTTGGTTTGCAATTTAACCATGGATCGTCTTACAAATGAACAACGCTTGCAAATTATTGAATTTTACTATCAAAATTCGTGCTCGGTTCGAAATGTTCATCGCGCGCTGCTTCCATTTTATGATCGGCATTCTCGACCTTCATTTTTGGTTGAATGGGTACGTAAATAAGCAAAATTGCCGCATTTGGAGTGAAGATCAGCCAGAAGCATTGCAACAGCTACCAATGCATCCCGAAAAAGCCACTGTTTGGTGCGGTTTATGGGCCGGCGGCATTATTGGGCCATATTTCTTCAAAGATGATGCGAATCGCAGCGTTACTGTCAATGGTGAACGCTACCGAGCGATGATAACAAACTTTTTTTTGCCCGAAATGGAAGTTCTTGACTTGCATGATATGTGGTTTCAACAAGACGGTGCCACATGCCACACAGCACGCGAAACAATGGCGCAATTGCGAGGCGAGTTTGGTGAACAGTTAATTTCACGTTTCGGGCCGGTCAATTGGCCGCCTAGATCGTACGATTTGACACCATTAGATTATTTTTTGTGGGGGTATGTCAAGGCTAATGTCTATAGGGACAAGCCCGCTTCGATTGACGCACTGGAAGCCAACATCCATGCATTCATTCGTGAGATACCGGCCGATATGTGTGAAAGAGTATGCCAAAATTGGACTCAGCGGATGGGCTACCTGAGACGCAGCCGCGGTCAACATTTGCATGAAATTATCTTTAAACATTAAATTGCAAGGTTCAAACTATCGATTCAAATAAATATTTCATTCATTTTTTTGAATTTTTTGTGTTTTTTTTTTTAAAAAAAGTTCTCAACCTCTTAAAAAATCACCCTTTAAGATACGAGTACATCCATACATATAGATAACGTATGCAAGTTTATACATAATGTATGTATATTCACCCAAAAATATACATAATTATGTCCCGTAAATCAATAATTTTAATTTATTTTATTCACTAATCAATATATAAAACTAATAAAGTGTCAATGCTCGACACACGAGGAACTATGCCCGACGTATATATGGTTTTTATATATGTATAATACTAGCAGACCCGGCGAACTTCGTCTCGCCCCAATTAAACGCCTTCAAATAAACTCCAGAGTGATAATAACACAGATAGTTCAAATTTCAATGTGATTTATTTGAATAGAATCGAAATCAGTAGAAAGCGATATGATAAACAATGTTTTTCGATTTGTTTTCCGGCGCAACACGAGAACAGGCAACGCACAGCTGACCGTGCGAAAAGCAGGGAAATTCGAGATTAGTCTCACAGACTTCCAACGATTGGCCTTGCGATTTATTTTTTTTTAAGTGAAAAAATTTGAGAGTGTTGTTTGACTAATTTTAAGACATTTTTCTTCTTAAACATTTTTTTCTAAAGTTTATAGTTTTTAAGAAAACCATAGATTAAGATTTTTATAAATTGTTTTCATTCTCGCCGCCATTTTGAAAAATCGCGTCGATGAAATTTTCTGAAAAAAATTCCTCTTAATGTTCGAGTGCCATGATCACCTCTGATCATAGTAAAAAGTTGATACCTCTGCGGTATCATTTTTTTCGAAAACGTTCAGGTTTCTTACGTTTCAATTGACCATATTTTTTTTTTTTCGGTGTCTAATCGAAATTTTGAGCTCAGATTCTGAAAGAGCATCAAATCGCGTAGGAATAGAGGTATTGCATTATTTTTTTGGTCTGATAACATAATAAATAAACACGTTGAGAAGTTAGTAAAAATTCTGATCACCTCGGCGTTAACATCAAAACATGCGATAAAATGCAAAATTTCGGTAAAAAAAATTTCATACATTTCGAATTTTCCAATTTTCCGACTTTTCCGGAGGGTTTTCCCAAATACCTTCTCCTGACAATAACGAACCACTGAAAAAAAATTTGAGCCAAATCGGCCCAGCCGTTCTCAATTGATGAATTATTATACATTTTTTTTACCACCATTTTTATATACATACATATATAGATAATATAAAAAATGTATAATAATAACAGTAGGCTAAATTTGATGGTTTTTATATGCTGACACTGACAGCCGCTCGAACCTAACCTTACCTTGCAGTAAGTAAGCCGTAACCAAAATACAGTCATACATATTCATACAGTAGTTACCTTGTACAAAACGACAGCACATTCAAAAACTGTTCATTTTGTTGTTGATTTTATTTTGAGTATCGACGCACGGTGTCAAAAAGACCCTAAAACTAGTCACATAGTACAGTCGAACTCGCTTAAGTGGGCGTTAGGTCTTATCGCCCAAAAGCATAACGCCCAAATGGAATGACGTATCGCCCAAAGTAACTGTCTAATGTCATAACGCCCGAATCTTAAAATGTCATAACGCCCAAAAAATTTGTTGTTGTTAAACTTGGGCGTTATGACATATGTAGCTTTCGGGAGTTATGACGTTTTTTCATAAGATAATATACTTTTGCTTGATATCACCCGAAATGCCAAAATATATTTTAGGCGTTATGACATTTTCTTAATTTTGTCATTTGCTACCAAAACCGTTAACTTCTGCACAAGCGATATTACCTAACGCTAAAAGAAATAGTTGAAAGAAGTAATTTCTTAGTAAAGTGCATTGAAGTGCGGTTGTAAGTGCAAAATAATGGAGTGTGAAAATTTTAAGTGCGTTAGTGGTAAAAGGGTTAATTTCTAATTAATTTATGTAAAAAATGAGGGCGGGGTGGGGCGTCACGCGGTACGATTGCGGCCCGGAAATGAAATGAGATTAAATCTTGGTTTTTATTTCAACTAGCCGGCTTTTTCATTTACCGACTTCGGATAACTGAAATGCAACAAATCTAGAATAGTTTGTCAATAAATACGAACAAGTAGAATCAGTTAACTAAAAAAAAAATTATCTAATTGAATTAGCTTTTGCGTCGACATTCATAATGTATTTAACAAAAAATTTGACGAGAAGTAGCAGATAAAATCGTTTTGAAATTAAGAAAACACAAAATTTTCTGTCAGTACTAATACATATCTGCCACTATGAGAGGTAAAGTTCAGTGACGAATGTAGGTACACATAAAAAATGACAAAATAAATAGATGCATTCAAAGCCTATCTCATCACTTTGTTTTCTGTTTTTGTTACACATTTTAAGTTTATCATTTAAGCAGTGACTTTTCTATGAAAAGTTATACATACATTTTTAAAGATTTTTTTTCAGTTATCTTGGTTTCAATAAAGTGGAGTAGTTTGTATTAAATTTGTGAAAAAAGTACACGGAGATAGAATGAATTTCCCATATAACCGAGTTTTTCAATTAACCTAGTTTCAAATAGCATAAATGGGTTCGATTGTACTCTTCACTGGTTTCGCATTAAAAATCAGAAAGTAACTTCGAATTTACATCGCACGCAAATATGACTATTTACAGGCCAATGAAACCATTAAGTCCACACCTTGTTCGCACACGTGGTGAGCAAATGTAAACCTAGTCGAATTTGGATGCATAATTAACGAACACAAAAGGCCACTAGCCACACTCACTATTAACATCTTGTTTATTATCTTAAAAAAAAAAACTATAATAATTAACTAACACAATTAGGTACACGATTAATCAATCGATTCGAGTGTCTCGGCCACGTGCAGTAGCAGCAGCAACAATTAATTAGGAACGCTATCGCTTGAGAACGTCATTTATGATGTAAAGCAATTCCGGTTGGTATTTGACATTTCCAAAATCCAGCGTTGAACCAAGCTGTGGCAGCAGCCCTGTTGCCCCAAAGGAAACCGAAGGATAACCTTGTATTATGTTCACACCGGATGCAGACACTGGCCGGGACAGGAGAGTTGCGTGCTGAGCGTTTGGACGAACATGTTCGTTGAAGCCGAGAACTCTTGGTGCTCGCTGCGCTAGGCCTGATGTATAAAAGGCGGATGTGAACTGCTGACGGATGGCACTCGGAGTTGGCGGCTCGGCATACAGTTGAGTGGGCTTCGATATAGCAAAGCCTCTGCCATTAAAATTGTTTTGTTGCCGTTGATGATGATGGTGCGTCTTAGGTTGATACACTTGAGGTTGCAGCAGATTTGTAGAGTGATATGTTTGATGATGGATTGCTGTACGTAGCGGTATGGAGAATCCGCTGTAAGGAGTTATAAGTCCAGCAGCAAAATTGTTGGGTGACTGATAAAAAGGAGATGCCTGTGTTCGTTGGTATGTTTCGATGTTGGTCCTTGGTGCTGGGCCCACTGGAGGTGGTACTAATCCAACTGTGTAATCCCTTATTGGATTTTCAAGTGTCGGCGGTAATAAACTTTGTTGTGGTGATTGTATCGTTCGAAAAGAGCCAAAAGGACTGTAGTTTATATTCTGGGATACATCACCCTTACTGCCGACTACGAGGAGCGAAAACAGAACCGTTGTGATGAGACTCTATTGAAAGAAGGACGTGTTTTAGGGTCGATTTGCATACTCAAATGTGCGTACTCACCTTCATTTTAGTCCACCACTTTTTGGCTGACTGGGTGAGTATGAATAAAAAAGAAAGAAATTATATCTGAAGTGCGGCTAGCCTCGGCGCAGACTTTATATAGCCTCTGCAGAGATGAAAATTTTCTGCGATTAGCTACAAACCAGTTTCCGTAAGAGATACATTTTCCCATCGATTCGACTTGCTGATTATGTTCCTATGCTAATATGGAGATCCTAAAATATTTAATCGACTTGCGGAAGAAATCAAAAGTGTGAATCCAATTCAGGTCTAGGTAGATGCTGGCAGCAGCATCGAATCATATCAGTGTGGCAACAAAAGCCGGTTTTACCGTAGACTTTTCGACTACTTTTGATAATGTGAATTTATTGTAAATCAATCATTCTTTTAATGTATGCAAAAGCCAGCGAAGATGATGAGTTTAAGCTATTTGAATAGTATTTGAATGGGTTGGTTTTTTTATGTATAAGTAGGTAATATCTTGGAGGCATTTTAATTGTTTTTTTTTTCTAACACGTTTACATTATTTGCATACCTAAGTTATAGCTTGAATCGATTTTATTTTATCCATCGGAAGATGAGTATCAATGAATCATAACGTAGGAAATAGCAATGATTCATTTCTGTAAGTTTGAAATTTAATTACAAAATTGATAATAAAATATGAATTTTTGGGAAAACCCCAAAAGACCATTATAAAGATTTAGTGGAGGCCCACAGCGTTTATTCAAATTTGCTTACCTGCTTTCGACCTTGTCGAAACCACCTTTTCATGTTCACCCTGTAAGGATAACGTTGTTGAAAACCCTTCATAAGCTTAACATTCGCTGATTCGACAACTGTATTAAAAACAGTTTGTTTTTTACTTTTTTGACTAAACGTTTTTTATTTAAATACTAGCTGTTGCCCGCGCCAAAAACAGTTACTTATGTTAAAGTATGAAAGGAAAGCAAGTAGTAAAAAGCAATACTGCTCTTCTATTTTTCAATTTCAATTTCCATACATTTAAATTACGTATATTTTCTATACTATCTATCTATACTATTATTATAAAGAGGAAAAGTTTGTATATAAGGGGTAATCTCTGGATCTACTGAACCGATTTCAAAAATTCTTTCACTAATAGAAAGTCACGCTATCCCGAAGGGCTATAGGCTGTTTTTTCTTTTTGTTTTAGGAAATACAAAAAAATAATTTTTTCTACCTATTTTACTTTGGCGGCTACCATTTCTATCTTAAATCAGCTTACCAGATCAATTATCTGCTATGTGAGCAGCCTGCCTGTTTGCGTACAAGGGCGAAGCCGCGCGGGTCAGCTAGTTCTTTATAAACTGAACTTAGTGGTTGTTCCCTATAGATGACACGATGATACAAAAATTGTATGGAAATGTAATACAGTAAAACTTGTGAATAGTGGAATCTGCGAATAAAAGAATCTTGCGAAACCTGGATAGTGGACATTTTTGGATGCCAATTTTGATTTTCTTCATACAAACTCATTCTTATATAGTGGAAACCTGCGAAATCTGAATACAACTGGAAAATTTTTCAATGAATTTTGATTTTCCCCATGCAAATTCAGTCTTTAATAGCAGAATCAAGATATGAATGCGCCAAAATTCATTAAAATTTTGTCGGCGTTGTTTCCTTTTCCGAGAATTTTGACATTTCAATTGTTTCTTTTCGTGAGTGTCTCATTCTGCTAGCGGCTACATTCAACAAGTACACATTCTGAAATCCGATATCCAAATTGGTCGAAAAATAATAAAAGAAATTATGTTGCCGATAGTGGAAAAAAATTGCGAATAGTAGAAATGTTGCGAATAGTGGAAAAAAATGTGCACCGAAGCATTCCACTATTCGCAAGTTATACTGTACATATGTATATTTTGTGTGGTACTTTTCAGTTTCCTATATCCAAGAGTGAATCTTGGCAGTTACAGTAATTTTTTGTACATAATGCCAGCGTTGTTAGGTTTTGAGGCAAGCATAGAACTAACCTGCTGGTTTTGATCGTGGTCTATCTGAATCACCAACTAATAAAAGGTTTGCCCCACCGATGGTTGTTCCACATGCGACAAAAATTTCAAATTTGAATATTTTTCTTATAAAATGCGTAATAAAAATAATGTGTGAATAAAATATTATTATTTTTAGGGTTCCGTACCCATATGGTAATACGTAACCATTATAAGTTCTCTCTAACTCAAAAATGTCTGTCACGATAAAAACATCAAGAACCGTTCTTCCTAGAAACTTAAAATTTGGCAGACTTATACATTACGGTGGTACACATACATTGACAACATATTACTCAAAAATGTTATGAAACAACTATACAGGGTGGGTAGGTAAAATGTAATCTAAAAAAAAAATTTCTGAAAAATTTATCATGTGAGACATCATTCGAAAGGGCTCAAAACATAGATTCCAAAAATGTTTCTTAATTTTGTCTAACAGAAACTTTGGGAGTTATTGCCAAAAATGTGTGCAAAATATCATACCAACCCCCCCCCCCCCCGCCACTTCTTCAGATGATGTAATAAAAAAGTAGTTGGTAGTGTTATGAAGCCAGTTAAATATAATTATACGGCATTTTGCCGGGCTGCCTGTTTGTAAAGAAATAATGCTGGAATATTAACGTTGCTCCACGCAAAAAATTGTAGATTGTTTTTTTCTTTGCTGTATCTCCCATAGCATTGGACGCATGTTAACAGATTATCGTTATAAATTGATGTATGCCTTCAGAAATATTAGTGATATTTTGTGTCGGTTTAAATATTATAATACTTCTTAACGAATATATTAGTATTAGTTAATATCATAAAATATTTGTACTGACCCATCCCTAGTGGTGAGAGTAAGTACGAGTATTTCCGTCTGTTCACAAATTTAAAACTGCAAATACGCGTTTAATTATTGCAAAACTTTTACCATTCCGTATGGATTTGTGGGTATTATACATACATATATGTAGATATAATATTAATATATACATACCTTACCTATATACAACATACAGTGGACGTCCAGTATTACGAATGCTCGATATAACGAATTTCCAGTATAACGAATGAATTTTTTTTTTTTCCCATTAATGGTTCTAAATAACGAATAGTTTAACAAATGCATTGCAAATTGCTGTAGATGCAAGTTAACTTTTGTCGGATATTGTAATATTTTGTATGTATCCTTACTTCTGCTTCGGCTAGTAACATCTGTTGAGTGTACACTGGTCCCTCGCTTTGCGCTACTTCTTTTTGCGCGGTTTCAGTTTTGCGCGAAATGCATTTGCCTACCAAAACTCAATTTGTGCGGCTTAAATAAATGCTTACATTTCATTTTTCAGGAACGCAACAACCTAAATTATATGAAATTCATACTTCGCTTTGCGCTATTTCGGATTGCGCGAGACTTTTTATTCCCATAACCACCGCGCAAAGCGAGGGACCAGTGTATCTATTTATTTTTTTTTTTTTGTTTGTAATTTTTAGTAATGATCAGTTATGCTAACAGGTACATACATACACAAATGTAATTTTAAAGGAAAATTAACTGTTTCAGTTTGTTCGGTTTTTTACGTTTTTACGCCTTTCATTTCGGGAAGTATTTCTAGTGGCGTACTGATGAAAAAATTAAAAATTCAGAAGCAATGAACTGCTTCAATAAATGCATACAGTGGTCAGTTCAAAACAATATCGACTACTCAAAAACACTTTTATTAAGAGGAATGCGGTTCAAAAAAGCTTGGAGGGAACCAAAAGGCAAACAAATACTAAAGACTTCCTTTTTAAAATCATAATTATTGTTTTGTATACCATAAACTTAATAATTAATTTCTATTGTCTTATAAATAAATACATAAATTTCAATGCAAAAATCACTTGTTTTTTATATTCTAGTATTAATTAGCAGCAAAAATACTGTTCGATATAATTGCGCATTATATAATTCGTTATACTGGACGTCTACTGTATACGATATATACATATTGTTACGAATGTAGCAAATCTTAATTTTATTTATAGGAAATTTCAAATATTTTATGAACTCTGCCAAAAGTCAACCACGCTGCTTGCTTTTCTAAATTCAAAAGAAAATGAGAAAAACTACCGCCTAATTCTGCTTTTCTACATGACAGCGCAGCTGTCAAGTCGTAGACCGGTTTGTTTTCCATGCGATGAAGCACCCAGATTTCGATACATTGTCCGGTCCACCTCTTATGCTTAAGACTCCGAATTAAGCTGATAGAACTGCTTCAAGCAAAATTTTCGTTCAAATTGAGTTTTTGTGAAAACTGTCTGTAGACGGTCTTAGTGGCTTAAGCCCTTTTGGCATGGCTTGCGGTGGATAATATTCAGAAAACTTTAGTGATATGCATATGTTATAACCATAACCTTGAAATGAACGGTTTAGCACAATAAAATTGGCGTCTTCTAGTTGGAAATACGTTAAGATGCCGTTACTAAAATGTTGGAAAACGATGTGGTACAGATTTCAGCCAAATCGGAGGAAAATTGTGGTTGTTAATGGTTTTGGTGGTACATATGTAAATGTAAACGGTTATTATACAGCAAAAACCCACATGTGCTTCAACTACATTTAATTTACAAGAAGTGACCCTGTGGTGCGGATTTCATGCCGGAGGTGGATGTGTGGTTGGACCGTATTTTTTCGTCGATGAAAATGATCGCCATGTTACGGTCAATGGATTTCGCTATCGTACTATGTTAGAAGAATATTTTTGGCCAGAATTGAATGGACTTGGCATCAGTAATATATGGTTCCAATAAATTGGTGCCACATGCCACACAGCTGGTCAAACAATTGATCTTTTGAAGGCGAAGTTCGGTAATCGTGTATAATCTCGGGAAACGGTCCGGTCGAATGGCTTATGCAATTTAACGCCGTTGGATTTTTTTTATGGGGTTACAGTAAGTCGCTGGGTTATATCAACAACATTAGAACAACAACAACATCAAACACGAAATTGCCCACATTCCGGCCGATATGTGTGGAAGAGTTGTGGAAAATTGGCTCAAAAAATCCGTGTCGACATCATCACAGTTTTGTGGAAGGACGCGAAGGATGTCAAACTGTCCTCAAAGTGTGTTGACACCAAACCTTTCCAGAGAACCAATTCAGTCAGTCAATCATCAGAAATTGCTCATTATAATCGTACGATGACATTGATTGTCCACAAATTATCCGTGAGTACAACGCACACATGGGCGCGGTGTCGATTTAATGCACTCCTATATGGGTCGCAATGGACTCTAAATCAAAACACAGGATACAAATGAATTTGTTTTGTATCGGATACTCTACGCTGAAAAAATTCGAACTACTGATAATGATGAAAAGATAAAGAAATGACAATAGACGAATTTCACTTCACCATAGCGAAAAATGTCTGTGCTGCTGTTGAAAAACAATCCGTTGGCCGTCCATCATCTGCCGCACAGTCACCCACCAGCAATGGTGTTTTTAAGAAGCTGCTCATCGATTGGAAAGTGCGAGATTTGATGAAGAAAATCATTTTCCTGAATGGGGATCGAAAAAGTCGTGTAAATTGTGTAAAAAATCCGATACACACATATTTTGTTCCAAATTTAACCTCCAATTGTGTATTTCCAAAGACAAAAACTGTTGCACAAAGTATCTCATAGGCAACTGATTCATGGTCTATTTGTATTTACCTGTTTAGGAAAATGTATTGAGCATTCAATTGCGGCGTCTGCAGTCCTATACAGAACCAAGCCTAGCTTTCTCGCAACCATTTGTGGGTGCGTGTTATTTTTTAAACGAATGGAAAGGACCTTCAGTTTTTTGCCGACTCTGAACGGCGAGTTGAGAAGCTTCTCATGACAAATGATACTCACCACCACGGTCGCCAAATCATTCACTTTGAACAAAAACGATTTTTGTGTACTTGAATCTTACAACACATTTTTTATTTTTATTTTTTTCTTTCACCTAACCCACTAATGCCGTCTACAGACGCACATAGCAGTATTTTATAAAAAACTGGCCAAAAGGCGATTTTCTGAAAAGTAAAATTGACAACTATAAGCTTGGTATAGCGGGTGCTAAATAAACAAGGGATAATATGCTGTACTTGTTTTTCCTTTTGTCGTGTGTTGTGATAAAATGAGTTTAAAGTTAACATTTGCATCTACTGCATTTTTATTGTAATGCATGCTACTTTGTCATTCAGTCATATCGAAGTGTTGTGATAGAAAGCTTAAACAATTTAAATGGAGGATTATGCTTCAGGTATTTTTTCCCAATTTCAATTCAATTTTGGGAATATTTGGCGGTGTTTTTCGTTTCAATTCGGGCTAAGAACTATTATATCAACACATATGCCCGTTTTCACAGTGCGAGCTTAAGTGTCGATCCAACGATAATCTCAGGATTACCACGAATTGCGTTCCCACAGTGCAGGCTTAACGTAATCCTGCACTTAAGTAGTGTCATAACTTAAGCCACCGACTTCCACGGCTTAAGTATCGATCCAGAGAGTAAATTGTTGCCGTAAGTGTACCAAAATAATATTAACCTCCAAATACAGTACAGAAAACCTACCTAAACAACGAAATGTTTTATCTGGTAATGCGGCTGGCATTGCGACTCTCATTTTATGCAAGTGGAGGGGGATGATTCTGCTGATATCGCTGCTCGCTGCTCGCTGCGCTCGCGACTTCAGTTGTGTATCTGTTTCATCAGGATGCACATCGAAGAAAGGGAGGGGTTCGCAATTTTTTTGTTTTCGTCAGCATACTGCTATTTCGTCGTTTTTTGAATTAAAAATGAATTAATTGAATTATTTTTCTATTTCCACACATGCAGCGGCTTCTTTGTCTTATATTCTTTTAATTTTCATTGTATTTTTTCTAAAAAGCACTTGACAAGGAAGTGAAAACTAAATTTCGTTTGTCAGTTTGTGTTCATTCGCAATTACATTTTTCCATTAATGGTTCACAATGACACTCAATCCATGACTTAAATATACCACACTTAAGTGGTGACTGTGGGAACGAAAACTTCTTAAGTGAAGGAATTGTTCAATCCGACACCTAACTAATCCAACACTTAAGCTCGCACTGTGAAAACGGGCAATAATATTTTTTGAAGTTATTTTTCAAGCTTTAACTAAGGGCATAGAGTATCAAATTTGATACCATTCATATTAACGGTCATAAATACCATATGTTAATTATTTTCGCCTGGCTGTACAACAATTTACCTTTCCTATATTTCTTCAACAACCAAAAATAAAACTAACTATCAGTTGTTAATTTTTTTCAGTTTTGCAATTATTTCGTCGGGAGTCGACTAAATAGCGATTTTTGTAAAGAAACATCGAAATTTAAATTTTGCAAAATTAAAAACTTATATTGGTGAGTAAATTTGGTTCTGATATTTTTTTTGTTGGATGATAAAATAAAATAAATATTTGGCTTCAGCAGTCCTAGGTAAAATCAAGCCTAGCTTCCCGCAACCATTTGTGTGTGCGCGTTATATTTTTGCACGAATGGAAGGGACCTACAGTTTTCTGCCGTCTCCGAACGGCGAGTTGGGAAGCTTTACTGTTTATATGACAAATGATACTCTTGAATGTTTGCCAGGCATTCAGAAGAGGTGGACACTGTGAAAAACTTTTTATGTGTTTGCGGCGGGATAACCTAAGACCGCTGGCTCAGTAGTCCGACGCACTAACCACTTGCGCTACGGTGGAATAGTTAAGCGATTTTCTTGTATCAGTTTTTATACTTCCACAGTTTTTTCGAAATAAAACCTTAAAAAAACAAAATTAATTTTTTTAAATATTTTTTCCGTTAGCAAGCCACTAAATCCTACACGTATATAGAGTAAGTTAGGGTAATATGGAATACAGCTTTGTTATTGTGAAATCACTCCTACATTTTTGGACCAAAGTACCCATCAAGTGTTTTAAAATGACCGATGTATATTCAGGTTTTTATATTAAAAAATGCAATTATCTGAATCCAAAAAAATGTGCAGGTAATATGGAATATTCCATATTATCAAAATTTGGAGGCATTATGGAATATTCCATATTACCAACTATCAAGCTGTTCTCTTTTCTAATGTATTTTGTTGTTGGTTTTTGTAGCCATCTATTGCATTAGAAGCTCATGCATTAGTATGGTATTTCACATAATAAAGGAAAAAAAATGCTGATAATATGGAATACTATTCCATATTACCAACATTTGGGTATTCCATATTAACTCGATTAGACACATTTAAGTAAAAGAGCAAAAAGTAGCATAGCGTTTATAGATTTTATCAGACAATCAGCAATAAATGGAAGTCCAATCTAACTGCTTACAAAACATACCTTTTTACTTCAATATTATTTATAGCTCAAACATTTTTTCATTTAAAACATTCACACCTTACAAAGTTGTGGTTGCAGCGGATTTTAAATTTAATTTTTATTTTTTTAAGTTTGACAGCTATTTGAAATCGAGCACAAGTTTGCTAAGATTTCTTAAACAATCTAAGTTCTGAGAGAGATGTCGTTGTAGTAAATACGAGGGAAAAGTGGTATTCCATATCATCCACATATTCCATATTACCCTAACTTACTCTATTTGAAAAACAAAAAAAAAAAAAAACAGAAATTCATGCATTTTTAATGATTTTTTTTAAGTATAGCCCATTATTGGGCAATGAATTAAAGTTAATAAGTTAGTTTAAATATTCCTTAAGTCAATGCAACAAAAATTGTTTGCTCCTGCGTGCTCTTTACAGTACTGCGGGTCAATGAGTTTTTCACTTTCTTGTAAAATGCACTCAGATGTTATGCAACGTTTTTATAGTGCTTGAGAGTTTTATCCAGAAAACATTTATATAAACTAATGCAAGAGAGTAGAGGAAACGATATAAATTCAAAATTTGACTACTTTGATAAATATTTGCTAAGTAGAGCGTGCTGTGCGCAAGACCAACTAAAAGAATTTAAGCTAAAAATATCACGTTTGGTACGAATTTAATTAAAAATAATAGAAATGTCTTAAAAACAATATAAACTATTGTTTCAGACATAGAGCAGATCATTGAAACACAAAAATAATTACCTCCGCATTTTTTATGCAAATACTCCTATGTGAGACGGTCTTTCATCTTTTTCACCAGGGGCTTCCAGGTAAAATTTTTCTGACAAACGAACTTCCAATTCGTCTTTTCCAGCCTAAAATCATACTAGAACCAAAATTCTCATAAAAAAATACTTCGTATTTCGATTCCAGTGGTTAAAGGGTGGACTTCTAGGTTATGGAAAAGCTCATCAAATATTTTACCATGAACCACCAAATCGTCCAAGTAGATTTTACAGATGCGAAAGAGGACTTCCAGGATTGTTTCCATCAGCCGTTGAAATGTCGCCGGGGCATTACATAGCCCAAACGGTATGACATCAAATTCCCAAAGGTCATCTCCCGTGCTGAACGCAGTTTTTGCTTTTGATGATTCCTCTAATTCAACTTGCTAATAACCTCATTTCAGATATAAAGTGGCGAACCATTTCGCCCCAGCCATCGAGTCAAGTGCGTCGACTCTTTGCATGGAGTACCCATCTTTAATAGTCTCATCATTTAGGTGTCAATAGTGTACGCAAAAACGCAAAGTTCCATCCTTCTTCCCGACAAGAACGACCGGTGATAACCATGGACTACGTGATTTGCGAAAAGTTGGAGTACGTGGGATTCCAAGTTGACCAGGCACTTAAAGAACTTAGAAAATCAACTCCAAGCATACAATCTCGTTGTATGTCGGCGACAATTACATCCATCTGCTTCCAGAACGTTTCTATTTGGATTGTTACCTTAATTGTACCTTGTATAGGTGTGAGATGACCTGCAATCCCTTGGATGAAAGCAGATAACGCCTTAAGCTGAGACAGGAGAACGGATGAGAGCTTTTTTGGGTGGTTAACTGTATGAGAAGCGCCAGCATCTACGACCAAATAACATGGATAAGTTTCGATGCAGCCTCGTAAAGAACATTTTTCTCTAAGCCGGGGAACTACTTCAATTGCTGACTTGTGTCCCTCGGAGCCAGCGTAAGTGAGTTTAAAGTATCCCTCTGTATTTGATTAGGTGTCTGCTTGGCAGCGACTCCTTGGCCATCCGGTTTGCAGATATTAATAGCCTGGAAGTTTGAAAAAGCAGTAATTACTTCGAACGCAAGAATTTCAACCACCTGAATATCCGGAGTCCCAGATGAAGTTGTTTGTACTTGGCGGGCATGGAAGTAAACTTTTCTTTTCAGAGCAGGACAGCTAATAAACTCTTTTTTTTTGAAGCAACACCATTTGACTGCCATAATCCTCTCTTGAGAATTTCTTTTGTCGACCGAGCGGCTGTAGACGTTTAGGGCTACATTATTTTTTTCCGTCAGCGGCGGCCCTTTTAAGCTGACGGATTCCCGTTTCCCGAAAGATCTCTTTCTCCAAATTGAGCCATCGAATTATTGGCTACCCATCGTGCAGCTCTGGTAGCAATGCGGCTGGATTCTATTCGAAGAGACATTTCTAATGCATCCTGAAGTGTTTTAGGCTCACTTTCGCGAACTCGGCACTGGACTTCAGCATCGGATATACCATCTAAGAACTGTTGAATGCACAAATTGTCGAGCACATCTCTCTTTCACGTTGAGTAAGTTAAGCGAGCCAATCGTTGCACATCATTTGCGAATTCAATGAGATTTTCACCGTGCTTTTGATATCTGGAGCGAAAAACACCATTCTCGGTTCCAGCCCGCATAGCGGCTCAAAATCGTCTCCGAAGTGCGGTTATCAGAAATGAATAACTGTTCAACGTTTCGCCCTCGAGTGCACCCACGTATGAAAGCGCTGAGCCCCGAAGACTTGCAGAGAGAAAGATAGCAGATTCATCTTCTGCCCATTCGTTGGCTCTGGAAGCCATGAGTAAACGAGTCTCGTACTTCCTAGCAATACTGCTGAATGATCTTCGTGGTTGATAATCTGGATGCAAAGCAGAACAACGATTATCACTGGTATTTTGTTGGAGGGGGCTAGAGGTTGTTGTGTTGGCGGTGGGAATTCTGGCAGCAAAGTACCAGAGTGATTATTACGGTTAGGTGAAAGTTGCGCTGGAAAACTTGTGGCGGCAGGATATTGAGATGTGGAATCCTCGGTTGGTTGGACGACTGAATCAATGCCACTATCGGCGAGTACTCGGTTTGCAAATGCTGTTGCGTTGAGTGCTGTGCTCTCTAAATCCGGTAATCGTCTAGTTAGGCTGGAGGACAGTTCGTCCAGGCGATGTCCAATTTTATTGACCGCAGTCAAAATCGTGCTGATATCCATGTTGTTACTTAGGGATGGGCTACTCATTTTCATGAATAATTGACAAAACCCCACATCTGACACCAATTGTTACGAATGTAGCAAATCTTTATTTTATTTATAGGAAATTAAAAATATTTTATGAACTCTGTCCGATGTCAGAGTCTGTTATGAAGTCAAAGTCTCATCACCAATTTAAAAATTCATCATCTCATTCATTCATATCCAGCACCCAATCATTGAAGGTACGGTGGCGTTGTGCGTGTCCTGCTGGAGTTTAAACACAATGTCGGCTTATACTCGTAGAAAAGACAAATACATATGTACATATGTAGGTCTAGGTACTTATTATATCATATGTATATGGTTTAAAAGGACATCTCAACAGCAATCCAGTGACCCTTTACTACCGTTATGAGGAAGTTAAGCCTTATCGGGAGTACAATAAAATCATTGAACATTGTAGACGTATTCTCATCAGTCAGTCCATGCGACACATACATATGTATGTACACACCCGCTTTTTTGTTTGTTGATCTTTCGATTCAAAACCCTTTATCCGTGCTTACATAAATATGTACATTTATTTCTTATTAAAATAAACTTCTGTATAGATACATGAATAAATTAAATTTCTAAAAATCATTAGCAATTCAACAGTTTAAATGTATTAAAGCCCTAAATAACGAGTATCTCGTGTATTTTTAAATGCACTCGACTACGCCATTGGGCATCCGAATAGAATTCCTCTCGTAGCACCATAAAATCCAGGATATTATTCATCATCTTCATATACATACATATGAAGTGCATATATGTACTCGTTCTCGTATATCTCTGCTTATGTTCATTTTATATTTCACGAATGAAATTTCATCATCATAATTATTCTACGGCGAGTAGGGATGGATTCTTAAATAGCAACTACAAACAACAGTGCATAATATTTTTTTCGCTTCATGTTGGTTTTGCATTGAAGTCTCTTTGAAGACTACTACGAGTTTTAAACACAGGTCACAGGATATCAAGATAATCTAAAATTTTAATTAAGAATTCAAGTGGGTAAAACGAACGCAAAAATACTAAAAGGATGTAATTTAAACGCTTTATGTTTATCTACAAATTTAATATTCACTGGTTTTGGAATTTGCTTTGAATTTTTCAGTGTTGTTGGTTTAGTTGGTGTACTTCCGGTCACCGTGGTTGCCACTATCGTTGTCCTTCTTGTCCTTTTAAAACACCTAACTGGTGGATTAATAATTCTGCACCCAAAATCAGCCAACTCGTTAGCATTGCAACAGCTAAAAATCCAAGTACCGGTATAAAGTGGTCCATGTCGACGGTTGTGTCCTTTTCCATCATCTCTTGGCTACATTGCGGTTTCTCAACCGACCACAATTTCTCATGATAGGTCATTAGGCCAGTTTCGCGCAACCTTAAAATTGCACTGGCGAAGTG
Source organism: Brachyopa scutellaris (assembly GCA_949775065.1). NCBI lineage: Eukaryota > Metazoa > Arthropoda > Insecta > Diptera > Syrphidae > Brachyopa > Brachyopa scutellaris. The sequence continues at coordinate 42,115,909 of OX459113.1, read as the reverse complement.
CTCCTTATAGGGTGAACCATGCGGAACGGCTGGACAGGATAAAAATGGAGGATCCATTGCCACTTCCTGAAGGTCACAGAATTGTGACTCAGTGAGTTGCTCTGAAAACATAAAGAGAGTGAAGTTGATTAGAAAAATATAATGGCAAACTAGTTTTAATTTTTGACCGCAGCTGTCAGCTGATTTAGTTTTTGTTTTCTGTGGGGCTATTTTCCATTTTCCGAGTTTGGAGAGTTACGATATTTCGGAACTGGTTTTCAACAAGAGAACTTTTCTTGAATAGTGCTTAGATTTGTATGACCGTTTTCACAGTGCGCGTTTAACTCACAATGGTTTGAGCACTTAAAATTGTGACAGTGAGACGAAACGGAGACTGATGTTTTTTATAATGTTTTAACCGTTTTTGAGTTTTTATATTAAATCAGTTTTGAATTGGTATTCGATTCACAGACATTAGAATCGTCGATAACATCACATTGGTCAAGCGTGTGTATAAGATGACAGACTTCACTGTTTGCTGATTGTGCGGAATACAGTAGAAATACAAAAACGTTGGAAGAGTTATTTCTGTCTTTCACAAAACTAATAATTATAGCAAAAATTGATTTATGTACATATAACCGCAATTTAGGACTCCAACCATAGACGGCACATCTCTAAGAGTCTCTAACAGTGATAGATACCTTGAGATACTGCAACAGAAAAATAAACTTTCGACTTTATTGCAATTGAACTTTCGATAGTCAAATAAAAAGCGTTATTCATTTCGGAAACGCCTTTAGTATATTTCTGTAACTTTAAAAAAATCCATGTTGTACAAAAAGTATAAAAAAAATGCTTTGAATACAGTTCGTCGAATTGACGAATGGTTAGCTTATTAGGGGTATTCATAAACGTTAGCCTTGCATGGCTAATTTTGCTTCCTCTAGACCTTTTTGTGCGAGAATCGACAGCAATACTCTGAAGAATGGAAACCCAACCTGACGGTACATGTGCAAATTCTGTGCACATAATGGCGAATGTTGTATGTAAACACAGATTACACAATCCCCTCCTCAAATTTTTGACGGCTATTTGCCTGCTGCTTCCTGAGCAGAGAGGAATGGGATGCCGGGACAGGAGCGTCAACCTTTTCTGAAACGCTCAATCTATCAAAATCCATCAGACTCCCAAATTACTGTAGCGTTTTCCAATCAGAGTTTCTGGCAGTGTCAATAGCCGCCCGAGTTAAGTATTGGTCTCAAAACAATACAAATTAGTAAACCACAGCGTACTTCTCAATAAACTTCATTTCGTGGCTTTGTATATAATTGGTTTAAATCGTATTTGAAGAATAGAATCAAAAAAGTCAAAATAGATGATTTTGTTAGTAGGTCTAAAACTTTGAACTTAGGTGTGCCTCAGGGATCAGTTCTTGGTCCAATGCTATTCTTGATATACATAAACTCGTTGTTTAGTCAACCATTTATAGTAAAACTAACAGCCTTTGCTGATGATCTTAGCATTGCTTATCGCTCAGATAATCCTTTGGACTTAAGTGCTGATCTAAATCACTATGTTCACCTTTTGAGAATATGGTTTGCAGAACACAAACTTATTGTCAGTACTGAAACCAAATTGATGAACTTCAGCCTATGTTTACAAGAGTCCCCTGAGTTTGAAATCTACTTTCATGCGAAAAATTGTGCTAGCTCTAGCGTGTCAAATTGTGTTTGTACAATGTTTCATATTCAGGCATCTTGTGACTTGAATTGTTTTAAAATTGAATGGTAAGTCACTTTAAATATTTAGGTATTACAATTGACAAAAATATGAGTTGGTCCGAACATTCTTCAATTTTGAAACAGTATCTCCGATCAGCTGTTAGAAGCTGTTGCTGGGGGGGTACCTACAAGCTAAACTACAGCCATTAGCCGTTTTACAAAAGTGCGCCATTAGGAAATTATGTGGGACAAATCGTTTGGCTCGTTCTATGGTTTTATTTAGAAACTTTAAAATTCTGCCACTAAAACATTTGTACTTTTTTAAAGTTTCTAAAGTATTTTTTATGAGAGGTGGCTATTTACAAAGTCCAATATCTAATAGCCGCCTTTTGCGAAGCAATTCAATGGCCCTGGCTACACGGTCCATTCAATACCGATTCTTTTCAGTGAGACAGGTATATTTTATGTGAGTTGAAACGAGAACGGTTGATTTCACCAAAAGCACACCGAAAATCCGATTTGATAATAATTATCGGTGGAAGATGCATGTTATTTTCTCAAAGCGTTTCATTTCTCATACATTTTTTCATTTTTTTCCGACCGTCGGAGGGTTCACATCACGGAAAACTCAAAAAAATAATTCTCTGTGCAGGACGGAGCACGGAGATTATATGTTCTGTTTTCAAAGTGTTTCCCTCAACACATTTTGTGTGTAGCCACGGGGAAATTTTCAATACCTAGTATGCCATTGACCGTGTAGCCAGGGCCAATGAATGTCGTCGTCATACCTACTTTTCGCACCACTTTATTTAAAAATTTCTACTCCGTTGTGTCTTGTAAGTTATTTAATAGACTTCCTATAAGCATTCGAGCACAGATAATATAGTTTACATAGATATCGCACGCCGAAGGAAAAAAAAATGACTCGTTTTCAATCGTCTGTTTTTACTTCGAACTCGGAAGTTCGAACGATTTGTGTGAACAAAATTCAATCCAACAAAAAACGCAATTCTTGCGATCGTGTGTTGTTGTGCTATGACGTGCCCACTGCCATCAAATGATCCGAAACCGTGGAGATGTGTAGTTTTTCTGTTTTCAACCCTTAACGTCATACATAAACCAACCACAGTATACTGAAATGAAAATGCGACAGCGAACCAGTTTCTCGATTTATTTTTTCATTGTTCATGTTCATTCGTCGTCGACTTTTCAGAGGCGCTGGTTGTTGTCCCGATGAATGCGATTTTTCAGCTACCTGAATACAATACATAAATGTACATACATACATAGTTAAATATCTGTGGTTTTGTACTCATTCTTTTTTTTTATTTACAAATAATTTGTTTTTGGAAACAAATAAATTAGAAGAAAAAATGTCTAGTAATAGGAAGTCAGGAGTTTCTTGTTCAGTATGCAAGAAAACGAAGAGAAATTTCCCCAATTTGAAAATGTTTGCATGCCCGTCAAATGAAAAAAATGAAATTTTGAGCCGTTTGTGGAGACAGGCCTGTGGCTTTCAGAGTGAGGGAAAATATTTTGTATGCCAAAATCACTTTTTACCTGAATTTATTGGAAGAAAAATGCTAAAGAGGGATGCTGTACCTTCATTAAATCTAAATTGGAATGAAAATCAGATGGATTTCGATTTAGAAAATCTTACTTCCCCTAAATGTAGAAGACATTCTAGCGAGTCAGATGTAGTAGCATGTGTTAAATGCGACAAATTGTCAGAAAAATGTGTGAAATATGAAAAATGTATTTCTCAGCTCAAAAAAACGGTTTTCATTTTCAAACAAAAAAATAAAAAAATAAGACAACAAATTAGCAGAATGAGCAGAATTCATGCTCGTTTACGAGGAAATATAAAATCAAAACAGGTCAATTTAACAGCAGAGATTCAAAAGATTAAGATGTCAGAACATTCAAAAGTATTTTGTGGTATGCTAATGGGACTATCTAAATCAGAAAAATACAATAGCGATGAGAAAGAGCTTTCCCAAAATATTTTTTATCGCTCACAGAGCGCTTACAAATTTCTCCGTGAACGGCTAGGCTTTCGGCTTCCACATATATCAACTTTATATCGTTGGGCTCCTGTTAAGGGATTGCAGCCAGGATTCATAAATAATGCTCATAATTGCTTAAAATCGAAAATAGCTACATTAAGCCAGCGTGAACAAAACGTGGTTTTAATCTTCGACGAAATTCGAATTCGTTCAGACTTGACCTACAATATAAGAAACGATGTTGTTGATGGATACGAAGATCTGGGATTAGAAAGGAAGCCTTTGTATGCTAACGAAATATGTGTTTTTATGGTGAATGGGTTATATGACAGTTGGAAAAGCGTTCTTAATTATTTTGTTTCTGAAAATGGAATAAAAGCTGAAAATCTGAAAGAAATAATAGAGGATAGCAATATCCAAGCTAAAGTCCAACAGGGCTGCTGGACCTGACGGTCTACCTGCAAAGCTATTTAACGCAGCTGGAGATGATTTGGTAGTGAGCATACACCAACTCATCTCTAAGATTTGGTCAGATGAAAGTACCTATGCCAGATGAATGGAATCTCAGCATCGAATGTAGTATTTCAATATTTTATTATAATTTTCACTCAAATAATGGGTAGAGCAACTATTTCACTAAAGTTAAGAGATCTAATCAAAAGATTGATTGGAGAGTGAAAAGCCTACAAAATTGTGAAAAATATTTTACGATGTTCAGCTAAAATGATATTTACTACATTAAAATATGCAGACAAACTGAAACCCAGGGCCAACAACTAATACAACCCCAGGGGATGACCAATATATTGCAAGAATGGTTTGAGGTTAGTATTTCAACTATTAAAAGAAGATTAATAGAAATAAAGTTGGTCGGAAAAATACCAACAAAACTAACATATCTCAGCAAAAACTACATTGCAAAGATAATAAAATTCGCATCAGGACACGCTGCGCTGTTTAGCCAGCTTCTAAATGGCGGAGCATATTGTGGAGCGACGAAACAAAACCGTTCTATTCGGCTCTATTGGACGTTGTCAGTATGTACATTTGATTCATATTAACCCTTAGGTATTCCCTTAGCTTTTCCATTCGGTAATCAAAATATAGCATATTTAGCGCAAAATAAAATAATAGATTCAAACTTGCACAAAAAACAATAATATTGAGTAAATTATAAATTTTTGTAGGGCACTGCTATTATATTGCACACCACTGTTGTGGCTGTAGCTTCAAATGAATTCGGACTTCACCTAAAACCAATATCCCAAGAAATAAAATCTTAATATTAATTGATTCTTTTTCAAGATTTACTTTCCTGCGTTAATCCTTTCTCACTTATCTTGAAAAAATTAAAATAACCTTGACCAAGAAATTCCTTGCATTGAAAGGGAGGCGACAATCAGAAAAACAAAAACAAACACACAATAAAATAAAACGATGGAAAGGAAAACCAAAAATAAAAATATGAGGACAAATAAGCAAAAACAACATGCAACTTATTGAACCAACAACATTTGAACGAACATCATGTCTTTTGTATGATTCGAACGAATTCGTTCCAACTGGGACGTAGTAGTAAATCCCAATTGACTGAAAATGTGTCTTTTTTTTCCTATGGCGTGCGACATCTATGTAAACTATATTATCTGTGATTCGAGTCATTAGATCCACGTTCGTCTATTTAAAAAAAGTTACAATATGGCTTTTCGGTTTTGATCATGACGGTTTTGTGCCTATGTTTTGCCCTATGTTATTTGAAATCCACATATTGAATTGTTGTATACTTTTCGCTCTTTACCTTTTCTTATCTCTTTACCTTCTTTTCTTTCTAGTTTTTTATTGTAAAAAAAATTGTTTATAGATGAATTAAATACTGTTCACCTCATATTTAAGGAATTATTTTATGAAGTGGCATAACCACTATTTAATTTCTATTAAATAATAATGTCACTACCTATTCTTAATTATCATTTTATATTGTTATGGTAGATTAAGTAAGCAAATTTTGTTATATTAAATTAAGAATTCATGAATAATAAATAATAATAAACTATACTTGCCTGCACTTACATTATTCAATTACTTAATACAGTAAGCTTTTATGTGTTAACATAAAAGTGACGACGATCGAGTAACATAAACAAAAATGCATTTGGTTAACCTATTGAGAAAATAGTGTGAATAAATGAATCCAATGCATTCAGTTGACCTCTCGATGAATGGAAATGCAAGCAAGTCAATGAGACTGATGTCTTAACGCTGGTGTATTCAACCCTCTTCTGACATTCCACTTTTCGTTAGTTGTAATTTTTTTTGTCGAGTTTCAGAAAGAATGGTACAGTGCAGCAATGCTTAAGACAGCGGCCGTATTCATTCCAATAAAAAATACAATATACAAATACATACATATACAATAAATAAAATACCCGAAACATGACCAGAAAATACTAAATAAAATTTGAATTAAAAAGGGACCACGGAGTTTAAATATTTATTTCCCACGAAACTGTAATGAAGGCGATACCGCGAGACGATATTAACTTTTTCATTGACAGCCAGTGAGCAATAAAACCAATTTTTGGCTTGAAATAAAATCGAAGCTTGTGCAATGGTGTCACAAAGGGCTGAAGATTATTGGTGCGAATAATTATATTTCTACTGAGTTCCCGGTTACAAAGGTGAACTAAATAGAACCGGCCCAGCGTTGGACCTAGAACTAGCTGACCGAAACCCCTCTCACAGGAAAGAGAAAAAAGAATGCTATTACGAGCAAATAATAGGAGGCCAGTGTTTACCTCTTGTATAGTAACAAGAAAATTGTGGCCACTCTATGACAAAAACAAGACCAATACGATCCTATTGAAGGACAAGAACTCTCTTTTGAACTTGGTAGAGATAATAATCGGACATAAAATGCTACGATATCTGAGACTGAATGAGGGCACTCTTCATTTCCTTTGGCACTGCCCAGAACTATGACTATGAAGTTTTATTTATTTATTTATTTATTTGTGATGAAAAACATCTGCAGCTTTATCAAAGCTTCTTATTTAAATTTCAAATTTCAAAAAAATAAAAAAGGTTGTATTTAAATTAAAAACAACAATATGTACCAAGAAAGTAAAAATCAATGTATTTTTAACCACTATACCAAATTTTTACACCCAGAACTCAAACGAAAATATAAAACAAAAATCCATTTCTCGTTTACACCAAAAATAACCTAACTTTAACTAGCTGTACTTATCATACCAATTGTCCGAATTTAATAATTTTTTCGGTTTCTTGAGGTCCAAACAATTCTTAACCCAGAACATAAGGCTTTTATGTATTATAGACACACGCGAAAATTGGATTTTTCAACGACTTTTGCAAAATTGCCCCACAGTGCGGCGGTGTAGAGGTAATACTACGCAATGCTGACCGGGTTCAATCCCAGCAAACACCTAAAAGTCTTTTCACGGTTTCACCTCTTTCGAATGTCTGATACTTGAAAGCATTCAAAGAGTATCATTTGTCATGAGGAGCTTCTCAACTCGCCGTTCGGAGTCGGGAAAAACTGTAGATCTTTTCCATTCGTGCAAACATATAACACACACACAAATGGTTGCGAGAAGTAGGCCGCAACCCGAACTGTACCAATACCTAAAGAAAGAAGATGCTTCACATAATAATTTCTGCAGACAGCCTTTCTTTATTTTTAGAGCAATTTGAAAGGTATGTACCTCGCAAACATCCACCAAATTATAATTTTGCATTACTGGTCGTCTATTTGTTTTTCGATCTACCAAGTATGCATGTGGATTAACTTTTTTATTGGCGGATTACCCTCACTTCCTACGTAGTTTCTATGATACACGTCGTTTAGGAAACCAAACGCACGTACAGCCACATTTTGAAAACGCATGCTGTTTTGAAATTCCGGCTACATTAAAAATTACTGTGTCTGTGAGTCAAATTGTGGAAGTTAACGTTAGTATTTTTAGAATGGTAAAAATCAATTCAAACCAAGAACTAAATATTCATTTAAATTAGCGCGTCTTATTAAGAACTGTTTAAAAGTAGAATACACAAGGCCAAAACTAAATTATCGACGTTTTTAACAGAAATACAACCGAAATAATTGTGACTCAAAGTCATAACGTGGTAGGATTAGGGTTAACCTCTGTTCGTCCCTAGTTACACTACACGGTACAAAATATCTTTTAGCTCGCAGTGCCGTCCGCAACTGGCGGGGCGGAACTCTTTAAAAAAACTGTGTTTTTTTTAGTTTTTTGCTTTTGTGAAAATGTATGCCTACATACGTTTAGAAACAAAATTCTGTGGTCACAAGGAAAACCCGCTAAAGTCTGTTTTACTAATTTTTCAGGAGAACAGTTTAAACTTTTTGACAAACACGTAAAATTACAAATGACTCTATTGGGCGATTGGCAACTCCGATCGCGTTGAAAAAAAAGTAAAATAAAGATAATTTCACTCTTTCTTAGTTGAAAATTATTTTTTTTGAAAAAAATAACTGTAAACGATTTTATTGACAAAAATAATACTTTAGTCGTTATGCCATTTAGGTTTTTCATCATAAAAAATCCTATCTGGAGTTTAGTTGTTTTTCCATTTTAAAGAATCGCAATTTAATTTTGGAATAACCGCTAAACTGCAGATAGGAAAGTCTTTTTACTTATTCTTCCTTTAAAAAAAAATTAACAAAACAAAAAATATTATCACGGAAAAACAGCCAAACTCAAGTTTAGCTATTTTTCCTCCACAAAAAAATGTAATAATTGTATAAATTTAATGTGGAAAAACAGCTAAAGTCGAGTTAAGTCTTTATTCCCTGTTGTAAATCTTAAAAAAATTATCTTAAGTCAACTTTAGACAGTAAATATCTTTTTTTTTTGTTGAATTGTTTTTCCTTAATCTAAACTAAAAAAAATGACTTTAGCTGTTATGTTTTTTTGAAATTGTGGTGACATTTTTAAAGATAAAAAGCTGAAAAAAATGTCATCAAAATCTCAATTTCGTCTAAAGTCGACTTTAGCGGTTATGGCTTGTGGCCACAGAATTATAATTGAAAAACATTATACATAGGTACATAATTGATTTATTTATAAAAATATTAACCTTTAAATTCATGATTTTCAAAACTTGAAAACAAAATTATCCTGGTTGTGTATTAACTCTAAAAACACATTAGGGGTATTCACGCTTCGGTGTATCTGGTCTTGTAAAGGTGCAAAAGTGTAAAAGTGTAAAATGTTCTCACAATTTAACAACAAAATACACTAGCTGTAATTTTTTTTACAGTTTTACACTTTAGCAATACTCCAACCCTATTGTAACTTAGAATTTCGATAGAATCAATCACCTTTTATTGATTCGAAAGTTAGCGAAACTTGGTTTTCATTCAAACATCTCGAATTTGCTTTCTTCTTACCTTCTCAATAGGAAACTTAATGTCGAAGTGGATGGTTTTGTCTCAAATGTGGTAACAGCTGCTTCAGGGGTTCCTCAAGGAAGCCATTTAGGACCGTTGCTATTTTTACTATATGTAAATGAAATCCCCCAGTTTTTTAAAAAGTGTAAGTGTCTGTTATTTGCAGACGAAATGATTGTTAAAGTGTCCAACTTTTCGGATTGCTTAATGTTCCAACACGAAATTGCGATGCTGTTCCGTAAACGATTTGGAGCTTATTTTGTCGAAATGCAAAGTTTGTTCGATTTCTCGATCACTCATTCCCGTACCTCATTCTTATGTGGCTGGGAATATTGCTTTTGCTAGAGTTTCTGAAGTTAAAGATCTTCGAGTTATTTTCGACAGCAAGTTAAGCTTTAATTTGCATATTGATTACATCGTCTCTAAGTCTTTTTCCTTACTTGCTTTTATAAAAAGAAACTCTGAAGATTTCCGGGACCCATTCGTTCATAAAACTCTTTATTGTTCTTTAATTAGATCCAAATTAGAGTACTGTTGTGTTATTTGGGATTCTTATTATGGTGTTCACTCTTCTCGAGTTGAACGGGTTCAAAAGCGCTTCAATCGCATTGCTCTGAGGAGATTCAATAGGGATTCTGAACTGCCTTCGTATAGCACTCGCTGTTTATTGTTAGGCCTGAATACTCTCATTGTTAGAAGAAAAGTGCAGTCCTTGATGTTCCTAAAGGATATAATCACCAATAGAATTCATTGCAATGAGCTGCTTTTTAGTATACCATTTTACGCTCCAAACAGAATGCTGAGAGAAAGACATTTATTTTTAACCTCCGGTACATAGACTAACTATGGATTGTCCGAACCGATAACTCGGTGCATCTATTTAATCAACTCGGTAGATAATAACCTGGATTTAACCTCAAATCGGGATTACTTTACACGCATTGCTCATGACATGATGTATTATCGTCTAATCTTATGTTATTATGCCAATTTATTTCTTATTAATTTAAGTTTTCATTGTGTTTTTGGTTAATATGTATACAATTTTTATTGCGGAAACTGTTAAGGTGTTCTACCTAGTAGATGAAATAAATAAATATATAAATGAAACTTGAACGTGATTAATTCACAAAAGTGTTAATTATGTTAGTTATGTACATTTTATTTTTAATTTAATATTATATTATGTAGGTTAATAGTAATTTTGCAAAAAGTAATTTTGATAGAAATCACAGGTCTCGGCCTCTTCGTCTTATTTTTTCCTGATTTTCATTGTTTTTTTTCTAAAAATCATTTAACACTTAAGATGAAAACCAAATTTCGTTTGACATTTCGTGCTCATTCACAATTATTTGTTTCCATAAATGGTTCACAATGACACTAAATCCATGACTAACCTAAACTGTTGACTGTGAAAACGAAAACTTGTTCAAGTGAAGTTTGTGTTTAATCCTTACTTACTTAGTTGGCGCTACAGCTCGAGGTTAACCTGGGCCTGCTTCTCGCAACCATTTGTGTGTGCGTGTTTTTTTTTTGCACGAATGGAAGGGACCTACAATTTTTTGCCGACTCCGAACGGCGAGTTGAGAAGCTCAATCGTGACAAATGATACTCTTTGATGCTTGTCAGACATTCGAAAGAGGTGGTACCGTGAAAAAACTCTTTAGGTGTTAGACCCGGTCTGGAATTGAACCCGGGCAGCATTGCATGGTAGTCCAACGCACTAACCACCACGGCCACGGCTACCACTTGTTTAATCCTACACTTAACTAATCCGACACTTAATCTCCCCCTGTGAAAACGGTCATATGAGTGGTGTCCAGGATAACTGTATTACTGAAAGTTTTACATATGATTCACAGAAGTTTTTTCCAGAGGTTTGCAATTATTGTTTGTACGATCAATTTCTTTAACTACACCACCATCCCCTAATGCAGTGCTGTGCCTTTACAGTAGGTTTTGACATTAACTTCTGAAACTAATCAACTTATTTTCGAACTCTCAGTGTGACAAGCGACGACGACTACCACTACGCCACAGCTACCCACAGCGATAGACCATAGACCGCAAAAGGACCAGGGTATTCCTTGGACTGAATAGGGCAAAGTCATGCCCAAAACACATGTGCAGAAATTCTGTATGTAGTACTGCGCGCAGCATTGCAGGTTAAACAGACGTGCAGAAATGATTTGATGTGCAGAGAATCGGCGACTGTCACTGCTACTGATTGAAAATCAGTTTTGTTTTTGCAAAAATTATTTTGATGTGATTTGAAAAAAAATTGATAGTATTTCAAAATACAAAAAATTCAGAAAGTGGCATTGCTTTTATGTTTTATGTGTGTATTAGTCCTATTTAAAAAAAACATTTTATTTTACAAATTCTATTTATCTTCCATTTTGAAATATAAATAAACTATGAAACTTCAAACAGCGGTCAAACTAAATACCTCAAACGGTATTTTTTTTTCTTTTGTGTTGTGTCAACATTGTCGATTGCAGAGAATTTAGAAATAGAGACATCTTGCAGAACAGCACTGCATACAGAATTTACATGTAGCTTCGCGTATTGAAACATGTATGTTCTAATTTCTCTACGCAGAGAATTCTGCACGTGTGTTTTGGGCATCAAGGACTCTAAAAGGAATACTTTCCGGGCACTGTCTCTTGACGAAAGATGCCAAAAGAATCGGTCTTTCAAACACGGGCGAATGCAGATACTGCTATGACATAGGAGCATCGGAGAATATCGAACATATCCTTTGTGATTGTTGGGCTATTGCTCGTTCTCGAAAGAAATTTTTAGGCAATTAGGCTGGCCGCAACAAAATCTCAAAATTTTGCAGGGAAATTAAATGTTTGGAGTGCAATGTTTTGGTTTAGGTATCATCATACGATGAACCCAGGGGATCGTGATGGGCCTATTATGGTGCCTTGTGTCTTATGATGACTCAGCTTCATAAACCTTTCAACCTTACTTAACCTTACATATGTCACTGGTTTACACAAGCACTTTTGATACTTCAAGTTTTTTGAGGCTAGAATCGCAGTCCATACTAAAACGTCGAACTATTTGGGATAAAGAAGCTCCTATTTTGGATATTTTACGTAGAACGGCTCGTTTTACCGTGTCAGCGAAAATTTTGTTGGTCTCCCAGATTGCTTATTTGTTTCGTAATTTTCAATACCGGCATGTAGGAAATTCTTCACGACCTTGAGTGCGATTTTTTTCATTGCGAATTAATTTGTCTTACGTCATTCAACTATTTTGTAAGTCGGCTATTCTTTATTTTTCAATGGCCATTAATTTATTGTTTCCCACATGACAATAATAATAAGTGATAAAATTCTAAATATGTCTCTCCAGAACGTCTGTACTGTTATTTGAAGAACTGTTGTCATACCAAGCTATGCTTTAAAACTAAACCTGAGATCGCACAACAGCCTGAGTTTATATTTTTTCGCAGGCGAAAATTCGTTTTTTTTTTAAAAATTAATTACCATTTCTGGTAAAAAAGCAATTAAGCCACTAAAGGGTTTTCCCCAAGTTGTCATCGGTTGGCAATATCTTGTCACAAAACTTATCATAAAAGTTCATTACTCCTTTCTAAAATTGCTTGGAAAGAAGAAATTATGTATATATTTTTCTATTTGCGAGACCTCCGAATGTTAGCGCAGGTAAGACCCCGACATTCTCTATTGGACGTTCCAGATAAGCCGACGCATTTTAATTGCAGTTTCCGAAAAACCGTTTTAGAGGTCAAGTGACATCAGATGAAAAGAATCTTTGCTGCGTCAAGGTTTTTTTGCTTTAAAAGTTAACAGACTTGATTTTAAAGAATGCGATTGCATATAAACGCTTACACCGCGCTAATTTTCATACGAAATCATTTTTATGCTTTAAGTACCTATCAGTTTTGTTTTAAGTACGTCTTCATATCGTGGGAAGCAATAAAAAATTGTAATCTATTTAAGTATGTGACCGCACCTTAATCTAACGATTTCCCCTTTGCATTTCTAATTCACTGATATCGATCTGATTTATTATTTTCTTTGCATATATTAAAAAAGTATTTTATGTTTTAGATATTAGTTTAAAGCTATTTATGATACAAAGTTGCTGCAACTAATGAAGACAAAAGCCGTATTTTATTATACCCGTGATCTGATCCGGATCAGATCAGAATAATAAAATAAACTAGATCAAAGTTCTGTGTTTTGGTGATTGTACAAGCTAAGTTCATTCTGACATTTAATGCGAAGTTGCCATGCGAATGAATATTTTCTTTTAAATAAAAATTGAATGCGCTTGTTTCATGTTTTTAGGGGGAAATTGTTAATTTTGATTAACAGATACCGAATGAGAATAATACTTTGTAGCTATAATTTCAGTTTCACATCGCTTAAATATCATTATGAGCAAACAAAATTAATTTATTCGAACAAAATAACATTTAATGATATTTAGATTGCCAATAATATTTTTATATTCTAATCTGGCAACATTTACCCTTGATAATTGTCGATAATAAAGCAACATTTACAAACGTAAGTGAATCATAAGGTCCGTTCGCGTACTTTTTGCACTAAATATGGGTTTTCTGTCAAATCTCGAAGAGTGGGGGTAAAATTCTTTCAAATACAGAAAAATCACGAAAAAGTAATCGAACGCATTAAGCACCAAAAAATAAAGAATATATGTGATTTGACAGTTTTCATAATACACCCCAAAGAGATTTCTTGGACTAAAATTAGTAGCATCGGGAAATTTCTTACTCTCTCGTGAGCACTCTCTTATACGAAAAACTATGAAATTTTTGCGTACGCGAACGGGTTTCGTTGTTTTTCGTTATTTTTCATGGATTTTCGTTGTTTTGGGATTGTGCGCGAACAGACCTATGGTGAGAAATAGTCGAACCAATCTTTGGATCACGAAAATTGATTTTGATAAAAAGAAAGTTCTCGTATTGTTGTTGTAATGCACACAAACTTATGAGTTGATCTGATCCGGATTAGATTACGGGGATAATAAAACACGACTAAAGTCGCTAAACTAAACTGCGCAGCTGCAACTGGATGATTACGGATGCAGTTTTTCTTATCGGTTTCCCATATCTGATCTTCTTTTATGCATAGAAAATATGTTTGATATTGACATTTGCGCAGAATTTCAAGGTTATTGACAGTAATAAATAAATTAAATTAGTTTTATTCAGAGTAGGATAAGGCAGATAAGGGTAAACTGTCCCACGGTGGACCAATTTGCGTTTGACTTGATGTAGTTTTTAAACAATTGGTTTAGTCTTTAAACGGTTTGAAGGTACTTATTATTTGCTTTATCCGCTTTGTATTTCACCACATGCAGTTTTAGAAAGATCATAGGAAATAGTAAATTTTGAGTTTTTTAGAACGCACCTCAATTAGTTCACTGTACTAGGGGGTGGACACAGTGAACCACCGGGTAGTTCACAGTGAACCTATAGTTTTTATATATTATTTCATAAAAAAATATAGAACAAAAGCAATTGATTGGTAAAACTAAATTTTTATTTAGTTTTTTAGAACGCACCTCAATTAGTTCACTGTACTAGGGGGTGGACACAGTGAACCACCGGGTAGTTCACAGTGAACCTATAGTTTTTATATATTATTTCATAAAAAAATATAGAACAAAAGCAATTGATTGGTAAAACTAAATTTTTATTTAACATTAACTTTAAAAAAAGTAAACAATACAAAAACATAAGTAATAAAAACAACAAAAAGTAATAACTACAGTAAAAAATAACAAAAAGGACTTTCAAGAAAAAAAAAACCTCACGATTAACGAATGTTAAATGCTGATAGGTCATTGCTAAATAAAAATACGGAATTCTGAAGCCTGTAAACCATGGTTCACTGTGTACGACTATGATCTGGTTCACTGTTGGACATAGTGACTTTTTGGAGAAAAATATTTTAATAAAAAAAACTTTTTCACAAATTTGACATACTAATTTTAATTAATCATAATAATCAACATTTTAAGCTGTATCCCACAAATCTCACTAAGCACATTACGTTTTTAAATGGAACAAAAATAAAAGCACGATTTCTAATTTACTTACCAGTAAAATTCACTTTTTTTTAAGCAGAACCGACATTGACGAGCGCACTATTTCAACGGCCAGGTAAATTCATGAAGTATCGAAACGCGTTTTATTTTCTCTTTACTTCGTTTGTCTCAAGTAGGGATTCTGTAAATTTAAGAGATTCACTGTGGAACGTTAGCCACTGTGGGACAGCTTACCCTAAATATATAACTCAGGAAATCGGAAACAGAGCGAAATATTTTTACTTTAAATCCATTTGAGGTTGAGTTGGAATGACATGAACATTTTTGGAATATCTTGGGAGGAAACATTTATTAAAGAAGAAGCTTTCGGTGTTAAAGCAATCTTGAATAATACTATCAGAACATTTACATGACCCAGAATGTGGATTATTGTTGGTGTTATTGATTATATTAGGAAAATAATAATTTAATAAATTTGGCACATTTGAAGGGTCATTAACTACAGTGCTACCAATTTTTATAGAAATATCAGGTATTGAATTATTTTTATTTAAAATTTCGTTGATAACTTCACATTCTTTTTAAGAGTTGCCTATATTGTCAGCAAGTCTATTTCTAAAATAGCTATCTCTACAACGCGGAATTTCAGTTTAAAGATCGTTATAAAGTTTATCATAACATCTTTTAAGCATAATAATATGAGGATGCTTTGTTACTTTAATGTTCTTTAAATTAATTCTTTTGAGTAGTGATAAATGCATCCATTGTCTTATTATTTTCAACTTAGTATTTTTATTTACATATTGGACTCAGAACATGAGATTGAACCACCCACGAGGAGATTGAGACTATCAAATCTACGGGCATCAACTTCAATAGATCGAAGATTAATTTTTTTTATCTTTTCTTACATTTGGTTGGCAAACAAAACAGAAATTTAAATGTAAATTGATTTGAAACATAATTGTTGGATATGAAATAAAGTTGAAAAGGAAAAAAAAAAACAATATATTTGTGGATTTGTAGTCGAGTCGAGATCCACAATTTCAAGAAAAGCAACCCATGACATTGCCTCCTCTGAACTATATCAATGCCTAACTTGCAACTGACATTCCTAAATGCAGCTGCTTAAAAGTATTCGTACCCAATATCATTTGTTTACAGTTACCGTTGAAAATTGAACTGTAACCGGTTAAATTTTCAAAATTTAACGGTAACTATTCCGGAAAAAAACACTTTTTAACGAATTATTTGTAAGCACCGTAAAGTCAAATGCATTAACTTGATGTGTACATACGTAGGCTGTTCTATAAGTCAGTGACTTTGAAACTAAAAACTCGTTTTTTTTTTCTCAAGATTTATTTAATTTTTCAACATAGTCTTCTTTTAGCGCGATACACTTTTCCTTTTAAAAAAATGCGATTTCTCAAAAACCCTATAAAATGGGCATTTGTTGCATCGATAATCTCATCATTCGATGAAAATCTTTTTCCGGCGATCCAATTTTTTAAATTAGGAAACAAGAAATAATCAATAGGAGCCAAATTAGGAGGGTGGATTAGGGTGGATTAGAAAGCAGTTCATAGCGCAATTCAGAAAATTTTACTGAAGCTACTGTGGTGAATGCCGGTGCATTATCTATATATTCTGCATTAAATTTATCCAACAATCTATCTATGCCAATAGGCACTGTCCGGTAATTGTTTTTTCCTTTTCCAAGTAGTTAATGAAGATTACGCCGTGGGAGTCCCAGAAAATCGCTGCCCTGACTTTTCCGGCCGACGAACCCGTTTTTTGTCTTTTTGGTACCCGTTCGCCTCAAGAAGTCCACTGTTTTAATCATTCTTTCATTCCTGGCGTGTAATGGTATATCCAGAATTCATCAGATGTAACGAACCGCCGTTAAAAATTTACTTGTGTTACGCTTGAAGAGTTCCAAATTCTGCTCTGAAAACTTCACCCGAATCCGTTTTTGATCAATCGTCAGGAAACGCGGCAACCATCTTGCCGATAATATTTTCATACCCAAATGGAATTCGAATTTCAAATGACGCTATCATTTGAAATGGCTACTGTCTCAGCTATCTCGCGAACCCGACTTTCAATCGTCCAACACCATATCCTGGATTTTTTGATAATTTCTTCCATTGTGACGTCATTTGGACGTCCGGGCGTTCAGTGTCTTTTAAGCTCTTACGAAATTCAGTGAACCACTTTTGTACCATCCCATGCGAAGGAGCAGAGTTTCCATAATTTACCGCGCAAAAAGTAGTGTTTTATCAAAACACGAAACTCACTTTTTTCCATTTTGAGCAAATAACACGAACCAAAGTCCTTTCGATCACTGTCTATTTTTTTCTTTCTATGGGTAGACAGAAACAAAGATGGCGGAAAAAAAACTCAATGCATCGAAATCACTGACTTATCGAACAGCCCTCGTATGTACATATTTAAAGCGTTTCGAATTAGTTGGCCATAACTGTATATGCGGCCTTTATTATTATTTGCCAATTCGATTTTGTTTTGCATGTTTGCATTATTAGCTTTTTAGCGAGAGAAGTAAGCTTCACACACACAATATTTAGAGAAGCAGTGGCATTTTTCATATTGAGGTCATTGCTCTCTCTTTTGTTGTTCTTGATGTAACAAGATTCGATGTTAGAAACACCATCGCACTCCCACGATATCCGTTATTAATTTGATAACCTTCTCTTTAGCATTTGCATTACATAACTCTGGCGCGCCTGCAATGTCAACTGTACACTGCTCCAATGTATTCAATTTAGACTCCAAGATGTTCACCGTGACCGTAAGAGCAGCTTTACTTTCTTCAAGAGATCTGATTTTTTCAGGAGCACCAGTTTAATAGCAGTTTAGTTGTTGATGTCTTATCATGAAAAAGCATATCAAGAGCTATAGTCTTATTTGCAGCAATAGCATCTTTTGGAGAAGCAGCAGCAAAAGCAGGGTACACAGAAGCTACGTCAGCAGCAGCAGAGCAGTATCTAAGTAGTAGGAGAGTATGATTCAGAGTTGTTTATTGGTATACCGGTGAGATTCGGCGGTAAAGAGAGAGTGGAATCGATGGGTAATTCATTTGCCAAACAAGATCTTCGTCGCTGACCACGACAATTTTCGCACTTGTTGTGCAGCTTACTCTTTTCAAAATACTCAACGTCTCTCTTTTCTTATTTCGCACACTTAGCATGTGAATATTCCCTGCAACTTTGGCATGGTATCTTACGATCTCTAATTCTGTCAATTTTTAAATTGCACACAATACACTTAACTATATCTATGTATATATGTACATATGTATCACTTTACTTCAGGAAGTTTAATACTATAAAAGTAAGTTAGTTAAGTTAAAAGATAAGTTAGTTAAGCAATAGTTTTTAAAAAATTTTACCAGTAGCATAAAATGCGTTATTTTCTTATAATATCTACATTTATTAGTTTTTGATTTAGTTAAAATAAACTAATACAAATGCATTTTGTCGAACAGAACTTTAAAAAAGGCCGAGAAAAAAAAGCAGAAAGAGCTTCTTCACCAGCTTACTTGATCAAAAAAGTAAAAAAAAAAACTAAATTTAAATAAATAAGTGTGAGGTGTTGTTAAGGATAAACTAGTCCTTAGTGGCTTGGCCTTTATTTATTATTACAGCTGCACAAAACCGTTTTACAGAATATACAAGATGCTGGCACCTTTCGGGTGATATTGATCTCCAAGACTGCTAAACTACCCCACACAACTCGTTATTTTTTGGTAGTACATTATCTCTTTTATATAAGGCGTATAGATTTTCAATAGAATGGAGATCGGAATATTGAGCAGGTCACTCCATGAATTCCATCATACTATCCTGAAAGCATTGTTTAGCTGTTCGGCTGGTGCCTTTCGGGTTGTTTTCGTGCTGGAAAACAGGTTTTAGTAGCATTTCATCCTTGGCATATGACAACATAATGTTCTGCAATATATCAAACGTATGAGTGCTGGCCCATTATACATACATTTATACCAATATGTTGGATCAATACCATACAATGAAAAGCATCCCCAAACATGGTACTAGATCCACCGAGTTTTTTCGTTTTTATTGTGAATCGAGGATCATAATTTGTATTGGGTGGATGCCTGACATACAGCCGAGATACTTTTCAGCCATACAGAAAGGTTTCGTACATATTAAATTCCTTCACTTCTCAGGAGGCACGACAAATGCTTTTTCGAAAACCTCAGCCTCTTTGATACATGCATTTTCTTGAGAAGTGGGACTTGTGGACTTCGAACACTGAGATTGTGTTCCCTCAGCCGTCTTCTAAAAGTGGGAATGTGGTAACATGCCAAGTAAAGCAAATCCACCATCTGGGTAACTGCTGCAGAAAGATGTGTCCTAGAGTACCTTACAACACGTTTCACCATTGACGGATGCTGTATTTTGTTTCGGGCGCGAGTTTTAACCTTCATTTCATATTTTACAGCATTGTTTATCATTTAGCGTTACACCCAGGAGTTCCTAAAATTTGTTTGTACGTTTTTCCGACTGTTATAAGCAATTGAATTAGCTCGCGCTTTTATGGTGTGCAGTGTATTCCACGGTGACGTGAAATAAGGCCCAACGAAATAAGACCAAATTGCAAAAAAAATTGGCGTTATTTCGTTTTTCAAATGGTAATAAAGCCAAATAAGTCAAATTCCGCAATTTGGCTTTATTTCGTTTTTCAAAATGAAGCCTTATTCGGTTTTCACGGTATTTGCGTTCCTTTTTTTTTGTCGAATTTTTTACTATGTATTACTTTATCTTATGCTCAAAAAGTAAAGGTTACATTTAAAAATAAGATATTCATCAGGTGACATCGGTTGCAAGGTTTTGTGCATAAAGAGTGAAATATGTATGGGGGCATGGCGCCCCCCACCGACCCCCCTGCTTGGTCGCTGTTGGAATGAGAGTAGATGAGAGGTCATATTTTGTATGAATTTTTTTGAGATTGTTTATTTGTTTTAAATGGCTTATGCCCAGTTTCACAGTGGGAGTTTAAACTCTCGTTTTTCTTTAAACTTCCATTTAAAATTTTTTCGGTTTCACAGTGCTCGTTTTAACTCAAAATAGTTAAACGCCAGTACTCCGACGTTTAAACTTTCCTTTGACATATACGCGAGCGTCAAAAGTGAGTAAATTCTGTGAATCATAAGCAAGGGCAGAACTTTCAATAATACACAACTCTCCAGTTATCCTGGACACCACCCATAAAGTCAGTTGAAACTTTACATCTGAGTTTCCTATCACTACGTCGAGCTGTCTGTCTCTCGTTCTTGTCTTTCATGTGCTCGTGCTGTGTGTAAACATTATAAGGGTATTCATATTCCCTTTAGCGTGTCTAGATTATAAAAAAAAAAAGTTAAAATCATTCATAGCCCTTCCTTTTGCCTAGTTGGGTAAAAACAGATCCATATTTCTACATGCGATGTACGAACAGATGCTGTTGATCTCTGGTATGTATGTATAATGCTGGTATACATATGTATATTATGTCGGAGGTGTTGCGGAAGAAACATTAAAAAATATTTGTATGGGTTGAGTATGTTTTTGATACGTACGATGATGGTGTACAATGCACACCTTGCACACCCTGATGAGACGGCACTGGTACATATATTATATTATGTATTTTATTTTAATTTGCATAATATAAATAATGTCAAGCAGATGGGCTAATATAGCATGGGCGTCAATGTAAATCAATAGAAAAATTACGGCTTTATTCGTGGCTTGCTGACTACAATTCTTGTGTCAACTGGACCTTATAAGGATGTAAGCCAAGATCTTTATGCAAAATGCGGATAGGCCCAATTCCTGTGATCGTCTCGAAATGAACTGGCATTTAAGTTACACTCTCGTCCACGGTGCGGCGGCAATATTTACAGCTGACGAACACGAATTGGAGTCCTCATATAATTAACCTGTCTGAGGCTTTTTCAAATTTATCGATTAAATTCACGACTGTTGTGCCAGAAGGGGCTTGATGATGTCCAAATGCACTACCAACTTTACGAAATGTTTCCGCGATAATTTCACCGCTTTTGTAATGAATTTTCACTATTTCTACATTTTCTGCGAGTATGTATTGATCCATATTTAATAACCTCTTTTTTTAGTTGGCGCTACAGTTCGGGTGAACCTGGGCCTTGATTCTCGCAACCATTGTGTGTATGTGTGTTTTATTTTTGCACGCATGGAAAGGACCAACAGGTTTTTCCGACTCCAAACTGCTCATTGACAAATGATACTCTTTGATTGCTTGTCAGACACCGTGAAAACACTTTTAGGTTTTGGACCTGGGCTGCGATTGAACCCGAGCAGCATTGCGTAGCAGTCCAACGCACTTACCACTAAACCACGCTGCTCACCTATATCACTCAATTAAAGATAGAAGATAAATTAATACAATTAATATTTCATACCCACGTACCAAAAATTTGGAACTAGTTTTTTGGTAACGAACCCAAAAAGCGACAAATAGAAAGGACGATTGTTTTTGGAAGACCACGCTTGTTGGCTTGATCTTCAAATCAAATAGAAAAATTCAGCAGCAAATTATTGTTTTTTTTTCCAACGTCAATATACTCTTAAAGTATCTTCCTTCGTGCGTCATGCAAACATATTATTATTGTTACTTTTGTGGAAATAGTCAGAAGAATTGGCACTCATACCGACACCAACAAAAGTGAAAGTAAATTTTCAGCTTCTTCTAAATGATCCGACGACGTTTTGCAAAATTGCGTATAATCGAACATTAATTAATTTGCGTATTTATCTTAATTGATTACCAGTAAATTTTAATGTGTGATTTTTTAAAGCACTACTAGTGTATCTCTGAAAGGTTAACAAGTCATATTTTATCACCTTGATGATTGATGTAGACATTTAGTGAAAGTAGGCTCAGAATCATAATTGTTAGACAATTAATTCGATGGTTTAACTAGTTATTTAGAAGCATGTTTCAGCAGAGACTTAAAATTTAAAGAAAAAAAATAATAAAAACCTGAAAATTATAGAGTCATAAGGTTTCAGGTTTTTTGATTGGGATAAAGGAACCAGTTTAAAAGGCAAATTGATCCTGACATAACATATATGTAAAAAAGATTTTTTGAATTAATATTGATTTAAAATCGTTAAGAATTTGTAATTCCAACTTTTTGACTATAGATTAAGTAAGTTTCTTAACATTGCAAATTTATTAGTTTGTCATACAGACAATGATATGAACGACACTCTAATCGTTCCGCCGCGCCGATAACAAAATCGAACTAAGCTACGAACTGACAGCCCTAGTCGTCGAGGCAAATCATCCATTCTACTTTCATCCGCGCAAACCTCGATCTGCTGATTGCTCTTTGTTTTGTATTTCCTTAAAAAGTAATTTAATCTTCATTGAATTTGTTAATTGAATTAAATAAACTTAACTTTATAACGTAATAGTTGGCGACGAGGAAAATAAAAAAAAAAAAATTATATAAAAAAATACCGAAAAGTTAACCTAACTACATGATTTGCATATGATTTGCTTGCGTGCAAGTTAGTCGCTAAGAATCATCGAAATGGCCCAAATAGAGGATCTTCTGAACGAGTTACTAAAATCTCAAAAGGAATACTTAAATGTATTGGAACGAACCTCTTCCAGGAATGGTACGACGGGAGTGGCGGTGCCGCAATTTCAACGCAATTTTCACCGTTAAGAAACACGTAGGATATCTACATGCGGTCAGACATATGGAGAGTGGGTTGCTGAGATAAGGGGGTTAGCTCGTACATGTACTCTCGGAAAATAAGAAAAAAATAGAAACTTAAACCGAGGAACGCAAAAAAAACTCATATTTTTACTAACATAGGCCAATATTATGCACTTTAAAAATTCTTCCTTATCCATTAAATCTGTTCTTTGCAAAACGGATGGAATCCGGTTGGTTCTTGGTTTTATTTGGTACACTCCCGCTCTTCACTTTTTCGATTGTGGTCCTCGATTAATTTGTAGAGACTGGAATGTTGTCTACCGACAACCACCTTTAAACGTCGGTGCCACGCTTTCACGCTGTTCTGTGTAGTTGGCTTCTTAGGATCGGCCATATAAGTTGCCACAGATCAAAATTCGGGGCTGTATTGCGGTTTGCTTTTGGACGACTTACCGGAAATATAATTTTCCTTTAAACACTTGGCAACACTTTTGGCATCTTCGTCATCCATCTTGGCATACAGGGCGTTGTAATATGCCTGAACTTCACTTGGTGGCACATAGGCTAAACTTTTGAGCATTCTTATTTGAAGGCTGAACTCCTCACAGTTCCCATATTTTGTCCTGAGGCCTTTATTTTGAACCATTCGCCAAATTATTTGCCCAAAGTGGAAAAAACAGCCTTTATATACAGCTGAAGGCATAAATTCTTGGGCTGCTTTCGTGATTGCCTTTTCAAAGTCGGTAACAATGACTTCCGAATTTAAATGAATATTTGCAACGCACACAATATTGAATAAGTCGTAAAAAAATTTACTGTACGACACCTTGGTCTTGCGGCTCATTAAGCAAAATAACAGTGGAACTACCGTTCCTTTTATGCAGCCGTGAATTGAAAATATCTGTTTCATAATAGATGGCACGACGTAGAAAGTGCCATCCATTAACCAGCATTTAGCTTCTGAAAGGAGCTTTAAACTGCTTCGAGTTCCCAGGATGATATTCTTTTCCACATTAAAATTACATTCATCTAGAATAAATAACTCACCCTCTAGGTACCGCATATCGTTCGGGATGCAGATTTCATCCACAGAGGCTAGTTCTTTTATAATAGTGGACCGAACTCCGGCGATTCTCATCTTTTCGCACTCTTCGATGGTAAATAAACTCTGCAATTCTTGTCAGTTCCGTACGTTATTTCCCGAATTATTCTCGAAGGTGGCTCAGATTTTTCCTTCGCCCCTTCTTTGACCGCATTGTTGGCAAGACTCACATGCTTCTCGAAAGCCAGGGGATCGTGGCTATGTTTCGTGGGCTGTTTTGCAACAGACGTTCTCCCATCTTTTTCGGTGGTCGTTAAGCGAGCCTTGCACATATGGCTTTTCCTTTTACCGCAGCACCAATAACTCGAACTTTGGAATTTTTTTTTCCATGTGGTACACGTAACCATTAAGCACTATATTTTCCTTTTCTTTGTTTGATTTAACTATTTGCACTTCCATTTCACTTTTCACAACTTTTCACTTTTAAAGCACATATAATCAAATCACACCAAACTGCAAAAATCTTGGATTTAGATTATTGTTAGCAGCATTATGTGAGAAAAAAGGACTCCAACTGCCAAGTTCTAAGAAGTATAATTTTAAGTTCTAGGAAACCACTATTTCATCACCATATTAAAACATGTTGTTCGAAAGGGTATATGATATATGTAATGAGAATCAAAATGAACAGCGCTTTTTGATTCTCATCATGTGCACTTAACCAAACGATTTTTGTGTCTGGTTTATAGTGTGATGTGTTGTTCCTAGTTTTTTTTTGTTTTGTTTGACGGTTTGGTGAATTGACAAGTCAAGGAAAGAAATCGTTCTTTTAAGAATGAGAAAATAATTCCGCGAAGAGATACGTATATGAAATTTCATTAAAACGTCAAAAGACGCATATTCACTAATCACGATATCCCGAACTTGGAGAAAATAATAGTTTAAGATTCGCGCAGGCGAATTCGGGATAGCGTGATTCGGGATAGCGTGATTCGGGATTTCGTAGTTCGGGATTTTGTGTTTCGGGATTTTGTGATTCGGGATTTTGTATTTCGGGATTTTGTTTTCGGGATTTCGCTACCAACCCCATGGCATATATGTACCGTATTTGCTATCCTCCAAGTGAGAAGCATGCTAATGCCGATGCGTAGTCGCGTTTCCCTATAGGACCAGATTTGCAGTTCGATAGTAAGCAAGAAGAGATGTGCATGGAGATCTCCGAAGGGTATTCAGACAAAGTTGACTTCTTTCCCATCGTAAAAGCGGGTATCGTAGCCGCTATTAATAAAGATATAATCCTTAAGAAAGCTCGCTATTTTAAACTTTCGGGTTGGCCGGAGAAGCTGTCAGAGAAAGTTCGTGATACAGCACCATTTTGCAATAGAATAATGTCATTATCAGAGTACCAAGGACTAATCTTGCTCCAAACAGAACATCTCCGGGTAGTTATACCAAACATTTTGCAAAGACGGGTTACAAAGATGCTGCACGAAGGACACTGGGACATAGTGCAAATGAAGCAACTGGACAGAAGGTATTGTTGGTGGCCAAAAGTTGATCAGGCAATAGGATCACGAGAAAGTAGTTGCAAAGTGTGTCAGTTAACCGCCGCAGACCCTCCAAAAGAACACAGATACCAGGCAAGTATCTCTTCCTATGTCACTAATCCTGTTAATATTTGCAGTTCAGAACCCACTCATATAAATGACATATGATTTTTACAAAATGTTTTTGAAATCCACTATGATCCGTAAAAGGGAATACCAAGTACGTATCAATTACGTAACATTGACTGGATCCCTAACATTGACCAAAAATCTTAAAATCTTTTAAACTGTCTTAGCGACAAACAGTGACCAGATATTTAAATAATATTACCACTTATTTCATCCCTGGATATTTATAGTTGAGAGAAAAAAAATCTTTAGATGTACAAATGTCATAATTGAAAATAACTGCCAATAACGAGTGGTCTGTTCAAACGCGTATTTTTAAATGTCGGTAAAATCATCTCCGCACGACAAGAAAACATTGTGCAATCGTGAAAAGAAATTATTAGGTATGTAGTTCCGTATATTATAAGTGAAATATCAAAAAACCGTGCCGCACTAGTTAGGTAGTTCATTGTTATTTAAAATTAATCGGAAATAAAAAGTGTTTAATAAATTATTAGCATTCGTCCTTATTTTGACCGTTGGGTTCCTAACTTTGACTGGCTGGTCAATTTTAGGAGCTAGTATAAATACATGAATCCGCAACATTAACTGGCTGGCCAGTGTTTGAAGCTAGTATAAATACATAGATCCACAACATTGACCGCAAGGCGTGACTACTTATGGTTATGTAGGTACCTACCTATATTAAAGTTATTTATCTATGTTCTTATATACTTTTCAAATAATGATAATAAGTAAGTTTTGATAATAAATTGTTTTGTATTGCTTTTATAACTTGAAAATAACGTTAATTGTATACGATCAATGTTAGGGCTACTGAAGTCTAGCATTGACCACTTACTATTTTTCCCATAACTTCTTACCAAATTATGATTATTTTTAAAAATGTGGATAATATTAAAAAAACTAAATAGCTTTTTACAGATAACCATTAAAACAAACCATTATCTTTTTGTAACGTTTCAAACCTCAAAAGTGGTCAATGTTATGTAATTCTAGGCTAGAGATAAGTATTAAAAGAGGTGGATAATAGTGTCTTTTTCTTTTCATATGTGCAGTGGACGTCCAGTATAATGTGTAACGAATACCGATATAACGCATTTTCGATGAAACGAACGGTTATTAAAATTGCATTGGCATCTCTAAAAAGCGTACGTTTGCACAAATTTGCTATCCGATATAAGATATAACGAACATATTATGTGGCAACAAGGAAATACAACAAAGGTCGTTTTTTAAAACTTTTCATGAGAGCAGTTGAAAGGTTTGACGTTAGCCTACAAAAAAAATGTGCATCGTATAAGAGAGTTGTTGATACAGAAATAAAGATGAGAAAAAAAAATATTTTTATACAATTACATGTATGGTTGTCTTTGTTTCATTAGCTGTTGAAGCATAAGAATGTCAACTCAGCAACCTAAAAGATAAAAATAAGACAAAAATATGGCAAATAGAATCGAATATTACGCATCCGTTGGTGTAGAAAACTCAAATTTCGACATGTAAGTCGACTAATGTATGTTGTTTTTCCTTGTGGCCACAGTATTATTATAACTGCATATTTCTTTCATATTTCTATTGTTTCATGAAATATGTACTGTCATTCTTAGTATTTTTTTTACGTATGGTGGTTGACCCAAAGAACACGGAATGGTATAAGTATCGTATTTGCATTGCACAGGGTTTTAAATTGAAATAAAACATAGAAAAATATTTTTTTAATGTATGTTATTACTTTTTTTATTTGAAATGTTTTTAAGTCGAAATTTTGTATGCAGAAAGTGAAATAAACACGGAAGATATTGAAAATAAGTCGAAGATGCTAGGAGAGTGGTTCCATAATTTGCTATAAACGCGTTAACATTATGACCATACATATTTCCCCAACGACATTACTATTGTATAAAATGAGCCATTCTACAACCGATAATCCTACAAGCGAGCTGAATACACTCTTAAAAACGAGGGCACCGAATACTAAGTGCGAATAAAAGACCCTATAATCAATCTTTTACACTAGTTATGGAGTGACGATTAGAATAGAATTTCAGAATACAAATATAAACATAACTTACCCTACAAGCAATAAAAAAAAGCATGCATGTAATACAAATTAATTAAATTCTGTACAAAACCTTTTAATATACGGTACGCACTGACCACAGCCACATGATATGCATAACCACCTCGTCCGATGCGTCCTAGACCCTTTTGCAATGGTAATATATTCATCCGGGGATTTCTCATTATGCGATGGACATAAATATCCTTTGCCATTTGGTTCGATGTGTTGATGAAAAATTCATAATTATACACTATATCCTCCATCCCAATGTCCAGGCTACTGTTGAATAGAGTCGGCATATTGACGATGGTCCTTGGCACATCTGCCAGCAGGGAGCCCACAATGAATGCTGAGTAAAATTGAAACAGCATCACGGCCAATATGCAAATTGAAATAATTAGCGTGCGAGTGGAAGTGAATTGGAACATTTGGCTGGGTCCTTGAAGGAAGATCGCCTCCAGTATGATCAATGTAAAAAAATCCAATTTATTCTCACTACAGCCAGCACTCCCGTAATATTTAAACTCGTAGCGTATTGTAATTGCCATTAGGAGGACCCCAGCGGCGATGACTGCCAACACGGTATACCATACAACAGTCGTGAATGGCTCCAGGAATATATTGCGTATGGACGATCGTCGTGGATGGCGAAATAAAAATCGAATTCTGTTCGAGTTCGAGAGGAGAAGAAAATTTCATGTAAAAAAAACCTAGCTACCGCAATAAAATTCAATTATAGATACACGCACATCTCCACATGCACCTCAGGTAGATAACGTACAGCCAGGACCCGTCGTTGAGTGAATCGCAGTGGTGATAACGAAATAGCTACCTCACCGCTTAGGAGATTACCCATGACACCGGTCCAATTGCCATCCTGTTGAATGCCCCATGAGTCGGAGATGACAACTTTTAATCTAGTTGAGAGTATAATAGAATAGAGTGAGATCGAATCGATTAGAAGATATGTCCACTAACGGTGTGCGAGTACATGTACACTTACCGGAAATTGTAAATGTCCTTTAACAATTTCAGGAGATGATAGGTTTTACGTTGCATAGCATCTAGATGCTTATTGTTGAAGCTCTCTATGTAATCATCGATTGATATGTCCTTTGGAGCAGCAGTAATCTGGGAAAAAATAGAAACACAATACATTCTTAGATTGTGACTTTGTATGAGTATTAAAGCTACATTATGTATGTATATAAATCTATAAGGAATCTTAAAATGCTTTATAGATTAAAAAATATGTTTTATGCAGAAGAAGCAGACATTTTTCAAACGATGTGACCTCCTAGCTCCTAGTAAAGAGTAATTGGTTTGGAGGTTGCGCGGTATTTCATATGAGGCAGGTGCATATACTATGTAAGTAAGGACAGGATAGTTAGTTAGGTGATGACAATAAACTGAAGACTAGGTTTTATATATAAATATATATGATTCAATCACATCGATTCTCAAGTTGTGCAGCCCAACTCTGTAAAAGTTTGACAATGCGACATCTGGATAGTGTCCATAGTATGGAGCACTTCGACACTTCGTACTATTTCGGAATTCAGAAATAATTTTACATAGAAATTCTGAGTTTCGCGCGTATCAGAAATATGTAAAACTTGAACGTAAACTTTCCACGAAGAGTAAATTCACCACACTGAATTTCCTGTCGTCTTACTTGATTTCATTCTTTGTTGAGAGGCTCGATTGTTAACTTTCAAAGCAACTGGTTCTGATGTTAAAATAAAAAAGTTTATAACGTGTTAAGAAAGTGGATGTGTTTTATCATTTTTACAAAATGCATTTGGAAGCTTTACATATATGAAAAATATATTCAAAAATCAAGAGAATATAGAGCAGCTTACCAAAATACAAACTTCGTTGATAGACTCAACGGCAAATAGGTATTTAAAAAAAGACCACAAAACAAGTCATCGATAAATTCTAAAAGATGAATAGGTACTCAGATGAATGTATTTTATTCCGAGTTAATAAAGATTAAAAATGCTGAACGTATGACACTACGTTTCGAGATTATGACTACGCAGCTAAATGCAATGATCAGCGGAGGTAAGGATTTCCAAACAACAATTATAGACCTTTTAATAAATCTAAATCACGAAAGAATCAATCCTAAGCTGCTGAATCTATCACAGCCTAAGAAGGAAATATCGTTCATATTAATTGCGAAGTTTTGTACCAAGTGACTTCACAATTTTACAGTTCAGTTGTCAATTGAAGTATAACTCAATTCGATTTGAACAATTTTCCTTTTCCATTCAATAAATCTACATTAATAGAATTATTTTTACGGTCTGGCAATTGAAGGAGAGCAAACAATAAAAATATTCAACTCACCACAACACCTCCCGTTAGAATTATGTCAGTGAAATTCCTCCTGCGCTGCACCATAGATTGCCAAAAATGTGTCACAATGTCCATGCCTTCGCTGGTACTCCATTTGCCTTTAACCACACTCTGCAACGTGGTAGTAGTACCACACCGATGGCACACTTTGTACAAATCATACAATTGCAAAATGCCCTTACTGGAGCTAGATGTTTGAGTGTGAACGCAGATTGGAATGGAATTTTAAAAATAAAATAAAAAGTCATTTCAAACTAATTGAATTTTCTACACAATTTTACTTTGGCACTTTTACACCCAGCGTTATATCGGCGTCGATGTTTATCTTCTTATCTGCGAGCGCTTCCTGTCCTGCCGCAGTACTCTCCGCAAGGATGAACCATGCCTGTGACGAGTTAAAAAAGTTGCTCGTCGATGCTAATTCCAAGATGTTGACTGCCACTGACTGGCACTCAATATCAAGGGAGATCCCAACTTTTGGAGCACCATAATAGAAAAGGCCCTCGAAAGCAGCAAGGATGGTCGCATTGGTGCTCCTTTGGTCAGCGTAAATATACGACAACCAGTAACGCTGTGTTAAAATCATTTTTAGCTCCTCCCTGCAGAGTGGTGTACCCGCACTGCACATTATAATAATGCCATGATTAAGGTGATTATATTCGAGGAAATCACCAAAGGATTTCACCTGAAGACACGAAAGAGCGCCAACGAAAAACGTCTGCAGTAGGAAAAAGTTTGCGAACAGCATTTCGAAGGTTTTCAACTCAAGTAATAAAAACGTGACTGCCTGCGCTCGTTTCGTTGCAAACCGACGAAATTTACGACTTGTGCAGGAGATTTATACCGCCTCAGCGATGGTGGAGGCAATTAATTTACCTGCACCGTCTGCGACAACATGGTCGACATTCTGACACATAATAGCTGACAGAAGAAAAAAGAATGACACATTGGGTAATTTACATCGCGTGTAAAAGTGTCAACCAACCGCCCAGACACTGCGGGCGATTTTCATTCCAATAGGTTGATAGTTCATGGCGGTGTGGTGGGTACTTCCTTTAGCGGGCAATTAAGGTGTCAAGTTGTTCTATGCACCTGGAATGGTGGCAGGATTTAAGTGTTTCGAATTTGTTATGGATAAGTAAGGTTTTGCCGAAGCCGAAGTATAGGGTTTCACCACGAACACAAAAAAAAAATTGTTTGTGTTTTATTTTTCCTTGGGTAGGTGGAAATCTTTAAAAGACACTATGAGGACACCATGAGCGCCTGCTTATAGTAGTGATCATTACTACAACTAGGTTGGGCAGGTGACTTTCCAATGGAAAGTCTAAATTATGTAACAGCCGATATCAAATTTCAGATAGGAAAGTAATAGCATTGGTAGACGCAATCACAATTATTGTCAGATTAACATTAAATAACGTGTGGCTGCTCGATTAACGGCCTGAACGCAAAAATAGTAAAAAAAATTTGTATGAAAGTTTAACGCGTATACGTTGCAGATACTGCAACGAATATGATGAAACCCCGGACCACCTTATAAGCCGACTTTACTTAAGGTGGCGCTACAGCTCGGGGTGAACCTGGACCTACTTCTTGCAACCATTTGTGTGTGCGTGTTATATTTTGCACGAATAGAAGGGACCTACAGTTTTTTGCCACCGCCGAACGGCGAATCGAGAAGCTCGTTGACAAATGACACTCTTTGATTTTAATTTTTTTTTTTTTTAATTTTTATCATTGAAGGGTGAGATGCACCGCGACCTTAAGATCTATTGTGCCCCCTACAAGTCCAAGACGAAGAAATATCCCTCTCGTCATTACTCCTATTGGAATTGGTTAGAGAGAGCTTCGCTCACACCTAGCCCAGGTGAGAATTCCATAGATCACAGCACTTCATCAAGACCAATTTCCCTAAGAAATCGCAGTAGGAGATTGAGGACTATGAGTTGTAGATCCTCTGCTGTAATTTGGTATTTACCCAAGCCCTTGAATCTTTTCTGTGTTAATGCCCCACATTCCACCAGTATGTGTTCACTGGACTCATCACAAAATCTGCATGAGTCTTTATCTGATAGACCTAGCTTTCTGAGATGTCCCCTGAGTTTACAATGCCCCGTTAGAAATGCAGTCAGAATGCGGAGTTTGTTTTTGTCAAGGCTGATGCAAGCTTTGAATCTCTTCAGGTTGTAATTACCTAGCAGTTTCTTTGCCTGTCTTAGACCCTGAGTTTTTGTCCAGGACTTGGTCCTGTTAATCTTTTCCAGTGATCGGAGCTCCTCTTTTATGGTGTGTTCTCCTATGCCGCAGAAGGGTTCAGGGCCCACAAAAGGTGTGCCAGCCCCTTTCCTGGCAAGTTTGTCCGCCTCTTCATTACCTTCTATCCTCAGATGTCCTGGCACCCAGTATATTGTGACGTTGTTTCGTTCGCCCAGTCTATTTAGTTTATCTAGGCATTCCCAGACGAATCTAGATTTGATGATCTGAGCCCCTATTGCCTTGATAGCTGCTTGGCTGTCTGACATTATTGCTTTGTCGCGCCTATTGTAGCGTTTGTCAAGATTGAGTTGGGCACATCTGTCAATAGCACAGATATCAGCTTGAAAAATTCTGGTGTAGCTGCCCATGGGTTCGAATAGTTTAGTTCCCGGCCCAAGCACTCCTGCTCCCGTTCATTCCTCAATTCCTGAACCATCCGTGTACCATTTAATAGTGTGCGAACTCAGCGTATAGATTCTAGATTCGTTGCTCCAGTCTTTCTTGTTGCTGAGTTTGATGTGAAAGTTTTTACTCCAGCTGAATTTTCTAATCCCACCGTCTCTAGGAAGGGCTAGAAGGAGAAGCTTATTGGCCATTGCATTATGGTCTTTATGGCTGATGCATTTTCCTTTTCCTATTCCTTCTTTGGCCATTCTTAGAAACGTCGTATTTACGGTTTCATTCACTACAAGATGCAATGGAGTAATCTCCAGTAGCACCTCCAGTGCTGCAGTTGGACAGGTTCTCATTGCACCCGTAATGCATACACACGCTACTCTCTGTATTTTGTTTAGTGTGTTTCTCATAGCAGTCAGACTGGTTCTTTTTGCTCATGCTATTGCCCCATAAGTGATCACAGGTCTCACCATGCCGAAAAACATCCATCTGAGAATATGAGGTCGACAGCTCCATGACTTACCGGCTATGCCTTTACAAATCATGAGTACACGAGTAGCTTTGTTGGTGACCTCTTCTGTGTGCATTTTCATCAAAAAAAAATCGGTGTTTGAAGACAAATCTCGAAAACGAAAGTACGGATGTTATTAGTTTGGGCTTACCACGATATCTCGAAAAATAAAATCTCGAATAAAAGAATCTCGAAAAAAAAATCTCGAAAACAAAAATCTCGAACAGCAAAAATCTAGAAAAAAAAATCTCGAATTGAAAATTCGCGCGGGCGGATTGTTACCATTGTCTCAAAAATTAATATCATTTTTCGAGACTTTATTTCGAGATAAAGTCTTTCGAGATATTTGTATTTTCTAGATTTTGGCCATTCGAGATTTTTGTTTTCGAGATTTATCAAATAAATTTTCGAGATTTTTTTCGTTCAAGATTTTAGTCGTTCATCCCGAACGTGGTGATCCCTAATAGCCTTTAATTGTTATAAACACTAATCAATTGTCTATAAAACAAGCCTACTTTGGTTGGTCTTAGTTTAATATGTACACTAGAAATTATAATTGAATAACTGTGGCACCAACTTTTCTAAAGGAAAATGGGTGTTCAAGATAGACCCCCCTTCCCATATGATTTGTTTTCATAACATGAACCAATGAATCAGTTCCCAAAATATCTGTACGCCAAACCGGACCACCCTGTGCAATCCTAAAAACATTTTGCTCTCCCAGATTTATGTTATCCATCGAACTGATGGAATTAATTACATTTTTGATATACTTTTTTTAAATTATTATTAGTTGACCCCGTCGTGTCGGTGGTAATGATCCACCAAAATTCGAAATGTATTCCATGTCATTGAATGATTTTTTTATTTTTCATTCGCGTTATGAATTTGATTTTTGTTGCGGGTCATTTGGCAGTTCAACGAAAATGTAAGTTTTATTTTCACATTTACTTACTAATTTAATGGGCTCCCAACCCGTGGAGGGTCCCTGCCTGAGACACGGAAGCCGTTCATCCTCTTCAGTATTTGGCATGCAGCTTCCAGTTTTCTAGACTAATTGGTCTGGTACCCGTAATAGTTTGGTCCTTGAAACGGAAGTTCGGGTTTCGTTGTCGTCTGGAACCTAGGGGCTAAGATCAGAAGATCCACTTAGTTGGAGCATGATTGTCCGTTCGTTCGATGAGGCCGAGTCAGTGTAGCCGACGGGTTTTGGTTTATCGGACTATATCCACAACTTTATAAGGCTCATAGAGTTTGCGGTCAGATCTTCTGCTCAATTCGCCCTCCGCGGAGAGTTTTCGTTGCCAAATTGTTCAAAATTACTGTTTCCTAACTGTTAGGACACCCTGTAAAATATTTTTCGCCACTCAACTCAACTGTCAAAAGAAACACAAAATCAACTTCAGTCACAAAAGAAGAGCCATAGAGAACGCACATGAAATACAATTGCGAAACCACCCCAAGCCTAACTTTGCCATATTAAATTCATATTATAAATTCGTTTGTTCTTTGAATTCATTTAATTTATATGTTCGCCTAATTCATAATACATACTTATAAATTAATTTTACTTTAAGTGTTTTAAACTATTCATTTTTTG
Organism: Brachyopa scutellaris; assembly: GCA_949775065.1. Taxonomy (NCBI): domain Eukaryota; kingdom Metazoa; phylum Arthropoda; class Insecta; order Diptera; family Syrphidae; genus Brachyopa; species Brachyopa scutellaris. The sequence continues at coordinate 42,081,070 of OX459113.1, read as the reverse complement.
CCTTACATTCGTTTTCGCAATTTGTGTGTTCTTATACATTCGTTACGTGTGTGTGTGTCCATCGCCGTAATATTTTGCCACGCATGCGTCAACAGCCAATCAGATTAACGCTTCTATTTTACTTTATTTGTGTGTTATACATTCGTTACGTGTATGTGTGCCCGTCGCCGTAATATTTTGCCACGCATGCGTCAACAGCCAATCAGATTAGCGCTTCTATTTTTCTTTTTCAATAAAACCGACGCCAAGTTTTAAGAAGAACATTTTGGAAAAAGATAGATGTCGGACTATAATAATTAAAATAAACAGAAATATTAAGTATTGTGCAAGAACATTTTGGTAAAATATAGATGTCGGACGAAAATAACGAAAATAACGAGAATATACAGAAATTAAGTGTTGTGCAGTTATCATCGAGTGAATCTGGAAGTAACAATTAAAGAATCGTCGCCAGCCATGGACTCGGGCCAAGTTAATGCCATACTGGCAAGCATAATTGCGTTGAAGACTTCGGTGGAGCAATTGAGTTCCAGTACAGCTGACAGCCAGAAGGATTTGAAAAGACTACGTCAACAAATTCAGTCAAGTCCACCCAACGGAGACGCAGTCGTCACTATTGCCCCTATCAGCAATGAACAACTTCGTGCCCGAAGTGATACGACCACAACAGATTCTTCAAGTTAAAACATTGTTCCCATCATGATGAATTCGGCGGTGAAATTGTACGATTTGCCGACATTTTCTGGCAATACTAAGGGGTGGCCATTATTCTGGTCTAATAACAAGGATACGACTGAAGCCTTTAAGTATAATGACCGTCAGAACCTCATGCGTTTGTACAAATGCCTCGTTGGGCCTGCTAAGGAGGCCGTAGCTTCTATGTTAATTTATCCTCAAGATATTTCGAAGGCCATGGAGGAGTTGGAATTTCGCTTTGGGAGACCTGACCTGCTTGTTCGACACCAGCTGATCAAAATTCAACAGTATCCAGCTATCGCCGAGAACAAAATAGAACAGGTGCTCTCGTTTTCAACAAAGGTACGTAACGTAGTTGCTTTCTTGACGTCTGCTAATTGTCAACACCATCTTTTAAACCCAACACTTCTGGAGCAGCTTGTGACAAAACTACCACCAACCAGACAATATGAGTGGGTGAAACATTCAATCACCATCAAGCCATTTCCAACGATTGCCAATTTCTCGGATTGGCTTAGTAATCTCGCCAGAATAGTATGCCTTATGCCACCACCAACAATGAGTGTGGTGGGGGGCATTCTATATCCAATTGTGATACCTTCAATAAATCAATTAGTGTAGACGATCGGTGGCAAAAGGTCAAAGGCCAACGCCTGTGTTTCTCGTTTCTAAGAAAGGGACCTAATAGTGCAAACTGTCGCTCAAAAAAGATGTGTGGTGTCAATGGTTGCAAACGTTATCACCACCGTAGTCTGCATGATCAATCACCAACTAATGCTCAGGGTACTGGTGAAGCAAGCAATAATACAACAGTCAACACCGCCCACCCTCTTCTGACTTGCCATACAACATTACCGACCGGCCGCCTACTTTTCAAGATTCTCCCAGTGACGCTATTTGGACCGAACGGAAAAATCGATGCCTACGCTATGTTTGACGAAGGTTCTGCCATATCCATCCTGGAAGAAGACATCGCCAATAAATTAGGACTCAAAGGTCAGTCGAAGCCATTAACGCTCCAATGGTATGGCCAGAAGGTCATCACAGAGCCGTCATCAGTTTTTAATCTGGAAATCAAAGGTAAAAGTGAGTCAACCCGTCTTTCAATTAAAAATATTCGAACCGTCCGAAACATTAGCTTCAAACACCTACACTTCGTACCAGTCGACGACTACATCATGGTAAAGCCAATCCTGCTTCTCGGTCTAGACCACATGCATTTGGGGATCTCTTCAACCATTGTGAAAGCTGATGACAGAAATCCTGTAGCTGTCAAAACAAAGTTGGGCTGGGTTGCTTACGGACCGACGAATTCATCAACAACTCCAGCGCCCATGGTACTTCATATGAGGGAAAATCCACTCGACGACTTACTACATAAACTTGTGGTAGAATATTTCGCAGCAGACGAGTTTGGAGTTAACCCCCCACCTTTACCACTGGAGTAAGAGGAGAATAAAACAGCGCACCAAATATTAAAAGAGACCACACATCGCATTGGACGACGATTTGAAACTGGTTTACTCTGGAAAAGTTTTCCGCCTGCATTGCCGAATAGTTTCAAGATGGCCGAAAACCGCCTTTTCGGAATTGAAAATAAGATGAAGAAAAATACGAATTTTGCTAAAGGTATAAATTTGAAATGCTTAAATATTTCGATAAAGGGTACGCAAGAAAACTCACCGATGAAGATGTTCGTGACACCAGCCAACCAGTGTGGTACTTACCCCACTTTTCCGTCCAAAATCCGCACAAACCCGAAAAAATGCGTATAGTTTTCGACGCCGCAGCCACTGTAGATGGGACCTCTCTAAACTCCGTTTTGCTAAAAGGACCTGAGCAAGCTAAGCCGCTTATTGGTATCCTGTTTAAGTTTAGAGAAGGTCTAGTAGGAGTAGCAGCCGATATTCGGGAGATGTTTTCCCAAATCCACATAAGAAGACATGACCAGCACGCTCAGCGATTCCTATGGAGGAATGAAGAAACAAACCAGCTAGAACATCACACAATGGTCTCCATGATCTTCGGAGCCATATGCTCACCATGCAGTGCTGAGTTTATAAAGAACCGAAACGCCGAAGAACTTGCCGACCAGTATCCCGACGCCACAGCCGCAATCATCAACATATTTTACGTTGACGATTTCGTCGCCAGGTTCAAAACCGAGGAAGAAGCCGTTCGAATTTGCACCGAAGTAGTCAAGATCAACGCGGAGGCAGGTTTTGAGCTACGAAACTTTGCTTCAAACTCAACTAGCCTGCAAGCAGCCATGAACAGAGATGCAGTAGGAGCAGCCAACACAGTGAGTATGGAACACCAAATCAACTCCGAAAAAGTGTTCGGAATGCATTGGAATACTGCAGCCGACGTTTTCGAATTCAATACCAAATTTCATCGTATTCCTAAAGAAGTTCTGGAAGAAACACGTCCGCCAACCAAGCGAGAACTCTAAGGGATAGTCATGGTCATTTTTGACCCATATGGAATATTAGCCGATTTTCTATTGTTTTTGAAAATTTTGGTCCGCGACACGTGGAAAGCTAACATTACGTGGAATGACCAACTCCCAGAAGATATGAACAAAAGATGGATCGCCTGGTGGAAGGAGTTTAAGAAGATCGAATGCTTTAAGATTCAGCGCTGCTATTCACAATATTCGTCAGATGAAGTTGAATTACATATATTTATGGATGCCAGCGAAGAAGCGTTTGCCGCTGCGGGTTATTTCCGTGTCAAGCGGAACCATGAAGTCCAAGTTGTTTTCGTTTTTGGGAAAACGCGTGGAGCACCGCAGAAACTCATGTCCATTCCAAGGTTGGAGCTCCAGGCCGCCGTGTTGGGTACGCGACTCAGCAAAATCATAGTCCGTAATCACAACGTAAATATTTTTCGAACAATATTTTGGACTGACTCGAGAACATTGCTTTACTGGATCAACTCATCAGATAGAAAAAAACAAAGCCTTTGTAGGCCATCGCATTGCTGAAATTCTAACGTCGACTGAAGCATCCCAATGGCATTGGACCCCGACGGACAAAAATAGCGCCGTCTTGGCGACCCGCGCAAAAGGGTCTCCAAAATTTAAAACCCACAGCATGCGGCTTACTGGTCCAGAGTTTCTGCTTCTGTCAGAGGAGTGTTGGCCTATCACAGATGTCGAGTCGCCGCCGAACTGTATAGAAGAAGAAGTTAAACCGTGTCTTTTGCTGGTAACACAGTTATTGATTTTAATCGCTTTTCTTCTTATTCAAAACTAAAGAGAACGTTTGCTTGGGTACTACGTGCTATAAGAAAATTCCGATGTCAAAACACTACAATCCTAAAATCATCAAGAAGGGACCCACTGACCGTGTCTGAAATGAGCAATGTCGAAAACTGGATAAGTCGAATAGTTCAGGAAGAACAGTATGCCGTTGAAATCGCCACACTAAAATTAGAAAAACCTATTTCGAAAAAAGCGCAATTTACCCAGTGACGCTCTACTTGGACGAAAACGGCCTTTTGAGGGTTCAAGGTCGTATCGACGAAGCCTACTGCCTTCCGTACGAAGCAAGACGTCCAATTTTATTGCCTCAAAAACACATAGTCTCGGAACTCATCATGCGCCATTACCATGAAAAGTTGCATCATCAGAATGTACCTGAACGAAGTCCGCCAGAAGTTCTGGTATCCATGCTAGAGCCGTCGTTAAAGCCGTACAACAGAGTTGCCTGAAATGCAAAATAGAAAGAGCCAAGCCATCACCGCCACTTATGGGTCAGCTCCCTTCTGATCGTGTCACCCCGTATGTCCGTCCATTCACGTATACAGGGGTGGACCTGTTTGGACCCTTCAACGTCGCTATTGGCCGCCGCCGAGAAAAGAGGTGGGGTGTTATTTTCTCCTGCTTGACCGTGAGAGCAGCCCACTTGGAGATAGCTGAAAACTTGTCTACGGATGCCTTCATAATTTGTCTTCGTTACTTCATAAACCGCCGAGGTATACCAGTAAGAATAAGATGCGATAACGGCACCAATTTTATCGGTGCCCGAAGAGAGTTGAACGAGGAACACCGCCTTTTGGATGTTGATCGACTATACGAGGAAGCCGCAAAACACAACATAGAGTGGATTTTCAACTGCCCTGCGAATCCTAGCTCGGGAGGTTGCTGGGAACGTCTTATACGAATTATCAAACGCCTGCTGAAACAAACACTTCTCGAAGCAGCGCCGAGGGTAGAAACTCTAAGAAGTGTTTTAATAGAAGCTGAAAACATCATAAACTCCCGCCCACTCACGGACATTCCACTTACAATGCAAGATGACGAGCCACTGACGCCGAATCACTTCCTGATGGGATGCATCAATTCTACTCAAACGCCGCATCCAGTTGATGAAAAGATTTGTCTCAGGAAGCAGTGGAGAATAGCACAAAATCTCAAAGATCGCCTGTGGAAAAGATGGACCACAGAGTATTTGCCACAACTTTTACAACGCCCGAAATGGTTCGACTGAGTTCGTCCACTACGAATCAACGATTTGGTTATCATCTGCGACTCCAATCTACCTCGCAGCCAATGGCAGAAAGGTCGTATCACACAAGTTTTCCCGGCCAAAGATGGGCAAATCCGATTTGCCGAAGTAAAAACAGCTAATGGATCTTTTCGCCGTCCAGCAACGAAACTAGGTGTCCTGACCGTTGATGATGAATCCCTGGGTGATTCACGGGGGAGGAGTGTTAGAACACCCTGTAAAATATTTTTCGCCACTCAACTCAACTGTCAAAAGAAACACAAAACCAACTTCAGTCACAAAAGAAGAGCCATAAAGAACGCACATGAAATACAATTGCGAAACCACCCCAAGCCTAACTTTGCCATATTAAATTCATATTATAAATTCGTTTGTTCTTTGAATTCATTTAATTTATATGTTCGCCTAATTCATAATACATACTAATAAATTCATTTTACTTTAAGTGTTTTGAACTATTCATTTTTTGCCTTACACTAACTGCTCATCGCGAGTTTTTTCGACACAGCTGGATTTTGGTGAGATTCCGAATTCAGCCAACGCCTTTCAAAACTGAAAACGATGAATGCTTGACTTGAAATTTGTTGGTATTTTCTAGGAGTTATCATAGTGTGAAAGACATACTAGCTCTCTGTGGCGTCTGACATCTATCGTGCTTATTGATCCAACAGTGAATTTCATTTTCTAGTCGGATCGTACCTTTTTCTTCGGACAGGCTCAGTAATGTATTAGATAAGACTAGTAAAGGCGTTCGAAACAAGTGCGTTTGCAGGATATACATACGTATGTATCTACTACCAACTGGGCTTTCAACCGTATCAGGGAGTTTATTTACTTTTCTTTTTACTTTTTAAAACATTTTTATTATTCTATTTTCAATTTAAATTTACATACTAGACTAAAATGCTTAAACAAAATTTGAAAACTAACAAAACTTATCTAATCTAGCTAACTGGCACTTATGGGGCACTCTAGGCTTAACACTACTGCTATAAACTATTGCTTTTCAGCTATCTATACTACGACTAGGCTAATTTAATGATAACATACGAAGAAAAGTATGGAAGCTTGGGTTCCGTATCTCAGGGAATTTATATAAAGTGCGTATTGTACATACAGTACATATAGCTAAGATCCTTTGGAGAGGAGCGAATGAATGGATGCGGAGTTTGTTTCTGTCCAGGCTAATACAAACTTTGGACCTTTTCAGATAATAGTTACCCAAAAGTTTTTTCGCCGGTCTTAGGCCCTGAGTTTCTGTCCAGGACTTAGCCTTGTTTGCCTTCTCCAATTATCGGAGCTCATCCTTTATGGTTTTAGTATTACTATTTAGTTTTAGTATTTATTTTTTCGTTAGGTTCATAGTACATAAGATAACAATTACATCTTTTAAGTTGTACATACAGTAATTACGAGTATGTAACAGAGTTAAATTTAGATACATTGAAGTTCGCCTATTCCACAGAAGTGCGCGGACCCACGAAGTGTGTGGCGGCTCCCTTCCTGGCAAGTTTGTTCACATTTTTATTGCCTTATATCTGCAACCTGCAAGTGTCGTGGTACCCAGTAGAGTAGATGGTAACGTTGTTTCGATCGCCCAGACAATTTTAAATTTGATGATATGTGTCTCTATTGCTTTGATAGCTGCTTGGTTACCTGACATTTTTGCTATGTCGCGTCTGTTGTCCGTCTCTCTGGGGAAGCCAGAAGAGGAAGTCCTTATAGCTAATGTATTTTTTCCTATTCCTTTTCCGGCCATTCTAAGAAACTTCGTATTTGTAGTTTCATTAACTACAAAGTGCAGTGGAGTAAGCTCAAGTAGCACCTTCAATGCTGCAGTTGGACAGGTTCTCATTACACCCATTATACAGACACATTTGTGGGTGGGTGTGGCGCAGTGGTAGTTGTCGTCGTTTGTCACGCTGAAGGTTCACGGTTCAAATCCAGATGTCGCCGAAACATTTATTTCTCACGAAATAAAAATAAGTTAGTCAGTTTCAGAAGCTAATGTCAAAACCTACTGCGAAGGCATAACACTGGCAGTAGGATGGTGGTATGGCTAAAGAAATTGATCGCGCAAAAACAATTAAAGGAAACATTTGGAAAAAAAAATGCAAAGGCAAGACTTTCAATAATACACAACTCCCCAGTTATCCCACCCATAGACTTAGTTGAAACCTAACATCTGAGTTAACGTGTGTACATTATAAAAAAAACATGCTTGACTCTGTATTTTATTAGTGTATTTCTCATAGTAGTCAGACTGGTTCTTTTTGCCCATGCTATTGCTCCATAGGTGATCATAGGTCTCATCATGCCAATATCCATCCATCTGCGAATACGAGGTCGACAGCCCCATGACTAGCCGGCTATGTGTTTACATATCATGAGTGCACGAGTCGCTTTCTGGGTAACCTCTTCCTTCTGCTCCTTCCAGTTGAGTTGACTGTCAAGTTACACTCCTTGGTATTTGACTTCTAGCATAGACTGCGAATGTGAGAGCTTCCTCTTTCTTGTGGATGGTACTAGCATTGCATTAGCCGGGTAGAGGTTATGACCCACTTTATTGCAACATTATTTTGTCACTCTAGCCCTCTTGTATTATTGCACATAAGGTTTCCTCTTATTTCCCTCGGGCAATTAGGACAATGTTATTATCATTAGCATATGCTTGACAGTCTATGCCGAGGTTGGTTAGAATTTCCAGTAGTTCGTCGACAATGAGACCAGCGTTGTGCTGAATTACTCAATTGGGTAATTCGGCTCAAGTATTTCTGATTTGGCTCAATGCTCCGAGCCACAAAGAAATGGCTCACATTTGGCTCATTTGGCTTAAAACTTTGTTCTCTTAAAAAAACTATTAAAAAACATTAAAAACGAAATTAGGAAATAAGAATTCTTCTATATACATAACATTGAGAGAAATAATCACAACCGCTTGAAATATGAAGTACACTCACTTATGAGTTTTAAAGAGCCTGTAAAAGGATCACCGTAGCGCAAGTGGTTAGTGCGTCGGACTACTGAGCCAGCAGTCTTGGGTTCGAATCCCGCCGCAAACACCTAAAAGTTTTTCACAGTGCCTATCTCTTTCGAATGTCTGACAAGCATCAAAGAGTATCATTTGTCACGATTAAGCTTCTCAATTCGCCGTTCGGAGTCGGAAAAAAACTGTAGGTCCCTTCCATTCGTGCAAAAATATAACACGCACACACAAATGGTTGCGAGTAGCAGGCCCAGGTTCACCTCGAGCTGTAGCGCCAACTAAGTAAGTAAAAGGATCAACAAGAATACGTGGGAATTTTGAACAACCGAAAGATGAAATAGGGAAATGTTAGCCGTATTGTTTCTTTCCTTGATTATATGTTTTCGTCTGTATTTATGTATATGTTATGTTATGCTTTATTATGGTTAGCGAATCTCAATCGAATGTTTGAATTTTCACGAACCGTAATAAATTGATATCGCATTTCGCCAAATTTGTGACGTCAAAAGCGAATGTAATTTTTGCGATTTCCGAGCCGTAATACCAAATGACCGCAATCGTCCTTAAGCATTTTAAAAAATGAAATTGTGAAATGCTGTTGCTGTGTTCGTGTTTGAAAAGAAACATGAACCAATTATTGGGCCGCAATCCGCCCCCCGCTCATTCTTATCAGATTTTCAGTAATTTTACTAATTTGGCTCAATTTGGTGTGAAATGGCTCAACTCCAACATTTATCCGGAACAACGCTGAATGAGACTCCAGAGCAGTGGTGATAGTACTCGCCCCTGCGGGCAACCCTTAGTGGTATTTATTTGATGGTATGAAGTGCCGTGCAAGTTTCCGCCGATCTTGTACTCAGTAGCTCGCGTACTCAACGCCTTTTCTAGTCAGGGAGCGTCCAACAGCTTCGTGCGAAGTGATCCTTTATCGTCTAGAAAAGCGCAGAGTAGAGTCTCTGTTTAGTTGATATAGAATAGTCTCTGTTGATCGAATGAATGGTAAGTTTCATAATACCGCGAAGACTGTAGGTTACATAATATATTTTTAGATGTGTATTAAGCACTTTCAGTGGGCACCATAGCGCAAGTGGTTAGTGCGTCCGACTACTGAGCCGGCGGTTTTGGGTCCAAGTCCCGCCGCAAACACCTAAAAAGTTTTTCGCAGTGCCCACCTCTTCCGAATGCCTGACAAGCATTCAAGAGTATCATTTGTCATGTAAAGCTTCCCAACTCGCCGTTCATAGATAGCAGAAAACTGTAGGTCCCTTCCATTTGTGCAAAAATATAACGCGCACATACAAATGGTTGCGGGAAGATAGGCTTGGTTCTACCTAGGACTGCTGTAGCCAAATATATATATTTTTTTTACTAAGCACTCCTAGGCGCTACTTAAACCTTCAAACCGATTGATAAGGTGTCAAATATTAGAGAAACTTTATTGACATTCTCATAACCGCCATTTCATAAAAATAAAATAAAAATTATCTTTCCAAGCCATCTGTGCACAAAGACTAAAAATTAATATCAAAAATACAATTTTATCTGTTCTTGCACTTTTTTGCACCACCTGCCTCAATAAATCAGAGACAAATTTGAATCACTATAAAACAAATAAAAAAAAAGAAAAATAAAAACAAAAAATCAATAAGCTCTTCAGCATAAAAAAAAGAAAACCGCTCCGGGCTTGAATCTGCACACTTAACTAGTATTTCACCATGAAAAATGTAGTGAAACAGTTACCTTACATACATATAGGGTAATTGCGGGAGAGATGCCGCGCTTTTTTAAAAATCTGTGTAATTGTTTTATAAAAGTAAAACAAACTTTAATTTTCAAAAAAACTTAAATATGGATTTATTTTCTACCATAATAGATTACTTAAATAAGAAAATAAAACTTTTTTCATAAATATTAATAATAAAATAAAATATGTTAGGTGTGCCATCTCTCCCAACATGTGTGGGAGAGATGCCGCATGTTAAATTAATTGAGCTTAAGTTTTTTTTTAATTAAACTTTATGCCCAGTGTTTTTTTTTCGCTCTTCGTCACGTCCACAATCTGTACAAAGGGAAGATTCTGGTGTTTTGTAGTGTGTGCAGTTTTCATGTAGCCATTTGCTACATTTCATACATTGGATCCAATCCTCCCGTTTTTTGGTCGAAAAATAATTTTCCCAACATTCAGCACAAATATTAGGATTTTCAGCCGGTTCAATCTTCCTTTTTGAAGCCTTTTTTTCTGGTTGGGTTTTCGGAGACTTGGCGTTCTTCTTTTTTTCAATTGAACAGGGAGATGTTAAGATCTCTGCCTTCTGCCTTCGTTTTGAAAAAATCAGTGCTGGAATTTTTGGTACTAGTGAAATTTCTTGTAGGAGTTTTGTTGGCGTAGACTTATTGAAACATGATGAGGTGTGCGTTTCATTTTCAGAGTGATTACAGGTGTTCGATGTATTGCTGGTGGTTGGAATAACCAGTTCCAAGTTCGAGGTATTGCTAGTGGTTTGAACTGCGGGTTCCAAGTCCGATTCAGGACATGAAGTCATCGTTTCTGAAGGAAGAGCTGTCTGAAGGTGAGCTTCAACTGCAGCCGAGTCCGATATGCTAAAGAAATGGTCTTATATTTCCTTTTAAACAAAAAAATAAACAAATTAAACATGCGGCATCTTATCAAAAAAAAAGTGCGGCATCTATCCCTGTAGTGAGGGAGAGATGCCGCACCACTCTTCATAACTAACAAAAAAAGAGAACAAAAAAAAATCACACCAATCACTTCTTTTAACACTAATTAATGACACAAAATACTTACACTTGAGAAAACACACGACAACCTGCTTCTGGATCGACAAATAGCAACATACTGAAAAATTTCCATAGCGTGAAGGTGTGCGAAAAACAAAACAAGGAGAAAAAACTCCCGTTACATGTCGTATGTAAATAGTTTTTTTTCCTACGTTTTCGTTTGAATATCTATCGGACTAAAAGCAAAACAAATTTTTTTGCGCGGATGACTAGATGTATGAATTTGGTTGGGTGCGGCATCTATCCCGACGCGGCATCTCTCCCGCAATTACCCTATGTATTAGGTTGGCACACACAACACACTGCGAACGCGAGCAGCATACTCCAGTTCTAGTGTGCACGGCAATGTTTCGAGGCATCCAACAGCCACTGATGCTACTATTCGAAGCATGTGTGTATGCATAACACGATGAACCACTCAACGATGGCCCACAAATCACAGAATATTACTAGAGGAAAAAAACAACAACCACCTCATTGCCACCCCTGTAAAATGATTGCTAGTACAAACCCAACAAACACACACACATACTGCCCCCACAAATAGTGCCAGGACACTTGTTAAAGCAGTACAGTAACAGCAGTGACAGTAATAGTAGCAGTCAGTTACCGGGGCAAGATGACAGCAGTTGAGGACATCCTCCTAAAGAGGAGCCACTCATAGAGTGACAGGAATAACCATGTGGGAGTTCTGGGTATAAAGTCAACGGAAATTCAGGTCAAGGGACAGTAAAATATAATATTAAAATGTTTGCTTAATTTTTTTTCGAAATCATTTTCAAAAGTGTGGTTCGACATAGAAATTTCCTGTACCATATCCTTACTTGGATTCGATGAAGGCATGCGAGTTATAGACATCGACGTCGTCATTGTCACGCGTCCCAAGGAAAGGGTTGCAAGAAGTGACATCGATAATGTCGCTGTGAATTTAATACCAAAGGAGGGGTGATGGATGCCTTGACATGGAATGCCAGAGAATTTCGGTAATTTAATGAAATGACTCCATTCTGAGAGGAAGAGAAAGTTGACAGAATTTAAGTAGGTACGAAGGATCTTTTTTATTTTTATATTTGTATTGCTCAGTTCATTGTCAAGAAGAATTTATTTCATTTTTTTTTCCACATTGGAATGTTCGAACTTTAAAGATGTCTTCGTGATGAGATATAAAAAAAGATCTATGTAAAATAAGAGGTTTTGAAGTATGCACATTAGGTGAAGTAACGTACTGTTGCTGTGACTTTCTGGTGTTTTCAAAGGAATTTTTCTTTTTGCTTTTAGTACTTTCTACTCCGGTTGAAAAAGGATTTTTATTTTTTTTTGCTATGCGGATAAACATTTGATATTTCTGTTTGTTGCTCAGTGCGAGTGAATTAATAATTATTAATCATGTCAATGTATGTATGTACATTTGTGCTAAGGGATACCAGTGAATAATAATGTTGTCACGGTTGCCTTGCACAGCAAAGGGTATTTTTATAGTAGAGTATTTTAATAGTAGAGAGACCGAGATTCCCTTGGAGGAACAAGGTAGGGTAGATGTGGATAGTCCTCATAGATTATCCAGGTTAGGCTCATACATAGGTATTGTTCAGAGTTCAGACGCTATGCTCACATATTTTTGTTCATATTTGAGTAAAAGTTTGTAACAAACGTGTTTACATCGTCTGGATATCATATTTTTGTGTTCAAATTAGGGTTCCCATCTTTGATAGAAATAAAAGGAAGACACCAATATTAAGAAATAAAAAATACAATAATTATTCTTTGTTTTGCATGGTTTCTTATCATTTTTATCTGACAAAAAATGGCTTTTACTACAACTTCTATTAATCGCGCGTAAAAAACTGTTTAACATAATTTTTAGAGAATTGGTCAGAGATATGTTTAAAGATTTATGAAACAACGATTTTTTGTTAAGTAAATTTTTTGAGAAAAGTGCGTTTTAAGTAAAAAATTGAAACCTCAAATTTTCTTAATTTTGCTTTAAAGGAGCCATAACTTTTTTGTTACTTCATAAAATTACATGAAGTCCTCAACATTTTGTAGCACTACTGATTGCCTCTCCAAGATGTACAAAACTGATTGTGTAGTTAGAATAACCAAATCGGAGGTGTACCACTTTAAAGGGCTATAACCTGGAGGGGGGTGAAAACAGAGCCCACTGCCATACGATTTCTTGTTTGCCGGAGCTTCAGGAATCTCCAGTTAAAGGATTATACCTCTTAACTGGGACACCCTCTATGTAAATAATTATTGGAAGTAGTCAACCCTCGTATAACGCCGTAGTTCCCCTAAATTGGTTGGTTACACTGTTTTTTACAAAACTAACTGTACTTTACTTTTAATACAAAAAGGCAACACCAATTATAAAAACAATTATTTAAACAATCAAAAACAGAAGAATTCAATCTTTATTGCAGATTCAATTCAGGTTTCATACATATTGGAGATGCTTTTTAATTTTTACAGAAATACGTTATAAGAACTTGCTGCGCACTTCTCTGCAATAGAGAGAGAATTCGGGACATTATTTGAACCAACATGGAAGGGAATTTTCATATGTCGTACTAAACAACCTTTGGAGCTCGTGAATATTAAAAGTGAATGTTAAAAGGGAATTCCCCGAAACACAGGAATGCAATAGGTTCATACATTCTGCGCGTTAGAAATGACCGAAAATCGCGGTATAGCGAAAGTACCGTTGTGAAAGTACCCGTATTATACGAGAGTTAACTGTAATTTAGTCCTTTGCTTTTATTGTCTTTTTCGATAATTAATTAAATGAACTGTATGATAAATTGTGCTTAATACGTAAGTACTGTTCGCTTGCTCGAAATATGGAAATGACAGATAAATAACATGAATGATTAACGGAAAAGTGTGCAAAAATGGGTGCCTGCAAAAGAAAATAATAGCAAGAACAAGATAAACAGTTTTTAATCCCATTTTTGTTTTTTTAGTAGTTAGAGCAAAAAGAGGGCATTTTTACATAAATGAGTACGGGATGACAAAACGCTAAAAAGGAGAACTGTCCTCCCAAAAAGAGGACGGTTGGGAACCCTAGTTCAAACGTATGAACACGAAGCATTATAGCCACATTTGAATACGCGTTGAACATACGTATGTATGTATGTACATTAGAGGTGGGTCGTTTTCGTTTTTGTGCTAACGAAACGAAACAGTTTTTTTAGAAAAAATCCTCCTAATTGGGACACTCAATGTCCCAATTAGAGAGGTTTTACTGTAGTTTAAAAACTAGTTACAAAAAAAAACCTTTTTATTTTCGCCATACTTACATACATACATACATGATTCTACCCCTCTAGCTGATACATAACTACTTTCACGAAACGAGAGAAAAAGCGTTTCCATATCACTTTAGTACAAACGAACAAAAAACTGAAAAAACGCAAATAACGAAAAACTGACAAAGAGTTATAAAAACGAAAAACGTACAAGGCGTTATAAAAACGAGAAACGTACAAAGAGTTACAAAAAAGAAAAACGAGCAGAGGGTTATAAAAACGAAAAAAACCAAAACGAGCTAAGGGTTATGAAAATGAAAAAAACGATAACGAACTGGTGAAGTAGTCATTGTATAAATTAAATTTTATTATAAGTTTTTCATTTAAAAAAAAACTTTATTTCGGTAAACAAACCGGCAGCGATTCTGCCTACCAAATAACTGAACAATATACTTACAAAATTTATGTCTTAAATACTAAATTAATGCTAACGGAGGCAAATATCCAACGGCGACATGTTCCCACAGGTACTCGTTCATTTCATACCGTACGTGATGGAATGCGGGTCCAGCGATGTAGACGAATCAAGTTGCACATACCACGGGCGCACTATCAGCGAAGTTCATGGGAGACACATGGGAAGCAATGTTGAGTTTCGGGTTTCGGATGTTAAACATATTTTGTGTTAACTCTTCCACCCTTAAATTCGAGTGTCCTCACTCGTGACCTTGAAGAATGGCGGGCAGTGACTTATGCTAATCGCTTTGATCGGTGATGGTCGTTCCGGAATCTCTGCAGGTGATTCTATTGGTAGTTGGGCTGCTGCTTGCATTTCTCTCGCTTCTACTGTTGTGGAGATTTTTAAATTGCTTTTCTTGCGTGCTAAAAACAGTATTAGGGATATTACCACTGTTGCAATGATGATAATGGTCGACAAACTGTGAGTAGCTATCAGATGCGTTTTGTTTCTTTCTTCAATTTGGCTTATGTAGAGGGTGTTGTTCAAATGCAGCTCTTTCATCACTTCGAGGGTTAGCAGTTCTTCGAAGGCTTTCGATGGTGAGTCTAATTGTACGATGGCCGGAAGAGGTCTTGAGGTGGGGATTTCGTTGGAGGCAAAAGTTCGCTTATTTACGACGATGGTAGCATTATAATATTGTACTTTAAATGTTCCCGTTATGTTGAGCGTGTCGTTGTTGACCAGTATTGACCCATTGAATTGGTTAAGAAGTAGTGACCCAGGGAGTATTTCCTCGACCGTTAGAATATGTTGATTGTTGATGTCGGTACAGTTTGCTGGTCTGCTTCGTAGTAGGTTTGGTATGCACTCCGTATCACTTAAGTTAATAATTTCATTAATTTTACAAATGGTTAAATCGTTAAAAGTTGGGCAATTATTTTTAATTCCATAAAAATCATTTTCACATCGAAGTACATTACTAAAATCAATTTTAGTTACAAGGGTTTTTCTTTTTATTGGCTTTACTAACAATTTCTTGCATTCTTCTTTTTTTGTGGTTGGCACACTCACGATATAAATTATAGTCGAACTATTACAAGCTATTTTTACATTGGCAAATTCAAATGCCTCTTCCATATTCATATAAGATAAGCTATTTTTTTCAAAAAGAATCTTAACTAAATTTATTTCTGTTTTGATACATGATATGATTTTTCTTCAAGATTGGCACACGAAGTACAACAACAATACTTGAAATCGATTCTTGATACATTTCATTCTGATGATGAAGAAGATAGCATACAGTCTTTAACAAAAGGAGGTGTGGATGTGATTAATCAAATGCTTGGTCAAAACACAACTAAGATGAAAACAAACCGCTGGCTCTATTTTACAACAGCATGGACATGCACACATATTCATATGTAGCTGACTTAATCTTCTGGTACAATAATATGATTGTCTAAGACAGTCGAGCCAACGCAGAGAGTTTCTTGAAGAGTTGAGGAAGCATTTTTGTACGCCTACAATAGCTAGAGCTCGAATTCCTCGAAATGTGGGCAAAGTAACACTAAAAATCGCATTTTAGGTATTCCAATTGATCAAATTGAACACAATACCTAGACCTTCTAGCCATTTTTGCCTGATGATGCTTCTCAGGAAGAATCTTCAGGTGGCCAAAAAATTAGAGGTTCTTGCTATCAGCAAAAAAAAATAAAAATTTAAAAGAGCAACACGAAAGAGTTGCATACAGTGAAGGAAGCCTAAGTGCGTAGTTTGACAATGACAAAGTTCGAAACTACTTATCTATAAATGTAATATGTACAATGTACTGTACATAGTACCTTACCTATGCATGTTCATAGAGGTACTGAAACAAATTGGTTTCTTTCGTTCACAAATTTAAAGATGTAGCTTGCAGATACCACCCAACTGAAACTGTATGTGCAACATACTCATATGTAAAAACATCGGTATATACATATGTGCATATATATCTATATGTTTACATATATACATACAAACTCATAGGCATGTATGTATGTATGTATGTAGCTATGTTTTCCTAAAAAAAAAGTAGAACTATAGGACAAATTTTAAAATTTTTTCATACAAAAGTTAAAATATTAACCTTGGTTAATAAGGTACGTTTGCTACAATTTGACGAAAAATCAGTCGAAAAACTGTCAAAATTTTTTTTTTTTATATATTTTTCGAAAAATATCAAATATTTAGTCACTGAGTCTGAATGAAAAGACATTTAGTTCAAAAGTATCCAAGATATGATATAATGAAAGTGCCCATATTAACCCCGGATAATAAAGAACGTGTGAGGGTTAGATTACCTACTAACTTATGTTTTTAATTGTTAGATTGTTACCACTTCAATTTTTGTATATTAACTTGTTCTATTTTTCTTGGTTACCGTTATTAATAATTCTTACAAATAAAAATGAATTTCGCAAAATTTGAAGCATTTTTCTATTTTTTATTCAAAATTCCGAATGCAAAGAATTGCGTTTTCTGACACCGAGTTGCCTATCATTTTCGATTCTTCCGGTTTCTGGCATATTTGTGTTTACTACCTCATCCGTACTATCACCGTCGTAAAGCAATTCGTCGTTTCATTGTCCCCGAATAAATGGATGTGGTTATGGATGACAATGCTAGCCACCACTATTTTATTGGCTACATCGACGTATTGCAGACCACGAAATCTTTCATTCAACAAGCCGAATGCACGTTCGATGATTACCCTGGTGCTACATATACGGGTGTTAAAGTGCGACTACTGCTCACTGAGATGACCGTTGTCTCGAAAAGCGGTCATTAAGTTCCTTAGACAAGGATATGCTACATCACCCAATAGATGGAATTCCGGTGGTATTAATCAGAGTATATCTAATACCTCGTCTCCACAAGACATTTCCCAAGACATGTTCTTCGACTTGACATGCAAATGTCTCGTGGAGACCGCTAATTTGATGTCCAAACTATAAACATGTCCGCGATGTCAGCATTTTAGTTTTGTCTTCTCGGCAAACTGAAATCCAGATTTTTCTCTGACATATGGCCGTTTGACAGGTATATTTTCATTTTAGGGTATTTCCCAGGGACGTGCCGTGATGTTCTTAGCAGGGTGTTCTACATTTTTTTTTTTTTTTTTGTTAGATAGTAACGTATTTGTCAGGACCACGACGAAGCAAACAAGGCCTACAAAACCACACAACCAAAATGTTCTTTCATAGTTAGAAATCTAAAAATGTCTACTAAAAGATTTACTTTTAGTTACCACCTTACAAATCAAATCCGGAAGGCAGAAGAGACGGTGTTGGTCTTCCAAAACTAATTATTTCCAGTCTTTCTTCCGAATTTAATTGAGAAAATGGTTTCTTCAATAAATTTCCAATATCTAACTACTGTCAAAATGCGACCAATGATTATTAGCCGTGTTTTATTTGTAGCCTGTAAGAATACTTTTTGCTACTTTTTGCTTTCGCTTCAGTCGATATGGTTGGAGTTCTACAAATATAGAGCTCGAAATCGAACAATAACTACACTATCAAGAGAAGAGAATCGAGCAAAATTCAACCAAACAAACGTTAACATGGGAAAAAAATAGAATATGAAAAGCAACATAATACCCACAGCCACTAAAGAAAAGGATAGAAAATGTGTTGTATCGAGCCTATGGGTGCGTAGTTTGCTGGAGAACTCAAATTGATGCGAATGCGAAATAAAACAGAATATGAAAAGCAGCATCATACCCACAGCTAACATCTCCATTGCTAACGAAAAGGGTAGAAATGTGTTGTATCCAGCCTGGGTGCTCAGTTCTCTGGAGAACCCAAATTCATGTTTTTGTACAGACGATTGTTGAGACTTTGAATGTGGTATACATTTTTTATATGGATATTTCCTTTGGGTTGGTGCGCTAGTAAATGGAGAACAACCGGGCGAGTCGACGTCAAACTGAATTTAATAAAAAGTTGGTTTAGATAGGTTGCTTTGAAAGTATGTATGTATGACGGCGTGCGCCGCTGAATTTACTTTCGAAAAGAGGAGTACATTTTGTTCGAGGTCAATTTGTGTTGAATGGTTTATATACATTTTGGTATTGCGATTTTGACTGCAGTGTTTGGTTTTGTTGATTTGGCTATGATGACGGTGCGGCACAACAGAGTGAACAAAATATATAGATATTAAAGTAGTATTTTTAATAGAGCATTTTTGAATTGCAACTCAATTAGATATTGTTAGCGCATGTATTTAAACAAATAAATTTTTCATAAAGATGGTGTTTGCACCTTAACTTAATTTGGCATCACCGATAACTAAAAATAATAAACCAATGTTAAACTTGTTTTTTGCTTTCTTTTGTATGACGTTTGCTTGTTATTTTTTTTTCTATTCCTTCTTCTGTTCCTAGACGTGAGACAATAACGACATAAGTTTTGTTAAGAAGTTTAACTTTTTGGTTCATATTAATTTATTATTTATTTAAATTTAAAATAATTCGTTCGAATAAAAATAGTTATTTTCGTGATTTAATCGCATACATTTTTGGTCCTATCGAGAAACGGATGTTTCATGAATTGGCGGATCAATCATGGAATTACTGAAACGACAACGTGCCTCAATAAAAGGGCAAATCACGAGGATTGATACGTATTGTCAATCAATTGAATCAAACCGTTCACTTCCACATTTGCAAGCTCGCCAATCGAAACTGGAACAATATATGCGTGATTTTGAAAAAATTCAAAATGAAATTGAAGCTGGTTTATTGGATGATGACCTCCAAGAGGATATCGATTACCGTGCGAATAGCGAGGATCTCTACTATAGCGGGCACGCAAAATTGCTTGACGCAATAACCTCACTTTCATCGAGTGCTTTGCCCACGCCAAATGTTAATCATTTGAAAATACTGAACATTTTAGCGCCACGCTGAGTGCTTTAACTGAAAGTCAAAGTACACTTAATACTCTTGTAAAATTCATCGCCGAGACCACGCGTATACCGATTAGTATTAATAAATATGAGTCGCCTAGATTGCCTGAAATTAAACTTCCAGAGTTCTCCGGTAAATACGATGAATGGATTAGGTTTAGGGACTTATTCTCTGCTTTAGTAGTAACCAAAAGCTCTATCACCGACATCGAAAAAATGGAATACTTACAAAAAAGGCTGAAAGGAGAAGCAGCATCTTTAATAAAGCACATGCCGCCAAGCAACGAAATTTTCGAAGAACCGTGGGAAATTCTTAAAGATCATTACGATAAGAATCAATCAAAAATAATATTCGCGCATTTAGATAACATCTTTGATCAGCAATCGCTAAAAATTTCGTCACTTGCAGATATGAAACAATTATTTAATACCATCAACGAAAATGTAAACGCGCTTAGGGCATTAAAAGTGGAAATTGATTCGTGGGATATTCTTTTGGTCTATCATTTATCAAAGAAACTTGACACTGATAGCAAAGTACTATGGGCGCGACAAAACAAAAACAAAGATCAGCCTACTTATGCTGACTTCGTTTCTTTTCTTAGAGATCGCATCAATGAACTAGAAACATTAGAATTAGCGCGTACGAGTCAAAATCCCAAACCGGTATCAAAAGACGTAAAATTCAAACGGGTCTTAAATTCGGTTTCGGCCCCATTGTATCAAGTGCAACGAAAAACACTTTCTTTATCAATGCAATCAGTTCAAGTGTCTTACTGTGCCGTCGCGTATAGAATTTATTAAAGCAAATCGAATTTGCACTAACTGTCTCCGCGACAAGCACTTGCCATCGGAGTGTAAGTTCTCATCGTGTAGAATTTGTGGTCGTAAGCACAATACACTGGTTCATCAGGAGCAGGTGCATGCCGGTACTCAAAGCCCTAATTCGAATGGCACTTCCAATAATGTTTTTGTAAACTCTCTTCAGGATTCATCTCGTGATGTTTTGGCGTTGTTACCCACGGTAATGTTATTTGTAAGAGATTCGAGCGATCAATTGCAGCAGTGCCGAGCTCTGCTCGATTCAGGATCGCAATCGACATTAATTACTGAGGCGTGTGTGCGACTTAATTTAAAAAGATCGCATGCCAGGGTGCCTATTGCAGGTATTGGCGAACAATTGCACTTCCAGGGCATAAGGGGGCTAGTTAATCTTGTTATATGCTCATCGATAGCTAATGGTACATCGCTTTGCACAAAGGCTTACATTTTATCATCTCTCACAAATGATCTGCCAAATGTGGAGATTCCCAAGAGAAATCTATTGTTTTTTGAAAAGTTAGATCTTGCTGATAAATCGTACTCCAGTCCAAGTCAAATCGACATTTTGCTTGGCGCTGATATCTTTTTTGATATTCTTCGCGACGGAAAAATTGTCCATCCAAAAGGCTCTCCTCAGAAGAACACACAGAACACAATTTTTGGATGGGTAATAGCCGGTAATGTTCCAGTCAGTCAACAACATGAGTTAAATGTGCTTCATACGTCGCTTGACCTCGATTTGCTTTTCAAACGGTTTTGTGAGCATGAAGAACTTCAAGATGTAAAACAGGTAGTTTCGGAAGGGGATGATATTATCGAAAGACATTTCGCGTCTACACACAACGTTCGCTCGGACGGTAGGTATGTTGTTAGTTTACCATTTTCGAGCCATGAAGTGCACTTCGGAGATTCGCGAACCGCGGCATTAAAAAGGCTTTATACCATGGAAAAACGATTCCGCTTTAACCCCGATCTTAAACGCGAGTACGTTGAGTTTTTGCAGGTATACGAAAAGTTGGGGCACATGTCGAAAGTGCGCACAATGAACTAAGCCATCCATAAGCCATCTTTTTACTTGCCCCATCACGCGGTAATAAAACCCTCCAGCACAACGACAAGACTAAGAGTTGTATTCGATGGCTCTTCTAAATCGCGTAACGGCCTCTCTTTAAACGATCTCTTACTAGTCGGGCCTACAATTCAACATGATTTGGTGACATGTCTAATACGATTCCGAAAGTATAAAATCGCCGTATAAGCAGATATCGGTAAAATGTATCGGTGTGTATTCGTTAACCAAAATGATTTAGACTTTCAAAGAATACTTTGGCGAACTAACCCAAGTGAAGAAGTTCGCGACTATCGGCTTAATACGGTTACGTATGGTACGGCATCGGCTTCGTATTTGGCCACACGTGTTCTCAAGCAAATCGGAATAGATAATTCATCACAATATCCTCGCGCGTCCGATAGCATTATCAATGACTTTTATGTAGACGATTACATGAGCGGTTTCAATGACCTTGAAGACGCAGTTAGTGTCAAAAATGATTTGTGTCTTATCCTTAAAAACGCGGGCATGGACTTACGTAAATGGTCATCGAATTCGTCTGCTTTTATAAATACGATTGATCCAGAAAGTAGAGAGGTGGCAACCGAGCTGCCTATCGGTGAAGTTAGTGTTAAAACTCTTGGTCTTTTGTGAGACACTAATTACGACTGCTTTAAATTTAGTTCATCCATACCATCGCTTGGGTCGCACATAACTAAAAGACAGATTCTATCGGATATAGCTCGTATTTTTGACCCCTTGGGCTGGATCGCGCCAGCAGTCGTAAAAATGAAAATTTTTATAAAACGGTTGTGGCTAAAGGGCAATGATTGGGATACTCATATTCCTGGTGACTTATTTGATGAGTGGTCGGACTTTAGATCAGAGATTGAGTGCTTCAGTTCGCTTAGTATGTCAAGGTGGCTACAGTTCGAGAAAGGCGACTTGGTAGAGTTGCACGGGTTTTCTGACGCATCGGAGTCAGCTTACGCCGCTGTTATATACTCTCGGGTTATAAAGGGAAACGATATACGCACGTCGTTGATATGTGCAAAAACTCGCGTAGCACCGGTTAAACCTACGCTAACAATACCGCGTCTCGAATTGTGCGGCTCTTTACTACTAATGAAATTACTTAGTAAAGTAAAAGATGCCATTGCCATGCACAATATAAACTGCTTTGCATATACCGATTCCACTACAGTTTTGCATTGGATTTACGAATATCCACGACCTCGAAACGTGTTCGTAGATAATCGGGTTTCGCAAATCCTGAGTGTTTTCCCTGCTTCAATATGGCATCATGTTCGGTCGATGGAAAATCCGGCGGATTGCGCAATTCGTGGAGTAATGCCTCGCAATTTACTGCACCTTAACTTATGGTGGAACCGGCCAACATTTTTACGTGACGTTCAAATTCAATTTTCCATATTACCGAACAACAAAGAAGAATCAGTAAAAAATGAAATCGTCGTCTTACGCGTTCAACTAATGTTGAGTGGAACATTTTTGAAAACTTTTCGAATTTTAATAGATTAATTCGGGTAATTGCGCGCTGTATTCGATTGTTTCGGTCACATAATCTCCCTAAAACGAATGATAAACCAAGACCCCTGTCGTTGCTGGATATACAATTAGCAAAGACTCGTGTTTATAAATTATCTCAGAATCAGTCGTTTGGCGAAGAAATCAGCTGTTTACAAACCAATCGTTAGGTATCCAATAAAAGCAAGCTTTTGTTAATGAGCTGATTCATCGACGACGAAGGACTGCTGCGTGTTGGAGGAAGGCTCGATAATGCAAACATCTCATTCGAGCAAAAACATCCTTTAATTTTACATAAGGATCACCGTTTGTCCAAACTTATTGTTCGTGATTGTCATTTAAGAAATATGCACGCTGGTATTCGTCAAATGTCTTATTTATTGTCACTTAATTTTTTAATTATAGGTGCGCATCATCTAATCAAGGCGTGTATATACCAGTGTCCGACTTGCATGAGGCAGAGAGCAGTTCCATACAAACAACAAATGGCAAATCTCCCAGAGCAGCGTCTACAGCCAGGTACAGCATTTCAAAATACTGGTGTCGATTTTGCAGGACCATTTACAATACGCTCCTGGAAGGGCCGTGGGGCTAAGCAATACAAGGCCTTCATCGCGTTATATATATGTATGTCAACAAAGGCGCTACATTTGGAGATTGTCACGGAGCTTTCTTCTGCTGCATTTATTGCGTCATTACGTCGCTTCGTATCCAGGAGGGGTAAGTGCCATACGTTATTCAGTGATAACGGCACGAATTTCGTTGGCGCAAATCAGCAGCTACGCGAATGGTCAAACTTGCTGTAGTCTTCAGATTTCCACGAGGATGTGTCCAATGCTTTGACTACTGAAGGCATAAATTGGTGTTTTTCACCTCCGCACGCCCCGCACTTTGGAGGAATTTGGGAGGCTAGTGTAAAGACTGTCAAGTACCACCTGCGTCGAGTGTTGGGTAATACTTCAGCCACATATGGAGACTTCTCTACAGTTTTATGCCAAATCGAGGCCTGCGCCAACTCTAGACCATTGTGCGCTCGCTTTGAAGGAGACACCGATCCACTCACACCAGCGCATTTTTTGATCATGCGACCGCTTTCGACAGTTCCCGACCCCAGCCTTATGGATATAAAGATCACAGCTTTAAATCGATGGCAGTATCTGCAGCGTTTAGTTCAGGAGTTTTGGCGACGATGGTCCCACGATTACCTAACCCAACTTCGCAAGCGTAGCAAATGGGTCGAGACATGTAAAAATATTTGCATCGATGACGTGGTAGTGGTTAAGGACGAGAACAGACCTCCGTGTCATTGGATCATCGGCCGTGTTATACAGACGCATCCAGGGCAGGATGGTTTGGTGCGTGTCGTGACAATAGCTACATCAAACGGCCAACTCAAGCGACCTGTTTGCAAACTATGTCCACTTTTTGTAAATGAATGTTGAATGTATCATTCAACGGCGGGATGATGTTTGCACCTTAACTTAATTTGGCATCACCGATAACTAAAAATAATAAACCAATGTTAAACTTGTTTTTTGCTTTCTTTTGTATGACGTTTGCTTGTTATTTTTTTTCTATTCCTTCTTCTGTTCCTAGACGTGAGACAATAAAGACATAAGTTTTGTTAAGAAGTTTAACTTTTTGGTTCATATTAATTTATTATTTATTTAAATTTAAAATAATTCGTTCGAATAAAAATAGTTATTTTCGTGATTTAATCGCATACAGATGGATTTCGTTGGGGTGTGCGGAGAACACCGTCGCACCTTAGAATAATCGTCACTGGTATTTTCGTAGTGAAGATGCTGGTTGGGTAGGTAAATTTTCATTCAATGGTATTTTCGTAGAGTATTTTACTGCTTTTAAAGCGAGAATTGCGCGTTGTTTCTTTCTCGACGTCAGCTTGTAGATTGAAATGTTTTGGCATGATTTGCCCAACGAAGGAAAACAAGAAAAAAACCTGTTTCTAGTCAAGATGTAGTTTTGGCAGAAATATGTCTCGTGGAGACACGGTGTAATAATGAGTAGGGACACTCTTCCTACACATGCAACTACTACTAGTACAAGGAAAAGCGTGAAAAAATCGCCAATAAGTAAAAGCTGCTCAGAAGGATTGATTTCAACCCTTACCTGCGATTGCCTACAATGAAAAGAGTCGGCAATACTTTTCAGCAGCACCACCACATGCGGCTACCTACGTAAGATAGGCTGAATTCCAAAACGTCAAAAAAAAGCGCATTGTGAATGCACACTGCTTTTCTGATGCCAGGTTATGAATGCTTTTGTACTGCTTTGCATTTGTTATGCTTTGCAATTTTTGACGTTTTGGAACGACTTTGATGCGAACTATCGTAAAATGTCTCAAACAGAAATAATGTCCAAACAATTAGTAACAACCATCGTTTTTAACAACTTAATAAAAAAAGTGTAGAAATTATTAAAAAGTTATAGAATCCTATCCAAACGATGTGTTTTTTAGTCATTTTCGCACGAATAGATGTACGTTTTCTGGTAAGTTTAAATATACTTTTTAATTTGAACCAAATTTATGTACTTTATTATCCTCATCTATTAAAGCGCTTGAAAGACTTCTAAAACCCATGAGCAAATTTAGAGAAACCGGTAGACCTGCCTATTCATTGAAGCAATGCCTCTACGTAACTCTCTGGAAACTCGCCAATCAGTGTAGCTTTCGGGAGATTTCTGATCGCTTTGGAATGGGAAGAGGAACCGTTTATAGAGTCTTTACAAAAAAATTGATGGAAACAATAAAGTTAAAAAAGAGATTCATAAAGTGGCCTGAAAATAATGAATACCGCTATAAAATTGTAGAGGAATTCGAAGGAAAACGCTCAAATCCGTTCCCATTCATCTTGGGATGTGTGGATGGAACCCATTTTAAAATCCCTGCACCAAAAGAAGATTCCACCAGTTATTATAACAGGAAAGGAACGCATTCCATAATTATGCAGGTGCCTTAATGATAATTATTAATTAATATTTATTTTTTTTAATTCTTTTTTATTTTATGGAATTAAAGGGCGTATGTGACAGCAATTTCATATTTACGGATGTGTTTGTTGGATATCTCGGTTCGTGCCACGATGCCGCTGTCTGGCGTGCTAGCCCATTACAAAAAGCTATTGTAAGCGGCAAAATAAAAATACCACCGGAGTATCATCTACTTGGAGATTCGGCCTACCCTTTGGATATTAATTTAATGGTTCCACATAGAGACAATGGACACTTGACAGCGGAACAGAAGCGTTTTAATTATTGCCACAGCTCAACACGCGTTTTTATTGAGCAAGCATTCGGTATTTTAAAAAAGAGATTTAGAATCTTAAACTTTATACCTGTGCAAAAGATTTCATTAGTTAAACGAATTGTAATGTCATGTGTGATTCTTCACAATTTTATTATTTTGCATGAAATCCCCAATTACTCGTATATGAATCAGTGTCCCGTAGATTCACTATCAGAAGAAGATATTATAAATGATGACCATCATCCAACTCCAAACAACGAGGCTAAACTAAAAAGAGAACGACTTACTACACTATTCTCCGCCTAAAGTTTGTCAGAAATAAGAGCGCAATACATTTTAAGTATTTATGTATATTACGTTATTAAGAAACTAAAAAGAATTAACTCAGAAATAAAAAAAAATATTACAGTTCATTTCACATTTGCTTTGTTTAAAATTAAGCAGTCAGGCCATCGAGGTACACGGTCCGAACTTCAAAAAATCTAAATGGCACACTGAAATGAAAGAATCAAAAATTTATAATTTGATTATTATTTTATTTACAGAACAAACGACTTACTCAATTTATTAATTGAATGAGGAGACCTTTCAACTCCCTCATTTCTTCTACTCTTTCTTGATCCACTTTGAGCCTGGCGTTTTCAATATCCACTAACTGCTTCAGATATTCTCTGTCCTTATCCGATTCTGACTGGATAAAGTCAATCAGTTCGCTTATTTTCTTTCTTTTTTTATTGTGTGGTGGTCCGAGGTTGCGCCTCCGGATCGTCTATGACTTCCTCAAAATATTCCATATTGTTTTCATCTGACTCCTCCAAAGACGCATCCACATTATCAGTTGGAACAACGACCGAATGTCGTGTTCCGTACATATTGTCGAAGACTTCAAAAAACTCCCACGATGTTGCCGCTTCTCCAGACGTACAATTTCTGTCCTTAATTCTCTATCTCTTGTAGCTTGTCTTCATGTTTAAACATTTTCGGGTTATTTCATCCACGGAAAAATTGAATTCGGGCTTAATTTTCCGTATTTCCTCCAGAACGACTCTCCACAACACCTTTTTCTTCCTTCTTTTGTTACAAAAATCACTTTCAAACTGCATTCTGGTACTCACCAATAATTTAATGGACTCATTCGTCCACTTTTTATTACTGCAAATCAGAGTAAAATTGGCAAATTATTACAAAATATATTATTTTACTTACGACTCCGGCGATGAATCCATTTTATTTGGCGGTTTAAACTGAAATGTCAAATGTCATTTGCCTTTGTTTGCGCAGTTGATGCGTTCACAATGCGTTTTAGAAAATTATGCATTGCATCATAGTAATCCGTTTGCGTTTTGGAACGCTTGATTAAGCAGTAATGCAGAAGTACTGCGTTTTGGAATTCAGCCATAGATTATATGTGGTATTCTCATAATGCTTTTTCAGTGGCGTATTTCTTCGAACATCAGTGTGGTAGTCACTCCACGCTGTCATCGAGAGAATTGATGTGAACGAATTTGCTTTCATGAAATTGGTTTAATTTCTGATTTTTGATCAAATAGGAATAGATATGGGTTTCTAGAATAAGCATTTCAATCTTAAATATGATAAATAACGTTCGTACATTGCGATAACATCTCTAAAACTAATATTCAACACTTTTCAGAAATTAAATTTAAGAGAAATCTTGTCACACTACTTGTGAGTCACATTGGGGTGGGTGTTGTTTACATTTTTTGTGCACGTATTTTAACCCATTAGTGCATATGGTCCGTTTAAACGGACGTCATCTAAATGTAAACTTGCAATGTTTTCTCTGCATAGAGTCCGTTTAAACGGACACACTCTATTTACTCATAAAAATACAAAATGTTTTGATTTCGTATTTTTTTTTAAAAAATAAAGAGTGTTTTACTGCAAACAAACTACAGAATGTAAAAAAAAAACTTCAAATTAACTTCATGCACTAATGGGTTAAAGGCGTCCAAACGGAAAATGAAGGGTGATACTTGTCAGCACATGTACGCGGGAAATAAGTAAAAGGTTTTATGGTCAGGTATAAAAAAATAAAATTGCGCTTGGTTTTTTTTTTTTGGTAATTAATACTAGAATATAAAAAACAAGTGATTTTTGCAATGAAATTCATGTATTTATTTATAAGAAAATAGAAACAAATTAATAAGTTTTTGGTAAACAAAACAATTATGATCTGGAAAAGAAGTCTTTAATATTAGTTTGCCTTTTGGTTCCCTTCAAGCTTTTTTGGACCGCCTCCTCTAGCATTTCTCTTAATAAAAGTGTTTTTGAGTAGTCGATATTGTTTTGAACTAAGCACTGTATGCATTTATTGAAGCAATTAATTGCTTCTGAATGTTTAATTTTTTCATCAGTGCGCCACTAGAAATAATTCCCGAAATGAAAGGCGTAAAAATAAAACGTAAAAAACCCAACAAACTGAAACAGTTAATTTTTCTTTAAAATTGCATTTATGTATGTACATTTATGTATGTACATGTAAGCATAACTGATCATTACCAGGAATTAAACAAAACAAAAAAGAAGATACACTAGTCCCTCGCTTTGCGCGGTGGTTATGGGAATAAAAAGTCTCGCGCAATGCGAAATCGCGCAAAGCGAAGTATGAATTTTATATAATTAAGGTGTTGCGTTCCTGAAAAATGAAATGTAAGCATTTATTTAAGCCGCGCAATCGAGTGAAAAGTGAAACCGCGCAAAAAGAAGTCGCGCCAAGCGAGGGACCAGTGTACACTCAACACATGTTACTAGCCGAAGCAGAAGTAAGGATACATACAAAATATGACAATATCCGATCGTAAAATTTTTAAACAATTCGTTATATAGAACCATTAATGGAAAAAAAAAATTCATTCGTTATACTGGAAATTCGTTATATCGAGCATTCGTAATACTGGACGACCACTATATTTGCTAAATTTTGTATGGAGTTTATATAATAATATTTGTGTTGATTGATACGAGTAGCGTTTTCATGTTTCAATTTCGTATAAAATGTTTTGGTGTAAGTGCAAGCAGGTTCAGTAGCGGCGTTAGGGTAGGGCGCGGTTGGGCAACCGCCCAGGGCGCCAGACATGAAGGGGCGCCGATCCAGTTGCATATTGTGACATTGTTGTATTCTCAGCAGCGGCCAAGTTACCTGTAAAAATCTTAAATTCCCTAAATCTGGCGAGATTGAGATTGCACACTAGAACGCGAGTTCCACTCTAAATTTTACCGGGAATCCCGGTCAATAGAAAAAACTTATTATTTATCCCTTTTAAGCATTATTATTAAAAGAAACTAGTATTATTTTTGACTTATTAATATAAGCGAAACACAGCTCATAACACCGGTGCACTTGAAAATAATTCGAGTCTGCTACTTTGTTTGGGGTACTTTAGAGGTTGTTCACATCCTTTTCAGCTTCTGTTCATCGATGGAAAATTATATTCATTCGCTTAGAATACTGCTATGAAAAATGCAGTGAAATACGTTGGGAAGCAAGAATAAGCAGTATTAAAGCAGTCCATCAATAGACATGGATCTCGATAAATACGGAGAAATGTTGAAATAAAAGCGCTTTCTTGGCGCTTTAGAAGCGCCAATTTAACAGTGAAGGAATTGGCTGAAGAGCTTGAACTTGAGCTTGTATTTAAAACCACAACGAGAATTCAATATGTTAAATGCCAAGCTGGTAAAAATGGCTCTTCTCCAAAAAACACATTTGAAGTAACATTTTTCAACTGTCTATTAGACACTACCTTTATTTTACTCAGTGAATGATTTGAACAGTTAAACTTTTTTTTTATAACATTTTTTGTATAACATAAAAGAAAATCCAAAAAACCAGACCTTCTCAAACTCTGTGATGATCTCCAATTAAAATTAACTGTAAGCTCGAAATCAGTTATAAATGGTTGTATGTTGTGTGATGAACTCATAAGCCGATCTGCGATCGAAAATATCTCAATCTAGATTAACAAAATGGGCAACTGTCAATCGAAAATGAAATTGAAGAAAGCATAGACTCAGAAAATTTAAATTCTTTTTTTTTAAATACATAAATGGTTATTATTTCATTGTTTCCCTTGTTTTATCTCGAGTTGGAATCGAGATTCACGAAAATTTATCTCGAGCAAAAAAAGCTGTTTTTGCCCTTTGGAAAATGAAAATTACTTGAGTGATAAAAATTGCTCAAGATAGAAAAAAGTGCTTTTTTGCCCAATCCTACCACATAAGTTCAAATTAAAGCAATGCTAAAAAGGAAAAGTAAAATTTTAAGTTCATTTTTAAAAGTTAAAACTAAACCATGCGTAATAATTTTTATAAGTACTTGGTGGTAGGAAAACTGAAATTCAAGCGTAAAATATTTAAGCGTACCGAAAAATTGTGAGATTTTAGTAAAATTACAAAAAATTTAAATTATTGTTATTAGTTTATTACATGTGTGCATACTAAAACGTTATTGTCATTTTCCATTTTTTAGATAGGCAGAAGTTGTTCCACTGTTTTAACAAACCACACTGATTACATAAACAAATTTCGAAGAATTTAAAATGTATTTTAAGTGTTTGAAATATTCGGATACACCTAATTTGGTCATTTAAAAAAAAAATAACAAATATAGCAGGAGGTGAAAACGAAGATGGAGAGGCAAGCCGATAGGAAGCTCTCTTGCTTACTGAGCATCCACGTTGTAAATACATAGTAGCTTCTTCTCCATATTTTGAACGCGCGAATTATTTCCTACTTTCTCCATTAAAAATTAGATACTGTAAAAAAAAATATTAAAAATGTAATGCTATTTTTTTTTTTTTGCTTTATTGTACAAATATTTTCAAACCGTTCAAAGTTAAAATAAAAAGTACAATGACGTTTGTAAGAGTTATCCTCAAAATACGTGCAGAAATTCCGCTGCTAGCACAGTGTTCTATTTCACACCAATAAGTGAACAAAATTCAAAAAATTCATTACAAAATTGAAAGTACTTGCTAACGCAATTCTTATAACGGATGACTGAAAGATAAGCAAACAATATTGGGCGCATTCATGATGTTAGTCACTAAATATTTAGATATTCTGGAATCGTGAATGCTCTTTTTGACTAGATATTTAGTCGACAGTTCAAACGTCAAAAACGTCATTTACTTGCTGTTTTCGCTTGGAATTGTTTGGAGAATTGTTATTGCAGCACAACAAATCTAATTTGTAAAGAAAATAAGAGCAATAACAAACTTTACAATTATAATGGACCAATTAGAGGATGACATTTTATGTAAGTAACATAATTACACATTGTGTTTGGAATATAAATTATTTATTTCATAGGCCAAGTTGCATTATTTGCCGTTAATGATTTGCTGAGTTCGTCGACTGTTTTACAATATCCAATACTATATAGACTGTATGACGAACCAACTATGAATTTAAACTATTACGAGGCAATCATTCCCAAATATTCTCTAGAAGAATTCCGTCTCTATTTCCGAATGAGTAGAACTTGTTTCTCTGTAAGTTTTGTTCGCATTTTTGTATTTAAGCAGTTTTTAATTACTATTTTACAGGAGCTTATGAATAAAGTTGGAAACGCATCTTACATCAGGAACATGGAAAAGAAGCTACTGCTAACAACTTGGATGCTCAGCAAGCAGGAGAACTTCTTATCGGTCGGCGATAGATCTGACTTTTCGACAAGTTCAGCTCACTCCGCCTTTTGTGAGGTTTTGGAAGTTTTATGCAGCTTAATGGGCGACTATGTGAAATTGCCATCAAGAAGGAAATCCGGAAATTTCACAAGTTAGTATTAGACTGAATATGAATCGTATATTATATTAATTATATTATTTTCCACAGATTTTTAAGGAGAAATCTGCTGGCTACATTTCTGGTACCATTGGCGCAATCGATGGCTGTCACATCCAGATCAAATAACCTACAAGAAACCATATTGACTTTTACAATAGAAAATATACTCACTCGGTTATCTTGCAAGGTAAAAAAATATTTTAAAACTTTTTACAAATAAGTGATAATTATTTTATTTAAGGGGTTTGCGATCATCGGGCAGTCTTCATAGACATCTGCATGACGCTAGAGTTTTTTGAAACAGTATGCTGTGTGACAAAATAGATGAACTAATACCACCTGAGTTTCATCTTTTGGGTGATGTAGCCTATCCGTGTCTAAGGAATTGAATGACACCTTTCCGAGACAACGGTCATCTTACTGAACAGCAGTTCCATTTTAACACGCGTTTGAGTAGCGCCAGGGTTACTATTGAAAGAACCTTTGGGTTGCTAAAAGGAAGATTTCGTCGACTGAAGTACATAGATGTAGCCAATCCCATTATGGCCAATAAAATAGTTATGGCTAGCGTTGTACTGCATAACCACATCCATATATTCGGGGACGATGAAGGTAACGACGCATCTCTTGAAGAGGAAGAAAGTTCGGATCAACCAGTCAACATAAATCATCAAGAAACTGAAAATGAGATAGAGATAGAGACAGGCAACAAGGTAGCAGAAAACGAAACACTTTCCTTTCTGTTTTTAAAAAAAAATACGCTATTTTACGTGAAAAAATATTTAATATAAATTTGTTTTTTCTTCTCTTAATACAACAAAAAAAGTAAAATAACAAAAGTAACATAAGTATGAAGATATAAATAAAAAAAAATGTAAGTATTAAAAACACAACAAAATGCAAAAAATTGTAAACTAACAAAAGTGTTGAAAGTGAATGAAAAGCAAGTACCTGCAACAAGAATAAAAAAATTAGATCACAAAAATTAAATATAGATAAACAAGTACAAGTTAAATTATCATGTTTTGTCTGGGTATGGGTACTTCCTTTCCTTTAAGGCCAACTTTCTTTCATCTATTTCAATTTGCTTACTTTTTTGTTGGTTACTCTCGCGGATCTGCGCCAAGATCGCTTCGGCCACAGAAAGCTTTCTGGCCTCGATTTCTAGAAGTTGACTCCTCGCTTCATCCGCTTTGCGCCTTCTGGATGTGGAAGGCATATCCACAGGAGACCCTGACATTGGTGTTGATGTTGATAGTGACTGGCTTGTACCAGAACGCGATCCGGGAGAGTGAAGCGAAGTTCCCGGGAATTCGGCCGCGAGTGAATTAAAAGTAGGGCACTCATGGACACGAGCTTCTGCCTCATAAATATTACCAATTATTTCAAAATAGGACCACGATACGCGGCCCCTCCCTGTAGATGTTTTCCTGTTGTTGTCCACAACTTTATTATATTGAGTTTTAGGGTTATGCAATTTTTTGTCCAAAAGCTGTTCCGTTAAATTGTACCCTTTTAATTTCATCCGCTGCCGAATCCCCTGGAACACCGATCGCCGCTTCATCTTTGGGTTTCTTAAATTCGTTCTCCTCTCATTACACTCCTCTAAGAAGAGGAGAACTGTTTTATGATCCCAAATTGATTCGGGTTCTGAAAATATAAATTTTATCAAATATAAAATAACCTTATTCTTTTATACTTACCACTCTCTACGCTTGGTGCCGAACTACACCAAGGTACACATTCATCCCTTTTAATTTCATCCGCTGCCGAATCCCCTGGAACACCGATCGCCGCTTCATCTTTGGGTTTCTTAAATTCGTTCTCCTCTCATTACACTCCTCTAAGAAGAGGTGAACTATTTTATGATCCCAAATTGATTCGGGTTCTGAAAATATAAATTTTATCAAACATAAAATAACCTTATTCTTTTATACTTACCACTCTCTACGCTTGGTGCCGAACTACACCAAGGTACACATTCATCCACATTAAGGTGCACATCAACCCCGGTGTTTGCGACTGAAAATGCTCCTTTAAAATAATATGTACGTATACACAAAAAAATTAATATAACTTACCAGTTGTATTCCTTGCAGTTTCAGAGCTTTGGGCGAGATGATTTTCTATATATAACTGTGCGAAACTTGAATCTGAAACAATTATTAACGTATTATAATTCTTCCTCAATTTCTTACCATTTATCACCCTGTTAATTACATCTTCGGAGTCCTCCACTTCGTAAAGATTTCCTTCGTAAGTGACTTGAATTTTCATTTTTATACATAGTTAGATTTACCCGCGAAAGAAAATAAACAATAGGCCGAGCAGCAGTTTAAACAAACCAATCCGTCAGCTGTCTTTAGAGCAAGTCAAAGTAGAGTGTATTACATGACAGGTCAAGTGCACAATAATTAGCGATCAATTTGTATTTAATTCATTTTTAAATTTTTTGTGTGAAAAATCAAACGAAATTGTTATGGATTCAATTAACCAGAGTGAATAGATGTTTCTAGTAAATTTTGAAAGTTAGTTTAACGATTTTTTAAACATTTTTTTAATCATTAAGATATGTTTGGTTTGTTTGAGGCAATTTTTTTTACATTGACTTTTGAATATGAGCTCCACCTTGCCCCGGGTAAATTTTTATTTTGATACAAAGCTAGACTTCTTAGTTTTAAGCTGCGAAAAAATCAGAGTACCTACGTAAACGTGTGAACAAATTTTTTTTTTTTGTTTTTGTAGGTCATCCCAATTGCGCAAGTTATGGGTCTGTTGGTCGGCCCTCCGACCCCATCATTACCTAAGCCACGGAATATTAATTCAGATAAAAAGTTCGAATCTGAAGACTCACTAAATTACAGCAGCAGTGATTATGAATACGATATACAGTGTATATTATACACAATATAAACAAAATATATCACAGATAGGTATGTTAATTTTTTACATTTTTTTGCTTTTCTACCCCATAAAGTAGTAAGTAACAAAACGTAAATAAAGCACTTAAAATATAATTTTTTTATTAGAATTTACTTAACCCATACACAGAGCTACATACAGCATTCTAAAACACAATTGGTGTAAGAAGAATTACTTCAACAACAACAACAGCAAAGAAGTTTTATCGGCTCTATTTAAAATGAGAGGAGAACTTCTACAACTTAATTATATCCCGTATCGTCCAGACCTACCAATATACTGCAGCCCTTGCAGGCGCGGATCTAGAATTTTTTTTTGGGGGGGGTCACAGGATAAAAAAAATCAAAATCCAATTTTTTCAGAGTGCAAAAAAGTAAGTTAATTTTGGTCGTTTGGTTAGTTTCCGGTTTTTAAGTTTGCAATTTGTTTGTTTGTTTTTTTTTTTTTTTGTTTTTTGGTTTGTGAAATATTGGTTCAGCTCTATTTTTTTAAATGAGGGCTGTTCTGGGGGGGGGGGGGGGGGGGGGGGTCATGACCCCCGTGACCCCCCCCCCCCTGAATCCGCGCCTGAGCCCTTGTAACCTTTCAGAAAGTGAAGATGTTTGTCCACTAAATATGGTATGTACTACGCGGAACACTGTGCAGAAATAATTTGATGTGCATCGCATCGGCTACTGTCACTGATACTGATTTAAAATCACATTTGCTTTTGCGATTATATTTTGATATGATTTGAGAAAAAATTAATTACAAAAGACAACAGAAAGTGGCATTGCTTTTATGTGTGTATCAGTCCTATTGGAAACACATTTTCACTTACAAATTCCATTCGTCTTCCATTTAAAAATATACATAAATAAACAATGAAACTTCAAACATCGGTGAAACTAAATACCTCAAACTGTATTTTTTTTTCTTTTGTGCCGTGTCAGGATAGTCGATTACAGCGAATTTAGAAATAGATACATCTTGCAGAACAGCGCCGCATGCAGAATTTACATATAACTTCGCGAATTAAAACATGTATTTTCTAATTTCTCTGCATAGGATAAAGGTGTTAACAGTGGATCAATTTTTACTTATTGCGCCGTTGAGCTCGTATTTATCATAGTATAGTCATGATATTTTTTTCACAGCTTTTCCAATGTTTTGTCTTCATTTCAATCTCAATGTTGAGATAGTGAAAAAATTATTTGAAATTACCCTTCCCATGTGATCCACTGTGTACCATGGGTGTACACAGTAAATCAGTGCATGTTACACAGTGAAACAGGAATTTAAAATCAATTTATACAGTAAAAACATAAGTTTTTTTCATAACATATATTAGGTCGTTACATATGAAGTTGCCGATTTTTATGTGGAAATTTAAAAATCGATATTTCAAAAATTAAAATAGTTTATTCCAAGAAATAATCTCCATTTACATCTGTGACATTTTCCCAACGTTCCACCAGAGCAAAAATGCTACTTTTGAAAAAGTCCCTATCTTTTCAGGCTAAGAAGTCCTTGAAGTCCTGTTTTATGGCATCTGGGTTTATGAACTGTTTATTTTGGAGGTGATTGCCCAAACTTCGGAAAAGGTGGTAATCGGTCGGGGATATATCCGGTAAGTAAGGCGGATGAGGCAAAACTTCCTAGCCCAACTCCGCCAGCTTTAGCAACGTCGACTGTGCGGTATGTGGTCTCGCGTTGTCATATAGCAGTATGGGACCATGCCTATTTACCAGTGAAGGCTGTTTTTGGAGCAATTTGCTGTGCATTATGTCGATTTCTTTACAGTACGACTCGGTCGTGATTGTTTCTCCGCGTTTGAGGAAGGAATAATGGACAACTCCCTCACTCGTCCAACATACTGTCACATTATCTTTTTAGGGTGTAAGTCTGCTTTGCCGTCCACTGGGAAGCTCACCCACGTCTACCCATTCTCCCGACCTC
This sequence comes from Brachyopa scutellaris, assembly GCA_949775065.1. Taxonomy (NCBI): domain Eukaryota; kingdom Metazoa; phylum Arthropoda; class Insecta; order Diptera; family Syrphidae; genus Brachyopa; species Brachyopa scutellaris. The sequence goes on along the minus strand of OX459113.1, from coordinate 42,044,063 downwards.
TTCCGATTATCATATAGGATCCACTTTTCGTCGCAGGTGACGATGCGATGCAAAAAAGGATCCATACGGTGCCTGTTGGTCAAAAATATCGCAACCTCCAAACATCGTAGCATATTCGCTGGTGTTAGGACGTGAAGCACCCATTTCTCTAGTTTGTTTACCTTTCCGATGGCGGAAAGGTGGCGACTTATGGTTGCAGTTGACACTTTAAACCTTGAAGCAAGGCTAGGAACAGTCGTGGCTGGATTCTCTTCAACAGCTGCTGCAAGTTCTTCATTATTAATGACATTCTCTGGTCTACCCCTTGGCAAATTTTCAAGCGAAAAATCTCCCTCGCTGAACTTGGTAAACCAGTTTCGAACAGTTCTCTCACTACACGTACCCAAACCAAAAGCACCGTTAATTTTTCATGTTTTTTTTTTAATTGAAAAACGAAAATTGCCCTTAAATTTGTTGGTGAAAGGATTTTCTATGCAAGAAAAAAAGTCAACTTAATGAGCTAATAGGGTAATATAATTTTTACCGTTAGAAAGATTAAGTTGCACTCTTTTCTTAAAAAAAAAACTTTTTTTGCAATTTCTCTGCACAACTTTACGCTACAACGATCACTTTAGGAATGATCGGTAAATCGGCAATTTCATATGTAAAGACCTAATATATATATTTATTAATTCGTTTTATTATTTAGGGGTAGACAAAAGAATAAAAACGAAAATAAAAACTCTCAAGTAATACAAAAATAAATAAAAAAACTTAACAGTTCTTGTAAAAATATCATAAAACGTTACTTTTTTGTACGAAATTAAAAGAAAAATAAAACTGGTAATTCAGTTGCTCATAATTATTGCTAGCGAATAGCCAGCAGCCTCGAACTACTACCATGTTCATGATTCACTGTGTACCACTTTCAACTGATTCACCGTGTACAATGTTGTCATTTCACAAAAACATGTTAGTAATTTATAAAATATTTCACCAAAGTAAACAAATCGACAAAAATTATTAAGTCTTTATAAACAAAAGTACGAATATTAAACGTTTCAATACGCACATTTTTAATAAGATCAGAAATAAAAAAGAAAAACAAAAATTACTTACCTATGCAGAAAACACAAACACACGAGGATAGCCACCTTCGACATTGCGATCGCGCAGACCGTTAGTCTGTTGCGAGGGGAAGTAAAAATGTGTTCTTTTCTCATTTCCAGATTCATTTGAAAATAAAAAGAGACATTATGAGAGCTATTGATTCACTGCGTAAGGTGTAGCCTGATTCACTCTTGACACCTTTACCCTACACAATTCTGCACATGTGTTTTGGGTTACGCATTTTAGATCTAGACTATTAGTTTAGTGTTAAGATCCCCCATTGTATGTTTTAAGATAAAAATGTAAATGAATTACTCAGTCTATGTTCAGACGTTGAATAAAAAGAATTCAACTTATTAATAAAGAAAGCGTTTTATTTTCAACTTATAACTTTCGCTTATGATTGCTATAATAACATCGACTTACAGTTTCTGGTTTGCTGATCAAAGAAACATTTTCTTCTGATGAAATAAATAATGGTTTTCCTTTATAAATTGACGTTAAATTTGAAACAACGAACATTACTCAATAGACTAAAAAATACTTGAAAGTACTGGCCAAGTGCTTTGGTACGTACATGGTACTTTACTTGGTACTTGTACCAAAATACTTGAAAAATACTGGTAGGGGAGAGTGTGGTTACTTCTAACCCTTTTTACTAAAGTTGATGCTTCTGAGATTTTTAAAATTAGTTAGCCGAACCTGTTTCAAATCGAGGAGCAATATTTCACCTACAAAATTCGTAAAAAAAGTCCAACAAAGTCTGCTCAGAAGATATCAAAATATCGCATTTATAAAAAAGAGGTTACAACTTACCCCGACTACAGCATAAGTGTTAACACAGGCCGAGGTAAGTTGTAACAAAAATAATGAAAACTTGTATCGTGAGTTTTTGAATATAAAAAATATTAATTTATTTCGAAAACTTATTAAAAAAATATAAAAGCTCTTAAGCTCATTTCACAAAAAAACTAAAAAATAAATAAAATAAGGTCGATAAAGGTGGTGGTTTCGGTGGAAGAAAAAATCACGCACGAGGGTGATGTTTGAATACCACAATCTCAGGTGACTAACTACATCCAAATAAACTATTTGGATGTAGTTTAAGATATTAAATTTATATCCACCCTGTGGAGTTTAAGAAGAGGATCAGTTCTCCAATTCTCTTCTCGGATAACTCTTTAATGTTATCGAAGAAAGGGTTGCCCGGTATGCGCCCACCCACAACTTTTTCCACTGACGAACGATTCAAAACGGAAGTAGACACGTCATTTGCTTTGGAAAAGACGAACATTTTTCTCTTTCACGGGACTTTTAATTTTCAGAGGAACCCTTTATTTTTTAGCTGTTAAAACAAACCCCTGTTACCTCTAACCCCACTCTCCCCTGCTTATCACTTTTTAAATACCAGTACCAGGGTACTAAAGTACAAGTACCAGTACCTAACCTAGTACTTGTAATTGAAAGGACTGCAGTCCTGAAATACTTAAATACTTTATAAGTCGATTATACCACAAAGTCAGTTTAGAGAACCAGAAGAGGCTTAATTCTTTTGATGAAGTTGAGGATCTCACTGGTGGAGATTTTACGAAATTCCATGGGAATTAGGATTTCTCTGTGGAAATGTTGTCTTCTGAGGGCACCAAGTGCCATGCAGTCACATAAAATATGATTCGCAGTTTCGTCATCTTCCATGTAAAGACGACATTCAGTTTCCAGAATTATTCCTATTTTGTTAAGGTGATATCGAAGATGGCAATGCCCTGATAGAAATTCCACTAATCTCCTGATATCATTTCTACTGAGGTGTAGGTTGTTTCTGGATTTATTTTGGAAGGGTTTAATGGCTCTTTTAGCCTGACGAAGACCCTGGGTATTTTTCCAATAAGAGATACAGATGTTGTGTTCCGTACTATTGATTTAATAGCTGAATTTGGAATGTAAAACGGTTAGATAAAAGATTCAGCTGAACCTTTCCTAGCCAGTTCGTCAGCTTCATCGTTTCTATCAATACCCTCATGTCCGGGCACCCACCAAAGGTTGACTTTGTCTCTATGGGAAATGTCTTGGAGAGTTTTGAAGCAGCTCAGAACTGATTTGAAGTCAATAACGGTTGAGCCTAGTGCTTTTATAGCCGCTTGACTATCTGTGAGTATATGTATGACGTTGGCGCACACTTGAATGTTATGAATTTCGGCTTGAAATACACTGGGAATTTGTCCCACATGGCTTTTGCTGCTTTGGTAATTTTGTTTCTAATGTGTGAGTTCAAATTCAGTTTTTTTTATCGAGAACCATACCTAGATATTTAACCCATTACCGCTCAGAGTAATATTTTGCTCCCAATTTTGTTAATTTTTTAGTATTTTGTTTCTTACTTACTTACTTAGTTGGCGCTACAGCTCGAGGTGAACCTGGGCCTGCTTCTCGCAACCATTTGTGTGTGTATATTTTTGCACGAATGGAAGGGACCTACAGTTTTTTGCCAACTCCGAACGGCGAACTGAGAAGCTCAATCGTGACAAATGATACTCTTTGATGCTTGTCAGACATTCGAAAGAGGTGGGCACTGTGAAAAACTTTTAGGTGTTTGCGGCGGGATTCGAACCCAAGACCGCTGGCTCAGTAGTCCGACGCACTAACCACTTGCGCTACGGTGCCCACTATTTTGTTTCTTACCGATAGACAATTTAGGAAAAAATATTACAAAAAAAAATATTGCAACAGAAGTTCCAAAACTGTGTGTCCTATAAATACGACGCTGGGCAGATATGAGGTCTAAAATTTGATACATATGTAAATAATTTTCAGTTACTTTAATTATTTTTTTATTTTATTTGAGGAGTTTATAAATGCCTGTTGACCAAAAAAAACGAAAAGGCGAAGAATTAATTAATTGATAATTACGTTAAAATTTAATTAAATAAAAACACAGTGAACAAATATAAATCGGAGTTGAGTATAAGAGACAAAACTTCTTCGTTCTAACTGCAGCAGCGATGATTATTTGTCTGGTACCTAAAACTTGTGTATAACCCAAACATTCATCTTAGCCATATCCTAGGCTCGGGTGAAGTGCACCAGTACCATTTTTCCCCGCTTATTGCAGTATTGTATTTGGAGGCAAGTCATACATATTTATCAACTTCACACTTGTAAGGGTTGTACTGCTGAGGCAATTAATTCAATTCGTTTATTTTCTTTTTGTGAGTAGTGCGAGCAGTGGCTTGCAGTTTCAATGTGATCAAAATTTGAAGGAGTTGTGATTAATTTAGGGTTGCCATAAATATTTTGAAGAAACTAGTTAACGAGCATGAAAATCTCGGACTTTCCCGGACAAAATTGGATCCAAAAAAGAGTACAAAACTAGTACTAAAACGCATGCATTATTTGTTATAAGAAAACACATTTATGGCGGTACTTAAATATTAAATAACTTGTAGTTCTCACTTTATATTTGGTTCTTGGGTGGTCGGGAGGTTGTTAGCAAAAACCTTAGACTTTAAAAATATCCAGAGAGAAAATTCCAACGGCGTTAAATCGCATGATATGGGCTGCCAATTCTCATCACCAAAACAAGAAATAACACGACCAGAAAATGACTCATGCAGTAAGTAATTGAATTGTTTCTGGGGCTATATGGCATATACCAAAGCCTTGTTAAAACCACATCTCATCCATAATATAACAAAATAAATTTCTTGGGCTAAAATTCGCGGTATAGGGAAATTGTTTACTCTCTTCTGTGCAAAACTACGAAAAATCTTCGTACGGGAACAGGAATTGACTGATTTTCGTAGTAGATAGAGTACTAAAATATGAGCCAAATATTTTAATTGATGAATAATGGAAAACCCGGAAAAACCTGGACAATTTAGAAAAACTATCCTGGACGTTCCCCGCATAGGAGAAAAAGAGTACATGTCCGGGAAAACCCGGACAGATGGCAACGCTAGAACTATATATTGAACTATGAAAATCTCCTTTGAAACGTCAAACATGCGGTCAAAGAAACCACGATCGTTTTCTTCATTTCAGCAATTCATAATAATTGGACAGGATCTTAGCCTAGAGATTTTCCGTTATCGTTTCCATATATAGGTCATTTCTTAGAATATATGGAAGCTAGAGAGAAAATTAGTTCTCTTCTTAACCTGGAATTCTCATCAGTTACATAGTCTAAGGGCGGAGGTAAAATTGCAACACTTGCATCTTTGACTTTTGAATTACGATGAAGTAACTCGTGCATATCGGCAATTTGGTCAACAGTCGGACCAACGATTTTGTTTGGGGGATGTGAATTGCAAAATGAATCAATAAAGGAAAAAGTAAGAACTACTCCATTAACCCTTTCCGTCCCATGGTAGCCATTTGGCTACCACGAACAAAATGTAGCCTAATTCAAACAAAACTTAGTAGGCGTATTTTTTTTTGTATCGTCGCCTACTATGTTTCTATCCGCGTTAATCTTCGTGCATTTGAAAGTTCTCATAAGAAAGCAATTGTAATTTGTTTTGAATTTTATAAGTGCAAGTTGACTGTGTGCAGTGAATTAAAAAAAGTAATTTTGTTTTTGTTCTTTCAAGGTAAGTTATATATTTATTTCTAAATTAAAAATTATTTCTGTGCTTTTGTAGTAATGTTGTATTATATTATGTGAAAACTAAATGAAAAAAAACTGTAACGGACGATCCAGAGCTAAAAGTTTGATGGTAGCCATATGGCTACCATGGGACTGAAAGCCATTTTTTTATGGTTTATTTGCTATGATCTAATAAGGCATTTTTTATTTTATAAAGGCCATAAATATTTACAAATAGTCATGTTACGCTAAATTTTGTAGGAAATCTAAGAAATTTAAAAAGGATATATACATGATGGCGCGTAAACGATTATCAGTGAACGATATTATCTTAGTTCTGGAGGGAGATGTTTCCGGAAATGATGACAGTGATGAAGATGATGAATATGATCAAATTTTTTCTGCTGTTGCAGCAGAAGTTGAAAACACCGAAGAGGTGTTAAGTGATTTAGGTAGATTATATAAGAATAAATTACTTTATATAGATTTTGTTTCATAGCTTATATTTTTTTTAGAAATATTGGTTCAACAAAATGAACTGTTCATCTTAGAGGGGGTGGATGAAGAGCAAGCTTCTACAGAATCGACTCAAGACCAAGAGCCGGTAGTGGAAGCTGCAACTTCCACAAGAGCAGTTGGTGGATTTGTAAATCGGGACATTAGATGGCACAAAAGCCATATCGAGTATGTTCACTCTAATTGTATTACAGAAAACGACCCAGTGCTCGAAAAGGATCTAACACCTTTCGAGTACTTCACGCTTTTTTTCGACGACGAAATTATAGAAAATATTGTTTTCCAATCAAATTTGTATTGTGCACAAAAGTCAATTAACAGGATTTTAGGAACAAACAAAAATGAAATCCTGGCTTTTCTCGGAATTATGGTATTATCGGGGGTAGTGAAAGTTCCCAGCTATAAAATGTTCTGGTCTGCGGCAACACGATTTCCTTCTATAGCTGATGCGATGCCTCGTAACCGTTTTCAAATGCTAAAATCGAACATGCATTTTAATGATAACTCTAAAATGAAGGTACGAAGTGCTCCAGGTTATGATAAGTTGTTCAAGCTTCGTCCTTTCATTGATAAGATTCGATCCAATTTTTTAGAAATAAAGGCAGATGAGCACAATTCAATTGATGAAGTACTCATACCGAGTAAGAGCAGAAATTCTATTATTCAGTATATTAAAAACAAACCACATAAATGGGGCATAAAAATGTTTGCTAGATGTTCAAGTGCAGGATTTTTGAATGACTTTGAAGTATACACTGGAAAGGACACAGTTAGGAAGCCTACAGAACTTGGGATAAGCGGCGATATTGTTTTAAGGCTGTGCGAGACTTTACCGGAAAACCAAAACTACAAAGTTTACACCGACAACTGGTTTTCGTCGTACAAGCTTGCATGTTTCTTGAAAGAAAAGGGTTTCTGGATGGTTGGGTGTGTCAGAGCAAACCGATTACCAAAATGCTCATTCGAGACTGATAGTTCTTTAAAAACTAAGGGAAGAGGATCATTTGACTACCGGACAGAAAAAGATAACAACATAACAGCAATCAAGTGGTTCGATAGTAGACCTGTCCATATGCTGTCCTCTTTCATTGGATCTGAGCCCTTAGATAATGTGCAACGGTGGTCCTCCAAAGACAACAGAAAAATCGACATACAGCGTCCTTTATTGATTTCAATGTATAACCAGCATATGGGCGGCGTTGATTTGAATGATATGCTGGTTGCACTCTATCGCACTGACTGCGGAACGAAGCGTTTCTACTTTCGTGTGTTCTATCAGCTTTTGGATGTGGCAATAGTAAACTCCTGGCTGTTGTATAGGAAACACTGTTCAATCAACAATTTGCCTAAAAATGAAGTACAATCCTTGTTGGTATTTAGAGCTGAAATTGGCCGTGTTCTTTTATCCTTCAGCAATAAGAAGTTTTTAGCAAAGCGTGGACGGCCAAGACATGCAAGTAGTCCAAGTGTAGCTGATTCTCCTACATCAAGCAAAATAAGCTGTTCATCAACTCCTCCTGCAGATGTGAGGTTAAATAATAACTTTCATCTACCTAGGCATATGAAAACGAAACAACGGTGCAAGAATTGTGTGAGTAGATCCAGCTTTTCAAGAATCAAATGTGAAAAGTGCGATGTGGCTTTGTGCATAACAAATGATAAAGATTGTTTCTACGAGTATCACACTAAAAAATAAATACAATGTACATACTATTATTTTAAACTTATTACTTATTATTACTTATTACATCTTATTATACTTATAACTACTATTTATTATATTATATCTTTTTTCTTGTTCATTTAACACACATACATAATAATAAAAATAATAAAAATATAATATATAATATATAATAAATTAGTATTGCTCTACTTAAATTAATTATTTATACTAAATTACATACCTTATTAAATATAAATTAGTTTTTCTTGAATATGTGCTTTTTCTTTATAATATCTGATAAACATTCGAAAATCCATACCAAATAATTCATATATAATTTACATCCCCTAAGACCCATGGTAGCCATATGGCTACCATGGTCTAAAATCTAACGGTACATAAAAAAATATATTTTTTTGGCACAAACTATTTCTGCAAACTCTAAAACAAAAGTAAACTACCGCAAAAAAAATATTTTCTTATTATTTCTTAATTTGGGACTTAAAGGGTTAAACTCAACTATTCAGTTCAGAGTCCTCCGCATCACCTTCTGATTGCTACAGCTAAATAGTATTCTTTTTACCTGACTATGGCAATCCAAATGGAAGGGTTGTAAATCTCAATGGCTTTGTATGTATTTCATATGTGTCTAATGCTATATTACGTCACAGAAAATTTACCGTCAGACTTTAAAATTGAATATAATGTATGCTATATAGTTAGTTTAGCGAATATTTTACAATTATAATGCAACGAAACTGAAAAAAACGTATCAAAATTAACATTCAACCTACAACCATTTTTTTTTTTTTTTTTGTAAAGCTATCATATCTGCCCAGCGTCATATTTTTAGGACACCTGATTGCAATCCTTTTTAGTTTCGTCCTGATTTTTATTTTTTCTTAATCTGACTACCCATTTTAATATATAATCAATTACTTATTTAAATCTGAAGTTTCATCCATTTATATTGAAACCTTATATTTTTAAAGTTTTTTTCCCCAAAAAGTGTATTATTTAACTAAAAACTAATTATTTTTAAAACTAAAAAAAAATATTTTTAAATAATATTTTTTTTTATTTTACCCTTCAATTACATAGACAACTGATTAAACTTAACGTTAGAAATGCAGATCTTGTCTTTTAATTATTTTCTTAGTCACTAGAATTTTTCGTCCTCAGCTGTCCTATAAATAGGACGCTGAGCGTTAATGGGTTAAATTCATTGGAATATTCGATTGTAATATTATTAAGGGATTTTTTTCTCCAGATGTGGAGATTTTTCGGTTTTCGAGCAACGCTCTAACCCATCGGTTAGTAGGATGGTCAATACCTTTTCTGGACATGGATTCTGAGATTCATATCTGGTATTATCGAAGGCCTAATATATATATCGATTAGTCTTTCCATGGTTTTGAGAAAAAACCATGTTTGGCTAATGGGTCGATAAGATTTAGGTAGCTTACTCAGTTTGTCTGGTTTGGGGATAAAAACTACGTTGACCTCCCTCCAAGCCTTTGGGATGTATCCCCAATTGAAGCTGGACATAAGCCAGTTAAAGTTGGTAAAATCTGGACAAGAAACTTTTAAATCAGTGCTGGGAAGATTCCATCTGTACCAGGTGCCTTGAAGTGTTTATGAGTTTATGGCCCATTAACCTTTGTCTTAACTGAACATTTTTCCAGATAGGCTATTAATTCTGCTAATAGTAGTAGTAGTAGTAATGACTTTATTAGAACTATAATAAGATTTCATTTACAAAATTACAAAAGTTCACAATAATGGCATTGGCTGTTGCCGTCAGCAGTGAAAGTGTGTTAAAGATTAAATTAAATTTTAAGTTTAAAGCTAAGCAACTTATTTGGCTAATCATTCGTATTATATACTTAAATTAACATTAAAAGGCCTCGTTCATTATTTGTTGTCGGTATTTTATAGCATGCTTTAGGTAGTTGTACAGGAATGTCCAATTTTCACCATTTAAAACCCCAATTATTTCTTCATGAGTAAGAATACTTTTCCCCCAACTAGATCTTCTGATGTCAGAAAGAATGGGGCAAATTCCAATAAAATGTTGGATGTTTTCCTTGGCTCTTTGATTACACAAAGTACAGTCAGTATTTACTTCACTACTGTATGATCGGTAACTCAAGTGTAATAGCTCACCTCTTGCTCTGAAAATTGTTGATATTAAATCCACCGCACGTCGTTGCGGTCATGGAAGTAGTTCCTAGCGAAAAAGTCATGTTGGAGTACTCTATACGTGTCTCTTATTTGACTTTGCTGGCTCTAAACATTTCCCGTGTTCTTTCTTCAATTTTTATTAGTAAGTCCTGTAGAGCGCAGCGCAGAGTTGCTTCGCTTTCGGAATATAGGAGGATATTACATTCTCGCCCCAGCCTCGCCCATTCTGCAAAACATTGAAGATTTCTGTTTCGAAGATGTGTGGCAATCTTATTTGGAAGACGATGACTTGGTTGGCCCAATGCTTTGAGTATATATTGAAAATGTAATCGCAGAGTATAGAGATACAGTGGTGGTAGAACAGTTTCTAGATGCAGCATATAAGTCGGCGTGTTTTCTGGCAGTCTGAAGATTTTCTTAATGAAATATCTGAGTAATTTTTCCACCTCATCGAACTGAAAAATACCCCAAACTTGTGCTGCGTAGCACATAATCGACCTCACAACTGCCTCAAAGATCTTGAACTTCGTACTTGACGCTATATTTCTCTTGCTCAATATACCTTTCCAACTACAGTTTATCGCACGTTTGGATTCCTTGAGCCTTTCTTGAACGTGTTTTTTGAACGACGCCTGAGGTGTTATCAGGTCTCCAAGATATTTGTATTCTTTTACATTTTCGAGTTCATTGTTATACCAGCTCCATTTTTCATGTCTTGCGTACCGTCCGGTTCCATTTCGAAAAATCATGACTTTGGATTTGTTTGTATTTAAATGTAGATTCCAGTGATCGCAATACTGTTGAAGTCTCATCATGATCTGCAGCATGTTTGGAGATTCCGCTATTATGACGATATCATCAGCATAAAGCAGCAGCTTTATATTCAGCCCCACAAATTGTATTCCTCCCGGTAAATACGTGCCTAAGTCATCTATGAAGATTGAGAATAGGACAGGGCTTAGGAGACAGCCTTGCTTTACACCTGTTGTTGATCTAAACCAATTGGATAGGATGTTTCCGTCCCATACCGCGGTAGAATTTTCTTCATAAAGCTTTTGTATCACTTTAAGCATTTTCGTTGACACAAGCTTTTTCTGTCTATGGAATCAAAAGCCGCCTTAGTCTACAAAAAAGGCATATAGTTTTTTCCCATTATCTAGAAATGTCCGGGCGATTCTGCTAATATTAGAATAGCTAGTGGCCTCAGAATTAACAAAGTGTTGGTTAAAGTCGATCCTGGGAAATGAAACTTGAGTAAGGTTTTTAGCGTTTCCTCGCAACTAGCCGTGTAGGTACCATCTTCCTTGAGCAGAAGACCTAGACTGTTTGACGACAGAGTTTTTTGGAGACGTGCGATTTCTGGTAGGTTTTCTAGGTTTTCGCAAGTCTTTCTGCATGTGGCTCTCTTACATTTTCTCAGTTATTTATTGAAGTTGGTTATGGCAGACATGATTATTCACAAATTCTTAGTGCAGGCTGTTCTGATTTATTATTTTCAATTTAAGGGTTGTTCTCGAACCAATAATTGCGATTTTATTTTTAAACAAATCCATTCATTCAAAAATGGAGAAGTTGATTTTTTGCTGAGGTCAGGATCATTTTCCAAAAGCTCAAGGGCCCAATCAGCAAACACATGATACGGGAGTCTCCTCGGGTTAAGACTTCTGCCTCCTCGTGATCAATGGTATCCTAAAATACAAGGCCTCTGTAGATGTTACTTCCATTTTAAAAAACATACATTAAAAATTCTTATAGAAAACAGATCAAAAGATTGAATATAGGATCCTTCATTAGATTCCGCAAAAACCATACCCGTTTCCTATACATAATTTAAAAATGTCGTTTGATGACAAGGTTACTTCAGAAACTTCCATTATAATACCTATAAAAAAAAGTTCGAAATACCAATTGTACCTCACCTGCAGCAATCGATAACTGCAAATAAATTAAGAATTGCAAACCACCAAAAACGATTCGCGGTAACGCAAAAAAAAAAACCAAACCAACCGCACAAATGCTTTATGTGGTTTTTCTTCCTCTGCAACCGCATTTTTAATCCTTTTGTTCACTAGGTAGGCACTTGTTGTAAGTTAACAGTAATGTGTAACAACATAAAGCACACGCCAAACTCTAACAGGCCCAAACAAAAGGCAAAGTTGAACACATCCGCGTCTGTAGTACAAAGTGCATGAACTTGGAACAACACGTGGGTGCACACCACCCGCCCTCGCCCAATTAAGTCATAAATCCATATAAACAGAAACAAAATCCACTCAAGGCTTCTTCGGACTGCAAATAAAAAAAAGGTTTAAAAAAAAGAAGTTCAAGTACTACCAGGGAGGGATACTCGTAGAATTTAAGGACTTACGCTGCCCTTAAATAAATTAATCAGTTCATGGGAGAAAGAGTTAGCGCCCAAGTGAAAAGTTTTCCAAACAACCGTGCGAAAGGCGAAGAGGGCGGATAATAACTGAGGTGGAGTTGCGAAACTGAAATGGTAGCCGAAGAGGTTTTTAATGGCGTAGCCAACGCCACATCTTTTTAGATGTTTTCCCCTTTTCGTTATAGCATTTATTTTCGGAACTGAAGCCAAAGGAGAAGAGGAAGATAATCATGCACTTAAGTGTTGTTCTGCTACTACAGGGTGCCAATGAGGTCAAGAATTTGAAATACCTTTAGTTTCAATAGAAAAAAGAGCTTTTTTTTGTTTTGAAAAATAAAGCTGTCGACCGACTCTGGTTGGAAGGTAATTTTTATGACTTTACAGGTAGCATCCAAATAAAAGAGTCAAGAAATTTGGCTCTTCGACTTGATTTTTAAGAAGGAATTCTGTGTCACACAAAAGCAGATTAGCTTAAATTGTCATGAGCGAAATTTGAGAATTCATTTTTCCTTTTAACAGAAGCACTTAAAAAATTTAAAAGAATACACGATTATTTTGCGTTTTTTTAAAAATGCGTGTTTCCACTTAAGATGTTTTTTTACAACTTTTTATTACTTTTAACTAATGTGCATTTATATTAGGATACGTTCTTATGTCAAAAGATATTATTTAATTAAGAACGAACATTGGGTCGTTAAACTATGCTGCTCGTCGAAATATGTAATTTTTGACAAACACTTTTACACCGCATCAGAAATTGAGTTCTTTATGTATTTGAATAAAGTCTTCATCAGAAACAGAGGTTTTTCCTTACTTTGTCCAGTTTTCTTAAACTTCTGTTTATAGGAGTTTTTGATAAAAGATAAAAGCAGATTGGCTGCCTTACGTATTTTATAGCCTAATGAATATTTTGGCTCAAACCTTATTTTAAGCACTTTTTGGTTTTTTTCTCATGAATACATCTTGGTTAACCGTAGGGTCTCCAGCAAGGTTATAGGTATTGACTAGGAGAAACAAACCGACCCAAATTATTAAGCATTAAGGGCCTCAAAATCGTAAAATACGTGTAAGCTTTTATGTTCTCTATCATAGGTACAATGCATTCTGAATAACAAACGTGGTATTTTTTATGAACTTAGAAGTTATTGACAAAGACAAAAGAAAAAAAGGAAAAAATACAAAGTATTCTACAGATATACATATATGGTACATATTATGTATGTATATACATTGTGTACATATTAATGTTTTTTGGTACAAGGCTCATTATTTTTAGTATTAAAAGTAATATTGTGCTGTCGTTTTTTGGCACTTCAGTTTACTAATTTGCTGGGCCGCCCAGCTTGGATTCTTCCTCCAGAAATACCCCTTACTTTCCGTCGGGCAATGGATGCTGGCTGCACTTTGATTTTTCTTGACCTCCCATACATCGGTTTTGACACATAAATGACATAATTTGGGATGGTGTCTGTAAACTATCTAGTACTGCTAGTACTACTGCTATCTAGTAATGCCTGTAATTAAAGAAAAACTTCATAACACCACAACTCGCTCGTTAAATAAGGAAAAATACTAGGATAAACGAGGAAAAGTACGATTGCGCACCCTTAATTGTAGTATAAAATACTATTTTCTACCTTTTCGCGTAAAAACGCATAAATAAGTGTAAACAACGTAAAAAATGTAAAGAAGAGGTAAATAAAGTAAATTACTGAGAAAAAAGAGAGAAAATGAGAGGCATTGCAATATTTGTCAAAATCTAAATAAATAAAGAAAATTTTGCAATCGTTCGTTCAGTGTCGTGTGTTGAATTATTCTGTAAATTTAATATTTTTTTATAATCTGCCAAAAATATTATTAATTTAATTTGTATAAAATGAGTTTCACTGGAAGACCGAAATCCATGAATTTTGGGGGAAATAACTATCACCAACTGTATATTATTTAAATCCTTTTTAGGACAAGTCCATTTTAGCGACATCCGAAGAACAAAAAATAAATAGAGAGCTTGCACTGTTTTCGCAAACAAATTGATATTTTTCATACACTTTTTCGAAAAGAAATTAAAAATCCAACAGTTTTTTGGAGCACCGCGAGCATTCATCACCCTGCACTGTGATCTTAAGCTTTGAAGCTTCTTAATACACCAGCAACATCCGCGCAGATTGAAAGAGCTTTCTCAAACCGGGTTCAAATACAAAGTGCTTTACGAAATCGACTGACCTTTGAAAGGTCTAAAGAACTCATTCATGTATATTTTTCGCTTTATCCAACTAATGTTGACTATATGTAGTATATTGAAACAGAAGAATAATAAATATGTTTCATTGTTAAAAAAAATCAAATTTTTCTAGTTTTTTATTTGGGCAGAATTTATTATTGTATTTCAGGAAAAGAATCAGTACTTTTATAAAAGGAAGTCTAAAAAAAAGTATGTTTATATGTGCCGCAAAAAGACAAAAACTACTGAACGGATTTGAATGCGGTTTTTTGCAATTGAATCTGATTGGAATAAATCTATAAAATGGATAAAAAAAAATTAATATACAGTAGATGACGGATATAAGAAAGTCCAAAAAGCCAAGGAATTTCTTTCTTTTATCCGTGCTTTCTTATATATAATAAATGGATATAAGAAAGAATATTTCTTATAAGTACCGCAAAAGCATTTAAGAAAAAGATCTCAGCATTGATAAACACATCATATGTATCGTTTATTTGTACATATGAAAAAAAAAAAAAATCACATTATTTGACAAAAAAAGGACATTTGTCTTGAATTGATCGGCAGCTGTTACGTCGGCGGAACTGGCTTCTCCATGCATTTTTTTGAAGACAATGTTTTCGTGTTTTTTCCAGCGCTGTAGCCACCCAGAAGCCAGAATTGGCTGTGAAATCGAGAATACCCAACTGAATCGCAAATTGTTGCGCTTTTTCAAGAAGAATTGGCCCCGTGATTATTGCGTTGTTTTCGGTCATTTGCGCAAACCATTTAGACATTGTTTTATTCAGAATTTCGTACTGTGGCTTTCTGTTCCTTTTTATGTTTAAATTTTTGCCCGAATATTTTTTGCTCTCAAGCTCCTCAGTATTTTTTACAATTTTGGACAAAGTGCTTTCCGAGACCTGGAACTCCTTGCAAATTTTTTTTCGCGTCTTTCCGGATTTCACTTCATCTAATATTTTAAGTCTAATTTTTAAGGACATTGTATTTCTTTTCTTAGCCAACATTTTAACCAAAATAAAACAATAACTAAAACTTTGCCGGCAAATACGAAATTAACTACACATGTGCGCGCTTTTCTGTCCTGTCATTATCAATCTGCCATTGTTGTCATTTTCTTCCGTTCATAAGGGTCTGTTCACTATTGTATATGAAAGGGTAAGGGAGCGTTTAAAAAAAAATTAATTTGGGAGAAAACTTTCTTTTGCTCGTTTAATTTTCTATGTTATGTATAGAATTTTGTATCAAAATAGGTTTCTTATATCAGTGTCTTTCTTATAAACGTGTTTCTTATAAACAATTTTTTTTACACGTAACTATATGGGAAATTGCGTGGTGTTTTGGAATGTGTTTCTTATAAGCGAGTCTTTCTTATATAGGATGTTCTTATATCTATCGTCATCTACGGTATTTCAATAAAAAAAACTTCGAAATGAGAAAAAGAAAAGTTTAAATTCGACTTTTGGGCATTTATCTCGCTCTATGTTAGTTCTTAACTTCTTACGTATTAAAATAAAATTTACATATTTATTTAGATTATTTCACAAGCACAACAGAGATTTTGATATACATATATATCTTCTTTGTACATCTTCTGTGAGAAAAGTAATAACATAAAGAAATATTGTTTTAATGCTTTCGCGACAACGTTCAGTGGAGACCATTGCCACCGTCAATGCACTAGCGGGTGTGCGTATATGCGGTACATGCGTGTAGTATTACCGTGTAGCCTACGTGAATTGGATTGCCTTGTGCTCAGTGGCGGCGCGTGAATAAAAAATGCAGTCGTTCAGTTTATTTATTTTCTTTTTTTTTCCTATATTGCAATTTCACATTTTAATGTACATAGCTATTACTTGTGCATATTCTTAGTCAAATCTTCTTGATTTATTCAAAAATATTTTTATTACACTTTCATTTCATTACAACTGCTTTTCTTGCCAAAGGATTTTTTTTTCAATTGAAACGTCTGTTGACCTACTTTACCCAATTAATGTTCTGTAATATGGCTTTAATCTTTTAAGTGTGGAAAACGCTCTTTCAATAGATGATATTGTTAAAGGAAATGTATGTTGTGTGTAGTATGTGTAGTATGTAATTGAGGAAAAAGTGAAACCAGATCATCACTCCGAAGTTTTTCAAAAAATTGATTACCATTAAAATTTGGAAAACATCTTATCTTATTTTTTCAAGCTAACGTATAAAGTGTTTACTTCGCAAGAGAATTCAGAAAGCTTAATTTGAATCTAATTAAATAATTAATCATTTTCATACCTCCAATCAAAAAACGCTGAATCCACAGATCCATTCTTTCCCATTTCGTTCATATTCTTCTAGCACGAAAAAAACAAAGGCAACATACAAGAAACAACAACAACCAACACCACCGTACCATATATACCTTCCCCACATCCGAAGAAACACCACTCAAACACAATTTGAGTGTAAAAACGTGAGCAAAACTCACTATTGCTTGATTTCGTTCATAGCTGATTTGAACGAATCGGTTGGTACAAATCTGCGACTTTTGTTTTTGTGTGTGTGTACTCTTTGTAGGGATACATTTCGTTTCCAAATCATTTGAACGAGTTGACGGTCGAATGAGTGGAAAATGTTGCTGTCGCAGGTATTTTGTTGTTGTTCTGATTTAAATTGAGTGCACGAAAGGGTTGCTTGAGAGAAAAATAAATACTGCGGAATTGACTCAAACTTCCAACTAGGAGTTGTAAATATATTTTGTAGGTGGTTTGGTTGATGCGAAAATTATCATAGATAATAATCTGAAAGTTAGGCGTTCATGAACGAAATGAACAATAGGACGCCTCGCCACTGCTTGTGCTAACATATCATATGTATTGTAATTGTTCGATCATCTCTAATTCAATAACGGGATAAAGAATGCAATATTTTTTTATGATAAGTAAAGGGCTTGGAACAGATACAGATACTCGTATGTATGTATTATGTTTTAACGTTTTTACGGTAAGAACGTGCTGTAATATTTAAGAAAGCGGAAAAGTTAGATTGGAAGAAATTGCTAACCCACCCGCGTCACTTTTTTCTTTAATAGTCTTTGGAAAATCCTTTATCCAAGCAATTCATTCAGTCTATACGATCCTATAATAATTCTTTTCAAATGACTTCATTTGGTGCTAAGAAAATTGTGGAGCAAGGATTTACATATGCCAACTTTTAAGGTGCAAAGAGAATTGTAACATTTAGCTGGAAGTCTCCTTCCAGTAGACAATATATTACAAATACACATTTATTTACACACAAATAGAATATTTTTGTATGCGCAGCGAAGCGGGTTATTCCTGATAAATTCATTGCTGGGGTCCGCATTCCGCATCCACTAAATGAGAAACGTTGAGAAACGTTGGATTAGAGAATCTGTTTTCAACAAATCGGGCTTTTAAATCACCTTATCGAAAAGAAGATAAAAACCCAATAGTTTTTTTTTGGATTCCGCAGAGATTAATCAGCGGCCGAATTACCGCATCCGTTAAAAGGTTACTTTTTATCGAAATGTGACGATTTCGCATTTCAATTTCAATTTTCAATTTTTATTTATTTCATTTATCATACACGTAGATATTTATAAATCCATTGCTGTGCAGAGATTATACAGCGGAATAATTTAAAGTAGTTTTTTTTAAGTCAAGAATCAAAAATAGGAAAAGAAAATAAGAAGAGAATCCCTAGTGCCCTAATCATAATGTTAGCTTACTCTTAAAAACAATCCATAATCCATAAGCTCTCAAGTACTCAAATGCTGTCTTAACCGTTTCTTGAAGTCACCGACACCTTGACATCTCAGCAGCATTAACGCTCTCGTTATCGAGTATCATTTTAAATACAATTTACTCGATCATTCGAAAACGATTCCTTCTCACTCACTCATTAACGGATGCGGTAATTCGGCCCCTGATTAATCTCTGCGGAATCCAAAAAAAACTAATGGGTTTTTATCTTCTTTTCGGCCCCAGAGCCAACTCTCATCTTCTGTTTTGAAGCTCCCCAATTTGGATTATTTTCCGTGGTTTTGACTTTTTTTGTTTTTACCTTTTTTTGTGTTTTTTTTACATAAGCATAGTAAAAATTCAGCATGTAAAAACTAATGTCGAAAACGTAAAAAACGTAAGGTAAAAAAGTCGAACAACACTGAACGTTACAGTGAAACCTGTCTAATTGTCCACCCTTGTAAGTTGGTCACCTGACTAAGTTGGCAAATATTTTGCTGCACCAAGAAAATTTCATACGAATATTCCTCAAAATACCTTTATATATTGTTCACCTGCCTATCTTCGAACTTGGCCGCAAATTTGAAAACTTTATGTCATCTCTGATATTAAATAACCTGCGAATGTTGGCCAATGGTAGCATGTGAGGATTTGGTTCCACTCGGTTAACCACTGAACAAAACGTCTTGCAGTAAAATAACGAAATGTGCGTTCTTGTTTTATCGTGTGTAATAATATAACGATCTTCTATTTTTATTTGAAAAAAAAATACACACCCTTATAAGTTGGCAAACTGTTGGTCAAAAATTCTTCCAACGCAGGTGGCCAACCAACTTGCCAAGGTTTCACTGTATTAAAATTGTCAACGCCATTTTGGTCGATAGCCATGTGAAAGTGTGTCCTTGACGTTTCTATCTTGATAACCTCCGCTTAATCAGTGTTGTGTCATCAAATATGCAGTCTGGCGTATAACGTTACACTCAGGTGTACTGTGTGCGTTATCACAGCCAGACAATAAAAGTACTTAATCAGCATAATCGACATCGTGTGAAAACGAATTGTCTCACGATGCGACTGCGGATAAAAGTTACACTATGACTTCGTTGGGTCTCTCCTCTTTTGAACGGGCGTAGTTAGATTTGGACTTACAAGTTAGAAACGTGTTTTTAATCGTAACATAATTTGGCGCAGCCGGAAAATTTCGGTCAAATTAGCTAGTTCAACCTTTTAATATAATAGAAGAGTACAGTGTAGTCACCTTTTGTGTTAAATATAATAATTGCAAGTGGCAAATTGAAAAAATACATAATATTGCAAATCAATTAAATACACAATAAAACAAAAAGTGAAAAAAAAAAAAAAATAAACTCCGATTATTTGGCAATGTGTGCGAATCAGTTCCAAATTCGCGGCTTAAATTAATCAGGAAAACTAAGAACAGAACGATAATAATACGATAAAAAGCAGTGATTGAACTAGTGAAAAGTGAGAACATTTAATAAATGCCTGGGTTTTACTTTTCTATAAACAGAAAGAAAATACCAGCAAAAAATAAAAACAGCAGAGGGCAAAAGAACCCTGAAAAAACGAAGCAGAAAATATCCAGCCTGACGGAAGCAGAAGAGGAATCATCAACAGAAGAGGACATTCAACCCGAAAAGGACAGCACAATTAATTATAGAAGACTACGATCCGGAAACATATATAGAAAAGTAAGCGATTTTAAGAATATTGTGTTAGATAATAAGAAATTAGACGAACAACTGGTAACTTTAGTAGAAAAGTTTGATAAACAAATAAATATTGGAGGGTATAAGCAATTAAAATCAAAAACAATAGAGTTCAAAGAAAACGTAAATCAATTCAAAGAGTGCAGTTTGGGTATAGATAATAATCATACACCATCCTCTTCTTTAATTAAGAAAACGAGAAGGCATATTTCACAAATTTCTCCTTCGATTAAATTAGCAAACGCTACAATGGCTACTGGTATTGGAAACGAAACTCATGATCTTGATCAGAGTGTATTTGAAATACCATTCTTCCAAAATCACTTAGTACAACTGGTAACGAATCTAATTCCCACTTTCAACGGGGAGCATAATACAAATTTACTTACTGAGCTACAGACTTTCCTCAACTGTTGCAAGCAAGTAAAAGCTTGTTTAAAATCGGATCAGGAAACTCAATTCTGTCAATTAATTCAAACCAAGCTGAGAGGCAACGCATTTGTAGTAATGCAGAATAGCAGCTATGAAAATTTTGAGGAATTTGAAAAACAACTAAAAAGTAATTTTATGCCCAGAAAATCGTATATTCAAATATCGAATGAACTTAGACAATGTAGGCAGTTCCCGACAGAAACGTTAAATTCATTTTTACTGCGGCTTAATAACTTAGTTGCACAGTGCAAGTTAGCAGCATTAGAGCAGTTTCCATCAGACGCAAAAGCATTAACTACTGACTCTGAACTGGCCGCAACATACTCCATAAAATCGGGGGTGATAAGTCCGATAATAAGGCAATACCTGCTGACGGCAAAAGAAACTGATCTGAAAAAATTGTGTGACCAGATTTTAAGGATCGAAGTGGAGAGTGCCAGTATGCTGAATCCTTTCAATATACAATCATCATGGCCTTCACAAAATCCAAGTTTTCATTCACAAAATCCAAGTTTTCATTCACAAAATCCAAGTTTTCCTTCACAAAATCCAAGTTTTCATTCACTAAATCCCAATTACGTACCATCCCCTGTAACACAAAATTCGAATTTCTTACCATATTCCAACATGTTGGGCTATAACTTTAGTCCAGAGATGCATCAGTGGCATCAACAAGTCCCTTCGTATGCCAATAATATACTTCCAACAAATTCGCACCAACCATATTCTAATAACGACCGTGGCCCTACTTTGTTACTGAATAACCAATCGCAAAAGTACAATGAAAACAGTGGTCATAAGGTTACTAAATGTGGTTTCTGCAACAAACTAAACCATTCCTATTCGGAATGCAGGATACGAAAAAATACTCCCTACTGTATAAACTGCAAAGTTTATGGACATGATGTACCAACATGTTCGCAGACTGAGAAGGCCACCAGAAGTGTCCATTTCAGTCGAGAAAAATCAAAAAACAGAAGTTCTACTAAATGTGAATTTTGTTTACGGACAACGCATAGTATCTCAGACTGTTTTGCAAGACAGAAATGGGAAGGTAAGAGATCGGAAAACCGCCAACGGTCGACCGAAAACTCCCCGGTTCGACGTTAATTAGAAATAACGGGTCGGTCACTAACAATCTTATACACCTTCCACTGAATATAGCTAAAAATAGAAGTGCAAAATTGTTAGTAGACACAGGAGCAGATATAAGTCTGCTTAAAACTAATAGTACCAATAAAAGACCATCCGACTGTTCAAACAAAGTCAAAATTGATACGATGTATGGCCAAGGTGAAACCTTAGGTTCTATTCAAGGCATCATCGAATTAAACCAAGGATTTCCGTGTGAATTCCAAATAATCAAAGACAACGATAAAATTCCTGCAGATGGGTTACTAGGCAATAACTTTTTAAAAAAGCATTGTAATGTTGAAGGGCCAAATAAAATTCTACGTTTTCCGGTAACCAAACATAACCCTTCCGAGTTCGCTTTACCTTTTATTAATGGTGAAAAAGAGAGAAATGAGACTCCGAGAGAAATTTCTTCTTTTTCCACTCTCAATACAAGTACTAAGACACCCACAGCCTGCGATCAATTTAAATCTTCAATGTCTAATCAAACATCGCTACGTGCATCTGGTAGAGAAAACAGAAATGAGACTCCGAGAGAAATTTCTGCTTTTGACACCGATGTTCCAAGCACCAAATTCGAAGTATTGCAAAACTCAGAAAACGTTGGAATCGAGACTCCGAGAGACGATTCAATATTTTCAGTTAATCAGGCTGATGCAGTGCATAGGAATAAAAAATGTTTCATAATACCACCCCGTAGTAAGATCATAATAAAGATCAGTACAAATATTACGGAAGAAATGATTTGCGTGTCTAAGCAAATCGAAAGTGGTGTGTACATTGCCAACGGCATAGTCAAGCCGGTTAAAAATCAAGTGCACATAGGAGTACTAAATACTAACTTGGACGAAATCGATTTTGAACCACTTATTCCGAATCTGGAATTTGAACGATTAGAAAATTTCTCCGTGAACTCTTTGAAAGGTGAAGAGTTTAGCGGACAGAATTTGGGTTACTATCAAAAACAAAAAAATAATTCTTATAAGCGTTTCAAAACAACGGGTCATGTCAATATTTTTAGTTTAAATGCTAACATGTCACCCGAATCACCGCCTGTAGAACGAATAACACTTCTAAATAAAAATTTATGTTTTGATAGTACAGAGGTTCAGTTCAGAGGAAAAGGAAAGTGTGCTTCAAATATGTCACGAGTATAATGATATATTCAGCCTCCCGGGCGACAAGCTAACATTTACCACCTCCATCATGCACAATATTCCGACAGTTGCCGATCAAGCCCCCATAAATTCAAAAATGTATAGGCTACCGGAATCACAGAAACCAATTATTAACAAGCACATAACAGAAATGCTAGCGGAAAAAGTCATTATTCCTAGCAAAAGCCCTTGGAATTCACCATTGCTGGTGGTCCCAAAGAAATCGGGAATAGATGGGGAACCGCGGTGGAGAATCGTCATAGATTTCCGCAAACTGAATGAAAAAACTGTTGGTGATGCGTACCCTCTACCCCGAATAGAAGATATTCTTGACCAACTGGGAAACTCAAGATATTTTTCAACCCTTGATTTAAGAAGCGGCTATCATCAAGTTTTAGTCAACCCTAAAGATCGTGAGAAAACAGCATTTAGTACAGCCTATGGACATTACGAGTTCTTACGAATGCCGTTCGGTCTGAAAGGAGCTCCAGCTACTTTCCAGCGATTAATGAATTACGCATTGACTGGATTACAAGGTTTTGAATGTTTCGTTTATCTCGACGACATTGTTATTTATGGTCGAAATATTGAAGATCATAATATTAAATTAAAAACAGTTTTTGAACGTCTGAGACTGAACAATTTGAAGCTCCAACCTCACAAATGCAACTTTCTAAGAAAAGAAGTAATTTATTTGGGCCACAAATGTACAAATACTGGTGCTCTACCTGACCCAGATAAAGTTGCATGCGTTCTAAATTTTCCCAGACCAACCAATGTCAAACGATTGCAATCTTTTCTTGGTTTATGTAATTATTACAGAAAATTTATTAAAAATCATGCGAGACTGACTTTACCACTCACGAAATTGCTTCGCAAAAATGTGAAGTTTGAATGGAGCGATATTTGTGAACGTGGTTTCCAAAATATAAAGACAATCTTGACTAGTCCACCCCTCTTAGTATATCCGAACTTTGATGAACCCTTCTTACTCGCGACTGATGCTAGCAATGAGTCACTGGGTGCTGTTTTATCTCAAGGTGGCATAGGTAAAGATCTTCCTATTTCATATGCCAGTCGAGCATTAAACCCCGCTGAAAGACACTATTCGACTACGGAGAAGGAACTCTTAGCAATAGTGTGGGCCGTGAGAAACTTTCGGTGTTATTTACAAGGTCGGCATTTCACGATCTACACAGACCACATGCCTCTGAAAGGTATTTTAAAGGCAAAAGATGCTTCTTCCCGTATAGTACGGCTTGTGTTAAAGCTTTCCGAATACGACTTTACCATTGAATACAAACCTGGAAAAAGCAACGGCAATGCTGACGCCCTTAGTCGCATTCCTAGCACAAGTGACAGGGACTCAGATATTGAACCTGATAGTAGAATATTGTTTGTTAAAGCTGAGGTACACCACTCAATGGATTCAGATGTAGAAGACACATTTCCAGACGTCGAAAACCAACCGAAATGTTTCGCTGTTACACGGTCGCAGGCGAACAAAAATCAACTGATTTCCAACTCACCTGACGAAGCCGTCGTTCATAAGGATACCTGTTCTAAAAAGGATGAGACTAGCAATATTGTGGTTCCAGAAACTGTTAGAAAACCGTTATCGCGAGGCATGAACCTTCACAAAATTATTACTCCTAGCCCTACTGAGATCCCAATTATTCTGCATGACTACCACGACACTCTGTTTGGAGGTCACCAGGGGGTAAAGAAGACATATAGTAGTATTCTTCGAAAGTATAAATGGAAAGGCATGATTCGTGATATAAAGGACCATATTAAAAAATGCAAAAAATGCCAGAAAAATAAGAGCGGTAGAACTGTGAAAATGCCTATGGTAATAACAGACACTTCCAAACATCCATTTGAAAAGGTCTATATGGATATTGTAGGTCCTCTAATTGAGACTAATATGGGCAATAAATACATATTAACGTTTCAAGATGATCTAACAAAGTTTGCAGATTGGTATCCATTGCCAGATATGCAAGCTAAAACAGTTGCACAGATATTTTTTGATGAATTAATAAGTAGGTATCGTATTCCCAAAAAATTAATAACTGACCAAGGATCTAATTTTATGAGTAAGCTTTTTAAACGAATTTGTAACCTATTGAGAATCAAGAAAATTGAAACTACTGCCTATCACCCACAATCGAACGGGTCATTAGAAAGAGCACACAAGCCTCTAGTAGAATACCTGCGATCGATAGTAGATGAGAATCCAAAAAATTGGGATAGGTTCCTAAGAACAGCTGCTTTTGTACATAACAATAATATACACGAAGGCACAAAGTTAAGTCCAATGGACTGTTTGTTTGGTTTCACCGCAGAAGTTCCTTCGAATCTTAATCAAAAACCGCAGCCAATATATAATTCTGAGGATTATTATTACGAGTTGCGATACAAATTGCAGAAAATGCATTCAATTGCACGTGATAATCTATTAAAAAGTAAAAATAAATCATAAAATTACTATGATAAGACAGCAAGATCGTCATCGTTTCATGTCGGTGATGAAGTCCTTCTGCTGAACCCCACTAAGAAACATAAATTATGTCAAGTATGGTTAGGGCCTTATATAATTTCTGCTGTCGTAAGCCCAGTCAATTCGGTAATAAAAATAGGTAGACGAACAGTAACAGTGCATAACAATAGACTCAAGCATTATTATGACTGAAAGCTTAGAACCCATTAGGACAATAGTACATTTACGAAAATCACTTCATTTCAATCATTTTTATATGAAATTATTTTATTTTCTTTCGCACCTCATAGATGTTAATCCATGCGGTATGCTTTCTGTCCCTGATTTGGGCCGTCACTGGTAGCACTGTGGAAATAAATGACCTAGAAGAAAATAGCGGCATTTATTTAGAGGCAGTAGGAGAGTACAAAATGATTCGCATGAAATGGAGATTCAGTATATTCCAAGATCTCGATGATTACCGTAAGGAATACGAAGCGGTGATAAGCCAAGCAGGCAAATTAAGAACTACTTGCATAGAGGTAAATAACTTGTTTCCACTAGTGCACTGTAGATTATTAGTCAAAACGCAGGAACAATCAATTCAAGAACTAATTCAGACGCATAATAGAATATCCGATTTATTTTTTATCAAAAAAACAAAAAGAGGACTTTTGAATTTGGGAGGTCGCATTCTGAAAGAAGTATTTGGTGTTATGGATGACGAAGATTCTGATTTGGTAGAAAAGGAAATCTCAGACTTAAAAAGCTCCAATAATTTTGTCGCCCATATCCTTAAAGAACAAACTTCCCTGATAAAAAACAGTATTGAAATAAGTAACAATAACACTAAACAACTTGATTACCAATATGACCTTATGGGTCAGTTAGTTAATAAAACTAACAATTTAACTATTATTCAAGAAATGAATCACCGACTTGAAGAAATAACCAGTATAATGCTTAGTGCCAGCTTTCATTTGAGCACTATCCAAAACAGACTCCTTAATTCGCTGGTGGAAGCTCACCAAAACAAGATTGATCTAAAAGCAATAGATCCGCACACGCTGATTGAAGCATTAGAAAGAATTCCCACAAAAGCAAACTCAGATTTAGGATTTCCCATTGACCCTAAAATAGGAAACATATTTGAAGTATTGAAATTTTTAGATATTACAGTTAAATATTCTGTTTCCAGAATTTTATATCAAATTACCTTCCCCCTCACAAGTACTGAAAAATTTATTTTAAATCAGCTACATTCCATACCAATTCCCTACAAAAACAACCTTTTTTATTTTGCCAACCAACAGTTTAGATATGTGGCTATCAACCAAAAATTCTCCGAGTATATACCACTGTCATCTAACGATATAGCATCTTGTAAGCAAGTTGGTAGAATTTTCCTTTGCCTACCTAACCACCCCATCCATACGGAACTAGAAACTTGTCTATCTAGTCTTATTTTCCATGAAGGAAACCTAGAAAATTGTGATCTAAGGCTAGTACAAATTAAAGAAGAAATGTGGATAAATTTCGCACAACCTAATAAATGGATATTTCTGCTACCAAGTCCTACAAAACTCCGAGTAAGTTGTGAAAATATTTTCAAAATTACTGCACTATCAGGTAAAGGGTTGCTCACCTTACCTGATAACTGCCAAGCTGAGACAAATTCCATGAGGCTGATAACAGTAAAAGAATCAGTTTCAACAATGGCAAACTATTCCGGTTCGATAACCAGCATTTCTCTTAACTCATCCTTAAATCTAGATTCCCTCTTTGACAATGACTATAATATGTCTGAAAAATTTATTCAAAATCCAAAAAAAAATAATAAAAACCACTTCCGATCTATTACCATTCAGCCATAGTATACAAAAAATGCAAGAAGAGATAGAAATGTTGACTACCCTCGATGAGAGTAAAAATAACAAAAAGAGAACAATGATTTCAATATTTTTGCCCATCCTAATAATTGTTGCTATTTTTTTCATGATTTATTACATTTTAAAAAAAAAATATAATATAACTTTCGCTTGCTCCAAAAATATAAACCCAGAAAATTCTGACGAATAAAAATAATAATAAAAATACTTATTTGTTTATCAAACAAATTTAAAAAATTAAGAAAAAATCCAAATAGCCTGTAGTAGTATATTTTGTTTAGTTTAAGCTCAATAGTTAATTCGTATGTATATCAATATTTTTAAGAGGAACAGAAAATTGTTATATCGAAATTTATTAAAAAAAAAAAAAAAAAAAAAAAAAAAAAAAATAAAATAAAAATAATAATAATCGCTTATATTAAAATATTATTTTCCTATATTTCATTCAGTTAAATCTAAGTATACGAATTGTTAATTCGTATTTTTTTTAATAGAAACAGAAAAATGTTGTTATGCAATTTAAAAAAAAAAAAAAATAAAAAATAAAAATTTATTGTACACATACATATAATAATAATAATCGCTTGTGTTACTATATTCATATATTTTATTATTGTTTAATCTAACTATAGTTACAGTACATTCGCATGTATAATATCTTTGTGAAAGAAAATAAAAATGTAGTTCTGAAATTTATTTTAGTAAAAAATAAAATAAAAATAATAACTACATTCGTCCAAGGGGGGGAGGAGAATGTTGTGTCATCAAATATGCAGTCTGGCGTATAACGTTACACTCAGGTGTACTGTGTGCGTTATCACAGCCAGACAATAAAAGTACTTAATCAGCATAATCGACATCGTGTGAAAACGATTTGTCTCACGATGCGACTGCGGATAAAAGTTACACTATGACTTCGTTGGGTCTCTCCTCTTTTGAACGGGCGTAGTTAGATTTGGACTTACAAGTTAGAAACGTGTTTTTAATCGTAACATCAGATGTACATACATTGATTTTCTAATGCTTCTTGATAAGGAGCATTTATATCTCTGAAAAAAGACACCGGTACTTCTTTGCCTAGTGCCAAATGTGCAAGCTCTTGACAATCGTTTTCAGACCTCAACAGGGAAGATATGAACATAACACGATACTTCGCTCATTCGCAAGTAAATGTTGACAAGAGCGTTCACTTTTTTTGCACTGTTTTCGTTCACATTCCCAAACAAACTAACCAATTCGGCATGTGCCTACGACTGACGAGGCAAATACACCATACTTCTACAAACATAGAAGTGAAACCAATGTCTGCATCTGGGTCTGCGTCTGCAAAAGATATGTAGTATAACAGTGACGTATCGGGTCGTATGCTAAAAGATGAGTTCAAACTATTTACTCACTTTTCTGAGATCTTGCTTAACATGGTACGCAAAAAAAAACACTGACCGAGTAAGATCTCATGTTGTGAGCCTCGATCTCAAAGCGTTGAGATCGATCCCAAGTTTAAAGCTAGATGTTAGATGGATGGTGCCGTGAAATAACGCCAAGTGAAATAAGGCCAAATGCAAAAATTTGGCCCTATTTTACTTTGATAAATTGAAATAAGACCAAATTTCAACGTTTGGCTGTATTTCGCTTTATCAAAGTGAAATAAGGCCAAATGAATTCACTAATTCAAAGTGAAATACGACCAAATGATAAAATTTGAGTCGGTGAGTGTACTTTTTTAATATGAAAATTGCTCTCCCTTTTGACTACCGATCTAATGGCAAAGTGTCAAACAATTTTTTTTTTTCATCTCCTCAATGACTTGTAACAAGCTTGCATTCCTTTCATTCGCTTACAAACTTGCAAACGCAACGTGGCAAAATGGAAAATTCCGGAGAACTAATATACGCGTAATAATTGTGCAAAGGTTTACGAAAGGGAAGTAAATTGTTATATATTGCAGATTGTATAAATTCAAAACAAACTCAAAAATGTATAAGCGATACGTCTGTTATAATTAACTATGCAGTGCAAGTGTGGTTATTGATTTTGGAAACGAGAATTTGGTACGAATCCGAAAATCAAGTGCCGTGCAAAATCATTCCACTAACGAAGACGTTAGAGCAAAAATGAAGGTGATAAGTGAAATTAAAAATGAGTGTGCGAATGTTTCTCTAAAAAGAAGCGGGATTCGGAAAGTATTTGACAAAGTCTGCGCAAAGGACAATGAAAGTGCTATGCAGGTAAGATGACCAAGGTGCTCTTCGAGGCTATACCTACAGTATCTGCTCCTTGTATGGAGCTTGTTCGTCCAGTTAGCTTCATGTTATATACGTGTAAATACGTACATACAACTGTACTCTGTTTTATTTATATTTGTTGGTATAGTGTTGTTTTTTATGGTTACGTGTATTGTGTTTACCTAATGGTTTCTTGTGTCCGTCCAACCATAAATGTTACCACATTCCCTTTTCTTCAAACCTGGATACCTTATTTACAGGTTCAATTTGGAAAAGTGCGTAAACAACTTATAAATATTCGGAACAAGACGTTTCCAAAAGCTCCAGTTACGTCAAGAGAGGTATCGAACCTATTTAAGACCAAAAACGTTATGGATAGTTTTGGTATGTCGAGATAACAAAATAGTAAACCGTTTTATCGGGGCACGGTCAGTGTGGTTCAATCTTGCGGTTATAAACAGCTGTTGATTGTGCACTTCGTACATGACGACCATGTAAGTGACCTTATTTTTGTGTTTTAAACGATTTTTTATCCGTTTCTTTTAGCATACATAAAATGTGTGTAGGTACGCTATTTGTTAAAAAAAAAAATAGCAAAAAAATCGCGCGAATTGTTTGCTATTATTTTTTTCAATAAAAAAAAATTGAAGGCGTGAATGTGTGTAGGTACGCTATTTGTAAAAAAAATCATAGCAAAAAACTCGCGCGAATACTTTACAAAAATTAATAGTTATTGAAAAAGTAATAGCGAGAAATTCGAACATTCATTTCAGGTTTACCCATTCATTTACGTTCTCATGACCATAAGAACAGAACAAGCCTATCTTTATGTTTTTAAATATATTGAAGCAAACTTGTTTTAATTTAAACCAAGTTCGTTTGTGTCAGATTTTGAGAAGGCTTCGAGGAACGGTCTGCAAAATGTTTATTCCATGGCTAAATTCACTACCTGTTGGTTCCATTATTGCCAAGCCGTTAAAAGAAAGGCTTCTAAAATTTCAACATTTGTAGGAGTACTAAATAGTAGAAAGAAGGAATTTCCGAATGAATCGAAGAACATTTGAGGTACATTGTATTTACTAAACAAATAGGAAAGCTAAAATTGAAATTTTCAGGCACTAACAAAATAAATAAAAAATTAATGGAAAAATTCATGGACAGGGAGGCCAAAAATTGAATTAGAGAAAGCCATACAAATATCAACCGATTCTTTTCATTGCAAAACCACTTGCATCTCACTGACATTGCTGCTCGTCCAAGTGCATGCAAGGATCGCTTGTTCAAAGTGAGGCCCGTAATTGAGCAAGTTTGCCATCGACTTCGTCAAATACAATGTGAAGAAAATCTTTGCGTGGACGAACAGATTATCCCGTTCAAGGGTAAGTTCTCCGCAAAGCAATATATAAAGGGAAAACCATCTCCGTGGGGCATAATTTTTTTTTTTTGCGGAAAAAGTGGCATGCCATTCGATTTCAGAGTATATCAAGGATCAACTACTCCACTCAATCAGGTGCTGGTCAAAGCCGTCGGTTGTAGGTCCACGATTGTGCTAGAATTATTAAAGCGAGTCCCGGCAAATGAAAAGGGGCACGAATTGTATTTCAACAATTATTTCCCATCCTTTCAATTGTTTGAAATCCTTCAGGACAAAGGAATCTCTGCTGCTGGAACTGTTCGAGCTAATCGCTTCGCAAATCCCCCATTGCCAGATCAAAGAACAATGGGCAGGCGGGGGCGTGGCACGTCAGCGCAATGCTTCAGTGAAAATGGGAAAGTAATTTTCACAATGTGTATTGACAATAAAGTTGTCAATCTAGCTTCCAATTTCGTTGGAATGTGGAGGGTGTGGAGGATAAAGCTCGACGATGGGACAAAGACTTACAGAATTATATTGAAGTTATTTTTTTTTTGTTATTTATTTATTTCATGACATTAAGTATAATAAGACAATGATATGAGTCTTTTAAATCTATACCTAATACAAAATTGTGGTTAGGTTAATAATAAAGATATTAAATTAAAATTAAATTAAATAAAATTTAAAAAAAGAAAAGTTAAGATAAAAATAAAACAAATAAGCAAAAAGAAAAGTGAATAAAAATAAAAGAAAAGAGAGAATAGTGCATGTTTTGAGTATGATGAAGAGTGAATTTATCTTCCGTAGTGACTTGAGAGTGCCTTCCTAAAACTGCTACTGCCGTTCAATCTTCTTAGTTCAGCTGGTAGTGAATTCCACAGACTGATAGCGTATACAAAGAACTGTCTCTTTGAGACATTATAAATAAATGCAGGTAGTATCATAGCTCTGCTTCTTTGTGACACAGGGAAAGACAGTCTCTCGAAGAGGTACTCAGGTGATTTTGTTTCCATTATTTGAAAAAGAAAGTTTAAAATACCGAAGTTAAGGTAGTTCGTTAGACTCATACCGAAAATACTGTCAGTGTATCTGGAAACATGATCAAATCTGCGTAGGGCATATACAAAACGAACCACATTATTAAACGCAACTTGAAGCCTTCTTTGGCTAACACTATCAAGGCCGCAAACAATTAAATTTCCATACAATAAGGTTGGAAGAACAAGCGATTTTGCCAGCATTAGTTTAATTTTGATTGGCAGACAGCTTCCAGACAGGTGAAGAGCTTGCAATGCTCCATATGTTTTCCCCACGACACGGGATATGTGGTCACTCCACGTCAGAGTTTGGTTGAAAGTTACTCCCAAATTTCTTACTGTCTTACAGTATTCGAGTCTTGAGTCATTTATAACCACACTGGGCAGCGAAGAAGTGTCAATAACGTTTTTGCTGATAATTATAGCGGTACTTTTCCCAGAATTTAGTCTTAGCTGATTTCGCTCAGACCAATTTACCACATTTAGGAGGTCCTCATTGATACGAGCTGTTGCATCTTCTACTAATCCGATGGGGTAGCTGAGATAAAGTTGGACGTCATCAGCGTACATGTGGATATTGCAATGCTCAAGTACCAATGGAAGATCGTTGTTGAACATGGTGAAAAACAATGGGCCTAAGATTGACCCCTGCGGAACACCAGCATAAGTAGGAAGAAAATCAGACAAGGTATTGTTGACGGTCACAGCTTGACTTCTTCCTCTTAAGTAGTCTTGAACCAGGTTCAACGCAGTGGTGACGAAGTGGAAGTTAATTTTTAACTTGTTCAAAAGTATGTTATGCGGAACAGTGTCGAACGCTTTGGAAAAATCCAACAGCACCAAGGTGGTCACATTCCTTTTATCAATTTGTAGCCGTATGTCATCAACGATTTTCAGAAGTGCGGTGGAACAGGAATGCTGAGGTCTAAAACCAGATTGATGTGGTGTGAGTAGGCGATAAGTGGACAAAAACTCAGAAATCTGCTTACTCATTAGCTTTTCAAATACTTTTGAGATAAATGGAAGAATTGAAATAGGCCGGTATTCTTTGGATGTAGAGCTGGAAGTTTTTAATATGGGAACAACTTTTGAAAATTTCCATAGACTTGGGTAACAACACGTTGTTAATATTGTGTTAAAAATGTGGGTAAGATAAGGTGAAATTTGAAGAAATATTATTTTAAAAAACTTCGGGTGCATATTATCTAGACCGATAGCTTCGGATTTTATAGCATGGACCGCATTGCTAACTTCAACTTGATCTACCCTGTTAAACCGGAAATCATTTGAACTACTAGGAATGTTATTGTTGGTAGTGTATGCTACCTCATCTCTTGGGGGGTCCCCTGAAGATAACCTGACAAATTCTTTATTTAGCTCATTGGGATCGCAGCCATCGAGAGCTTGGTTTGGCTGTTTGGATAGAAGGTTAAGCTTCTTTAGGTTTCTCCAGGTTTTTCGAGTTGAAGTATTGCGAAATTTAGAGGTAAAGAATTTCCTTTTCGATTTCCTTATCTCGAGGATTACATGGTTTCGCAGTTTTTTGAACTCCGTGTAGAGAATAGGCAATTTAAAGCGTTTCCAGCGTTGGTAAAGTATGTTTCTCTGTGAGATCAGGCTGTCAATTCTATCGCTGTACCACTCACACGGACTATTTCGTATTGTTATTATTTTCATCGGAACATGAGTTTCGAATAAATGATTAACAGCCGATGTGAAAAATTGAACCTGCTCGTTGACTGACGCTAAGGAATAGATCATGTGCCAATTAAAGTTAATTACATGACGAAGTAAAGCTTCCATGTTGATGTCCCTAAAGTTTCTAAACTGAATTGTTCTTCTTTCTGAGGTTCGTGTTAATCGATTTAAATTGAGATTATAGAAAAGAACAACCATATCGTGCTTTGAGAAACCCGGGACTTCCAACTGGCCATAGAAATTTGTGAGAAGCGGTTGGTTAACAAGAAAAACATCAAGAAGTGTGGAGCTGGTTGCAGTGAAGTGAGTAGGAATGGAGACATTAGTGGGAAAGAGATTTAAAGAAAGTATGCTATCCAAAAAGTTTTGCACGTTGGTATTACTTTTGTCTAATAGATTGATGTTGAAGTCCCCTGTTACCAAAATGTGGTTATATCTTGGTGTAACTTCTTCAAGAATGTTTATAATGCTGCTTGAATTTGTAACATTAGGTGGTTTATAAATAACCCCAACCAAACACTTGTCGGATTCACCTAAAATTTCGACAAAAAGGAACTCAACATCGCTATTCAAATCAGACAGACAAATCAACTTAGACACAAAGCTGTTCCTGACATACACTGCAACCCCTCCACCTCGGCGGGTTCGGCGGTCCGATCGGTAAATATTGTAATCACCTGTCGCTATTTGACAGTTGTCTATTGCAGGGTGCAACCATGTTTCCGACACACAGACAACATCGATGGGAGTATCCTCGAAACTTGCCTTGAACTCATCTAGATGTCTACTTAGACTTTGGGCATTTATATGGCAAACTGAAAGACCCGAGTATCTTTTTTTAAAAACATTCAGTCACTTGTCCGGAAGTTGTGCGCCTGTACAACGAAAGCATGGTTGGTGTGGATGCCTTGGACCAAATGATTCAATATTATCGGATTAACATTTGGACCTCAAAGTGGACTGTGCATGCTATAATGCACTTCATGGATTTGGCTTTAATTGTGGCTTGGATGGAGCACAGAAAAGATTATAACGCAAACTCTCTAATGAAAAAACAAAAATGTTGGATTACTTACATTTTCGTGTTGAGATTGCCAATTGCCTTCTCCAAATTCAAAAAGCAAATGAACCGCCAGACATTGAAACACCACGCCGACACGGAAGACCAGCAAAAGCGACAGCTACAGCATCAGGTCACTGCACTCCTGACTCTCAAGCTCCATGCAGTTCCTCCACTTATACAGCCTTAAATGCCCAGAATTCAGGTGGCGAAAATATTGACAGTGCGGATGATATGTCTTCGCCAATACCAAAACGAAAGCGAATGACCCAAGTTCATCCACCCGATGAAATGCGCAGACTCGTTGCTGCGCATTCCAAATTTTGTGCAAGCGGAAAATAATGGACGTTTCAAAATGCCTGGATGCACGAAGAAATCGTATATTGTATGTGAGAAGTGCGACGTTTATTTGTGTTCGAAACGCAATAGCAACTGCTTCACTGACTATCACAAAAAATAAACTTAGTACGATGCTTTCTGTCTTTTTTTATAGCTTTTAAAACTCA
Organism: Brachyopa scutellaris; assembly: GCA_949775065.1. Classification (NCBI taxonomy): domain Eukaryota; kingdom Metazoa; phylum Arthropoda; class Insecta; order Diptera; family Syrphidae; genus Brachyopa; species Brachyopa scutellaris. Next base: position 42,008,969 of record OX459113.1, on the reverse strand, counting down.
GTCATATTTTTTTATATTAATATTTATGATTTTTTAAGAGGTTGAGAACTTTTTTTAAAAAAAAAAACACAAAAAATTCGAAAAAATGAATGAAATATTTATTTGAATCGATAGTTTGAACCTTGCAATTTAATGTTTAAAGATAATTTCATGCAAATGTTGACCGCGGCTGCGTCTCAGGTAGCCCATCCGCTGAGTCCAATTTTGGCATACTCTTTCACACATATCGGCCGGTATCTCACGAATGAATGCATGGATGTTGGCTTCCAGTGCGTCAATCGAAGCGGGCTTGTCCCTATAGACATTAGCCTTGACATACCCCCACAAAAAATAATCTAATGGTGTCAAATCGCACGATCTAGGCGGCCAATTGACCGGCCCGAAACGTGAAATTAACTGTTCACCAAACTCGCCTCGCAATTGCGCCATTGTTTCGCGTGCTGTGTGGCATGTGGCACCGTCTTGTTGAAACCATATATCATGCAAGTCAAGAACTTCCATTTCGGGCAAAAAAAAGTTTGTTATCATCGCTCGGTAGCGTTCACCATTGACAGTAACGCTGCGATTCGCATCATCTTTGAAGAAATATGGCCCAATAATGCAGCCGGCCCATAAACCGCACCAAACAGTGGCTTTTTCGGGATGCATTGGTAGCTGTTGCAATGCTTCTGGCTGATCTTCACTCCAAATGCGGCAATTTTGCTTATTTACGTACCCATTCAACCAAAAATGAGCCTCATCGCTGAACACAATTTTTCGATAAAAAAGCGGATCCTCGGCCAGCTTTCCAAGAGCCCATTCACCAAAAATTCGGCGTTGTGGTAGGTCGGCTGGCTTTAGTTCTTGCACCAGCTGTATCTTAAAAGGATTTACGCCCAAATCCTTCCGCAAAATTTTCCACGTAGTGCTGTAACAAAGGCCTAACTGCTGGGAACGGCGCCGAATCGACATTTCGCGGTCTTCTGTCACACTAGCTGATACGGCCGCAATATTTTCTTCACTACGCACAGTACGTAAACGTGTTGGTGGTTTAATGTCCAACAAAGTAAATTTGGTGCGAAATTTGGTCACAATCTTCCGAATAGACTGCTCAGAAGGTCGAGAATGCCGATCATAAAATGGAAGCAGCGCGCGATGAACATTTCGAACCGAGCACGAATTTTGATAGTAAAATTCAATAATTTGCAAGCGTTGTTCATTTGTAAGACGATCCATGGTTAAATTGCAAACCAAACTGAAGCTGTTTGACAGTGACACAAGGTACTAAACACACGTCAGCTGTCAAAACCAGTGTTGCCAAAACCAAACCAGCTAAAAAATCACCCTTTATTAGGTATATACAGTCAATAGCAAAATTATTTGCACAATGTAATACTTACACCATATTACTTCAATAAAGCTGTATAACTTTTCAAAAATTGAATATATCACTGATCTTTTTTTTTTTTTTTTTTTTTTATTTCCCAAATTAAAATATTACATCTGTCTTAATGATGACACTAAGTAATTGTTATTAAAGTTTTTGAAGGGATACATTTGTAGACTTAGACCATTGTCTATAGATACATTTCTAACGTTATGTGCAATTTCACAACTTTCTATTTATTTTCTATTTATTTAGCTATTGTTATTATTATGTTTTTTTCTTTTTTTTATTTTTTTACATAAATATACGAGTACTTTAAATATTTTGTAGGTCAACGGGCTTGCGTCTTTTTAGTCGTCTTCTTGAATTCATTTCCTGCTCAGGTAAACTTCGTAATTGAGAGTTGGTGTGGTCACAAAGCGCTATTTGATGTCGTCTGCTGATCATTTTTATTTCTTCTTTTACGGTGAGGATGTTGAGGTCGTGGTGTAAGTCGGCATTGGTTATGTACCATGGTGCATTTACTATAGTCCGAAGAATTTTTGTTTGTAGTCGTTGGATGATATTAATATTTGTCGTGCAGGCAGATTTGAATCCCGTAGGTCCATATAGGTTTTATTATTGTCTTGTAGATTATGAGTTTGTTTTCTGTTGATAACCGTGAGTTCTTCCCTAGAAGCCAGTAGAGTTGTCTGAATTTGTTTTTTATTTGGTTTCGTTTATATAATATGTGTGATTTCCAAGTCAATTTTTTATCTATAAGCATGCCCAGGTACTTCGCTTCATTGTCAATAGTAATTTCTTTGTTGTTCAGAATGATGTTTTCAGCGATATAATTTCTTTTCGTAGTATATACAACTTGTACTGTTTTTTCCTCGTTTATATTGATTCCCCATTTCTGGAACCAATCTACTGTCTTCTCAAGTGCTATTCTGGCTTGTTGAGTGGCTAAGTCTAATCGTTTGTTCGAAGAAAGGATAACCGTGTCGTCTGCGAAAGTAGCTATCATAGCGTTGTCTGGTTTAGGTATGTCTGCTGTATATAAAAGGTAGAGCGTTGGTCCTAGAACACTTCTTTGGGGGACACCTGCGTCTATTCGGCATAACTCGGAACACTCATCGTTGTGTGAGACGTAGAAGTGTCTGTCGTCCAGATAGCTTTTAATTAGCTCAGAGAAGTCCGGCAGCATGTTTTTTAATTTATGTAGAAGTCCTTCATGCCAAACACTATCAAAAGCCTTGGCTACGTCAAGATATACTGACACGCAGTATTTTTTTTCATCTAAGTCGTTAAAAATTTTGTTAGTAACTCGATGGACTTGTTGTATAGTCGAATGTTTTTGTCGAAAACCAAATTGGTGGTCCGGTATGAGTTTTTGTTGTAATACAACTTAGTCAATACGATTAAGTAACAGCTTTTCAAATATTTTGGATACTATTGGTAGTAAACTTATCGGTCTATATGAGGTAGTCTTTGTAGGATCCTTGCCAGGCTTGGGAATAGCGATTACTTTCGAGACCTTCCAGACTTTCGGGTAGTAGTTTTGTCGTATAATAGCGTTAAAGATATTCCTTAGGTATATGATGGCACTGTCAGGTAAGTGTTTTAGTAGTTGTCCAGTTATCATGTCGTATCCAGCAGATTTTTTATGGTTTAGTTTATATTTCAGGTGGTCTTTTATTTCTTTGGCGGTTATTCTCTTGATCCTTGTGTTTAAACACGAGTTATTTTGTTGAAGTGAAATATTCTGTCCATTGATTGCATTTGAGAAAGTTGTTTTGAAGTAGCCAGCTAGTGCTTTCGCCTTGTCCTTGCTTGTCCTAGACCAAGTGCCGTCAGCGTTTGCGATAGGTGGTTGATGGGTACTTCCGTTTTTAAGTCTTTTGTTTAGTTTCCATAGTGAATAATTTGTGTTTTGGGTTGCAGTGAGATTAGATAAATAGTTGTTAATGCTGCGGTTTTTGTGTTCTTTGAGTATGGCCTTAAGTTCCTTCGTCGCTCTATTAAGGTTCGCTTTGTCGGTTGGTGATCTGGTTAAGTGCCAAGTTTTTCTTAGTTTGCGTTTTTCTTTAATTTTTTGTCTGATTGTATCTGAAGATTGTGTAGGATTGGTTTTTATTTTTTTTAAGTCAGGTGTAGATTTTAGTGCTGCAGAGTAAAGGAGGTCATTGAGGTGAATTATTGCACTTTCAAGATCTTCATTGGTTTTTAGTGAAGTTTCAGGTTCAATTGTTGCGTATCACTGATCTTGGGATTTATTATTAATCTCTTAGATTATATTAAAACGGTGAGTAAACAAACAAAATAAATTTCAAACCTTAACGGTGTGTATGTGGCACGGTAGCGTGTGTGTGTGGCACGGTAGCGCAAGTGGTTAGTGCGTCGGACTTCTGAGCCAGCGGTCTTGGGTTCGAATCCCGCCGCAAATACCTAAAAAGTTTTTCACAGTGCCCACCTCTTCCGAATGCCTGACAAGCATTCAAGAATATCATGTAAAGCTTCCCAATTCGCCGTTCGGAGACGGCAGAAAACTGTAGGTCCCTTCCATTTATGCAAAAATATAACGCGCACACACAAATGGTTGCGGGAAGCTAGGCTTGGTTCTACCTAGGACTGCTGAAGCCAAATATTTATTTATTTATATTTTTTTTAACGGTTTAATCCATAAAAAATAAAGTGGCACAATTATTGTGACAACACCAAACACTGGCAAAATTATTTGCACATATGCAATTAACTGTTCTGTTCTGGATATAAAACGATAGTTGAATTCTTCAACTTCTCAAAGCAAAACGATGCAAGTAGGCCTTGATAGTAGTTTAGAATCATTTTTCCTACATGCAACTTATTAGAAATGGCAAGAATTAGGGAATTAACTACGGAGAAACGAGCGGCTATTGTTGCAGAATTTGAAGCCGGTGCTTCGGCAGAAGATCTTTCGGCAAAATATCGCTGCAGTCGAAGAACAATTTATTACCAAATTCAAAAACAAAAAACCCATGGAAGTGTAAAAAACCGAATTGATAGAGGCAGAAAAGGGTAACTTCGAAAAGGGAAGACAGCCGAATCATTCGTTGCTTTATAAGAACCCGTGTGAAAAAGTTCGGGCTGTGTTACAGGATCGTGAGGTAAATATTAGTGAAAGAACGTCACGAAGAAGGTTGAAGGAAAATAAAATTCGAGCCTACGTCATACAGAACAACATTGAAAAATAAACAGCTTCGGTTGCAATTTGCTTGGGAGAATATAAATAAACCAGCGGCATTTTGGAGAAGTGTGCTTTGGACTGGCGAGACTGCTTGTTCTTTGGATGGTAGCTATGGTCGAAAATTTTATTACTCCGATGCAAAAACAAGAGCCGAACAACCTGTAACGCAACCCAAAAGGCATTCAAAATGAGGAAAAATTATGATATGGGGATGCATATCATATTGTGGCGTGGGACCACTTGTCCGGTGCTCCGATCATATGACACAGTCACATTATTTAGAGATTCTAAATGATGTTGCACTGGTGGCAGGATCAATATTAATCGGGAGCGATTTCATCCTTCAACATGATAATGCACCCATACACACGGCCTGGAACATCAAAAAGTTTTTATCGGAAGTAGGACAAGAAGTTTTCAAATGGCCTCCGCAAAGCCCTGACCTAAATGTCATAGAAAATGTTTGGCATCTTGTAAAATCCAAAATTCCAAAAAACAGTGGAAGATCTGCAGAGGAAACATGGAAAGACTTTATAACAGCTTGGAGTACTATTCCGGAACAGAAAATTAAAAATTTGATTGACTCAATGCCAAGGCGCTTCGCAGAAGTTATTGCGGCGAGAGGAGGAAACACAACTTATTAGGTAATGCTATCTCATAAAAGACCATTGCGTTCAATTTAAAAATATTTCTCATTTGCAGCTTTGAGAAGTGTAACCGGAAGTAAATTGCACTTGTGCAAATAATTTTGCCGGTTTTTGGTGTTGTCACAATAATTGTGCCAATTTATTTTTCATGGATTAAACCGTTACTGTCTGAAATTTAATTTTGTTTGTTTACTCACCGTTTTAAGATAATCTAAGAGATTAATAATAAATCACAAGAGAAGTGATATATTCAATTTTTGAAAAGTTATACTGCTTTATTGAAGTAATATGGTGTAAGTATTACATTGTGCAAATAATTTTGCCATTGACTGTATATATTTTTTTAATAAGTTCGAACGAGCCTTTTTGTCTTTCTTTAGTATTTTTTTAAACATTTAGTCGTAGTTATCAATTTAAACTGAGTTCCAAAAATATAAGTAAATAAAAAGCATACATTTAATAAAAACCGATAGTTTGAATGTTACATTCAATAGCTCTTACAGTAACTAAAAATATGGTATATGCAGGGTTGATTTTATAGGTACATTTGTACCTTTTTCGGCCCTTTTTTAAATGAAAAGTACATTAGGTACAATCTGTTCAAATTAGGTACAAATAAAAAAAAATCAATTTGAATTTTATAATTTAAAATCTCATTGCCACATTCGTCCGCTTCCATTGAACACATATTTTCTGTTCAAAATTTAATAAAAACAAAATGCTGAAATAAATTATCTTTAAAGACATATTCGTCATTAATTCTAACAAAAGACTTGATGAAATCAAACGATATGTGTTGCTTTAACTTTAACACTACAAGTGTTCTAAAACGCTCATTACCAAATAACGAATTATCCGAAGATCAATTAATTGATTAACTTTAGTACTATACATCTGTAGTTGTTTTGCTCTCTTTAACTATGTAGATGTACCTACTTCAAACAAAAATATGATTGTATGTACCTATTTTTTTTTGGTACGAGTACTATATTATGTATTTATTTTGCTTTTTTAACTACTGTTAAGCAAACAAAAAAATAAATTGATGTACCTATTTCTTTGTTTAAATAAATAAACTTTAAAAAACAATATTAGAGAATTGGATTTTTTAATAAAAGGTACGATTTTATAATTTTAGGTACAATTTTTTTTATCTAATTAGGTAGAAAACATTTTTCATATATCAACCCCTATACAGAGTCACGATGTCCCATATAAAGGACAACACCTGGCCATCAGGTGGCACATTTTACCAAAAATTGCATTTTCATTTTCACTAGCTACAAGGTAGCCAATATGCAAGTTTTCAGATTTTTAGGTCAATCGGTTGATTTTCGTGTCTTAAAATGTTAATTAATTTTCTTAATGCAAAAAATTAAGCAGACATCATTTGTCAATAGGTTAGTTTGAAACCGTTATTTGATGCAAACAATTGTTTTTTATGCAATTTTTCGATGTTGGTATTGTAAGTGTATTGTGCTTGAGGGAAATATTTATTGACAAAGCGTGTATTTAAACAAATATGGCATATATAAGACCGCTCATAACTCGAGAACGGATCTTCCAATTGCCGCTATCTTTTCTTATATGGAAAATTTTCTTTTTTTTTTCATTTTGATCGTAATATTACAGTTCAAATGGTAACAAAAATTCAAAATTGGAAAAAGTTTCCCGGAAAATCACTTTTTCATTTTCACGTAATAATACAGTGAATATAATTGGCCTCTCCCAAACATTCACATGTTTGCAAAATCAATAAGAAATAGCGTTGTTACTCCACTTGACATTGCGCAATTTAACAGGTGTTCTTTTTGCTTCGTCATTTCACCATAGACTAACTATACTAGATGGAAGCGGCAACTCATAAGTGCACGAAATCACTTTGGAAATGCGATGCATATTAGAGGTACTGTACATAGAATTTTGTCAATTTTCTTGTATAAATAGGTAGAGCGGAAAATCAATAATCCCCTTTTTCACTTTAAAACAAATCGCGGCGAGCAATGTATGTATGTATATTTTGTTGGTAAAATTCGAAGACAAAATGGAAAATGGAAAAATCTCCCCGGTCAGCGTTCGCGGCGATTTTTTTGACATTTCCCTTTAAACTTTTCGTATATTTTTCATATTATTGCTTCATACTTATTTTCTGCTTTCTAACGTTTGATTGTGCATAGGAATTAGAAATTACCGTGAGTGGATGAGTGATGAGTGGAAAATGAAAATTTATACAATTGCAGTCATACAGATTACATACAAAGAACAAAAAAGGCAGATTCATTCCAATTCCAATGTGTCATCGTTATTCGAAAGGGGGTTGCTAATGAAACTATTTCCATAGTTCTCATCGTTACTCAATAAGAAATTGTGGAGGGCGCAACAGGCTAATGCTACGATTTCGACATTTGCAACATTCAGATTTATATTAGCTTGGAGAACTCTAAATCTGTATGTCAATAATCCAAAAGCGTGCTCAACAACGTGTCTAGCACGGGAAATGCGATAATTACATATCTTTTTATCTCTTCAGGTTGTGTGGTATGGATAGGGTTTCATTACATGCTTTTGAAAAGGAAAGTCGTCATCTCCAACAATGACATATGGAAGAATTTTTCAATTTCCAATAACTTTTTTTGGTCGAAAATGATTTTCTGCATTTGCAACAACTTTTTTAATGAACTTACGGCAAAAACACTAGTGTCGTTGGTGCGTCAGTTAAGTACACCCTATATCCTCAAAGATAAGACGGCAGTTTGCATCAACTAGTGCAAAAAAAAATAATGCTATTGGTTCTCTTGTAGTTATGATAGTATGCGCCGTCCCTACGTTTCAAGTGAAAGTTGATGTGTTTTCTATCAAGGGCTCCTATACAATTAGGAAATTACCACTTACTTAATAGCAAATTCATCTAAGACTCTGTCCCATTCCAAAGTCGTTGCAGTAAACTGGAAATGAATAAAAAAAAAAATAATTGAAACGAAATTTTATTCTAACAAAAAAATTTAACCCATTAACGCTCAGCGTCCTATTTATAGGACAGCTGAGGACGAAAAATTCTAGTGACTAAGAAAATAATTAAAAGACAAGATCTGCATTTCTAACGTTAAGTTTAATCAATTGACTATATAATTGAAGGGTAAAATAAAAAAAATATTATTTAAAAATACTTTTTTTTAATTTAAAAAATAATTAGTTTTTGGTTAAATAATACACATTTTGGGGAAAAAAACTTTAAAAATATAAGGTTTCAACATAAATGGATGAAACTTCAGATTTAAATAACTTATTGTTTATATATTAAAATGAGTAGGCAGATTAAAAAAAAAAATAAAAATCAGGACGAAACTAGAAAGAATTGCAATCAGGTGTCCTAAAAATATGACGCTGGGCAGATATGATAGCTTTACAAAAAAAAAAAAATGGTTGCAGGTTGAATGTTCATTTTGATACGTTTTTTTTAAAGTTTCGTTGCATTATAATTGTAAAATATTCGCTAAACTAACTACATAGCATACCTTATATTCAATTTTAAAGTCTGAGGGTGAATTTTCTGTGACGTAATATAGCATAAGACATATATGAAATACATACAAAGCCATTTCGGCTTTGCCATAGACAGGTAAAAAGAATACTATTTCGCTGTAGCAATCAAAAGGTGATGCGGAGGACTCTGAACTGAATAGTTGAGTTTGATGAAATAGTTCTTACTTTTTCCTTAATTGATTAATTTTGCAATTCACATCACCCATGTTTCAAAAAAAAATGTTGGTTTGACTGTTGATCAAATTGCCGATATGCTCGAGCAACTTCAACGTAATTCAAAAGTCGAAGATGCAAGTGTTGCAGTTTTACCTCCGCCTTTAGACCATGTAACTGACGAGAATTCCAGGTTTAGAAGAGAACTTATTTGTTTTCTATTATTAACAAGTAATTCCAAATTACATGGTTACTTAAAAATAACGGGCAACTAGCTGCGAGGCTTTCTAGCTTCCATATATTCTAAGAAATGACCTATGTATGGAAACGATAACGGAAAATCTCTAGGTTAAGATCCTGTCCAATTATTATGAATTGTTGAAATGAAGAAAACGATCGTGGTTTCTTTGACCGCGCATGTTTGATGTTGCAAAGGAGATTTTCATAGTTCAATTAGTCACAACTGCTTCAAATTTTGATCGTATTGAACCTGCAAGCCACTGCTCGTACTATTCACAAAAAGAAAATAAACGAATTGAATTAATTGCCTCAACATCAGTTGGTAAAGCAGTACAACCCTTACAAGTGTGAAGTTAATAAATATGATTGACTTGCCTCCAAATACAATACTGCAGTAAGCGGGGAAAAAATGGTACTGGTGCACTTCACCCGAGTTTAAGGATATGGCTATGGTTAAATGTTTGGGTCATACACAAGTTTTTGGTACCAGAGAAATGGAAATAATCATCGCTGCTGCAGTTGGGAGGAAGAAGTTTTGTGTCTTGTACTAAACTCCGATTTATATTTGTTCACTGTGTTTTATTTATTTAAATTTTAACCTAATTATCAATTAATTAATATTTCGCCTGGCATTTATTTTGTTTTGTTGGTCAAAAGGCATTTATAAATTCCTTAAATAAAAAAAAAAAAAATTAAAATGACTGAAAATTATTAACATAGGTATCAAATTTTAGACATCATATCTGCCCAGCGTCCTATTTATAGGACACACAGTTTTGGAACTTCTGTTGCAATATTTTTAATTAAATTGTCTATCGGTAAGTAACAAAATACTAAAAAATTAACAAAATTGGGCCCAAAATATTACTCTGAGCGCTAATGGGTTAACTTAATTCCATTATTTTTTCTTTTAGTAGGATAATGTTTTGAGACCTTTGCATGAACAAATAAATAAAGTAAAGAGACTGCTTATAAATAAAGCTGAATAAAAATATGATTGGCTGGGAAAGCAAATCGTATTTGAAATCAACAAAATCCATTCAGTGGTACTTCAAGAGGAGGCTTCCTGGGCTATTCAGTCCTATTTTAAAAGAATCTGTGCGAAGGGATAGATATAAGCACACTCGTAGCTCAACGGTCACACACGAGGATGGAAACAACAACTTCCACATCTTTTAAACCACAGGTGTCGAGCCGACCGACAACTAGCGTAGAGTAAATTCACTCTCGTTGCTCATCAGAAAGAAACTATTCGCATTCTGGAAATGTCTATAGAAGGAATTTTTAACGAATTCGATTTTAATGATGATGATCTCTGATTTTATTTTACTACTGCTATTTATTTAGCGTTTTAATGCATTTCTAATAAATACATGTATTCGTACCATACTTACTTTAAAATACTCGTCCACCCAAATGGCCTTGTAGACTTCTGGAACAGCACGGCAAAGGATGGAGTAGACAGTCTCGTTTGGTAGTTAAGGCTTTGACAAGACTCGCCTGTAGCAAGAAATCTGAGTGGCTGCCAACTTTTGAGCAAGAGTGATTGCGTTTCTCATAAGTCTTTTTTTTCTCCTCGTCTTGGGCTATAAGCGATAGAAGAATTTCAAACTTTGTTCGATCCATTCTTAAATAATTAAATAGTAGTTCTTTATTTAAGAAGTAATAGAAGTTTGATCCACACTCGTTTTTTTGTTTTTTGGAAGGTCCGCAACATTCCAATAAATTTAAAACTATGGCAGCGTCGTCACTGTCATGCATTGGATACAAATTGCTGGTGGCAACAAGAGTGCATTGGAATATATTTTCCAATATTATTTTTTTTATTTTCTGAACTCATAAGTAGGAACTTTAACCTTCGTATCATTGCGAAATTAATACACGTTTAGTCAGCGCGACGGGTACCCGGGTACCCTTTTGTATTTTCTATAAGCTGAGACAAAAATAGGAAGAGTTATGTAGATAAAGGGAAAGAAACATTATCCAGAGTGAATTCAACTTAGTTCAGAATCTATATTTAGAAAATTTCTGTTTGTTTCAACTTATTTATGCCTTTTTTGAGCAAAAATTACATTTGTTTATAGTCGTGTGCTGAGCGCCAGCGCAGATTGGCTTTCCGCAAAAGTTCATATTTTAACGAACGTAAAATAGCCACGCTTTGACCAGTTTTTTACGAAAAACGATTACAGTGCTTTTGTGTGTTGCAAGGTGTCTGCGATTTTAGTCTTATATTAGGCGTGTTTTTTTCAAATCTATGTACATATATAGACTAAACATGTTTCCGCAACATGTTTTCAATATAAAATACAACAAAACCTTAAAGCGCCTAGTGACAAACAACAGAAACAGGAACAGAAGCAGAATCCCATACATTTGCAACTGAAACAGAATTAGCAGCAGAATATTTTTTTGTGCAGCAACAGAATTTAGCGACAGAAAAGTGCCGTCTGGCGACAGAACAGAAACAAGTCAAGATGAGTTCTTTCTGTTGCTGCCAACAACAGAAATGTCAATATTATCGTAGTAGCCATGATTTTTGTTTCTGAATTTGAATTTATTCCGCAATTGGCTACATGCTTTCATTTTGCGTTGACAGGAGGTCAAGAAAAATAAATAGAAAAAAAAAAGTTTTCAGTCGACGAAGAGGAAGAAATTATAGATTTCGTAAAAAATCACGAAATTTTATACAACATTGCATTGCAGTACTACCTCGGTAATTTGAACTATTAGAGACCTACCCAAGTTCGAACCACGGAGGTTTTCGAATTACTGGATACTTTCTTCGTAGTCAATATTTCGGATACAAAAGCAGTGTAAAGCGGTTTTAAGTAGTAAAATACAAAATCTTGTAGTGCTTTTGAAGACGGTTCATACTTGATTGACAAAAATGATTGAAATGTAACTTAAAATCGTAATTTATTAAAATAACAAACCATTCACAAAGCCAGTCGACACAAAAATGCTAACTGCAGGCCTACCTACAATATTTTTTCCTCAAACATAAATTAGCTTACAGACTATTTAAATGGAATCTACACGTCTTTATCTTTAGAAATGTTATCTCCTAATATTTCTAGGATAATAATGATAGCTCTGAAACTGTAAAATCATTTAGCAAAGAAACTACGGAGAAAATTCGAATTACAGAGTACCAATTTTCGCAAGTGTTCGAATTACAAGATACGTAATGTAAACTAATAGGTGTTCGAATTATTGAAGCATTCGTATGACCGAGTGTTCGAATTAGCGAGGTAGTACTGTATTTCGTGACGGTGAAAAAAATGTTTTTCTCGTCAGCCATGTTATTGAAGATCTGTTCCAAGTTTTTGTAGATGAGCGAGCAGCGCAAACAGAAACAGAATTTACGACAAAACGAAAGACCTTTCGGTTCTGTATTTTCTTCTGTCCCTGTTTCTGATGTTTGTCACTAGGCGCCTTCAGACTGGATTTTATATTACTTTGAATGCTTTTGAAAGCTTTTTTTTAAATCTATAATAGATTTGAAAAAAAAAACACGCCTATAGTTGACTCTGTAAAATAAAACTTTTTTGATTTTGGTCAAAGTAATCATCGCTGATCAAATTTAGGCAGTCCAGCGTCTCCTTTATGTGAAACAGGCCGTAATGCTCTGCGAAAATGTCAAATGCCACTTGCACCTCTTGGCTTACAGAAAATGTAAACAAATGTACTGAGGAAGCGAAGAGAAATTCTAGATTTGACTATGCCACATTTCTTAAATGAAAAGTTAATAGATGTGACTTGCAAATACTATATTTTGCAATAAAATAAAGCGGTTTATATATATATATATATGGAAGTTTAGTGCGTTGTTTCGTCTAGTACATGCTAACGGGAAAAAAATATTTTTTTGGTGTTTATCGGTTCTAATGCTCGCAATTTACTGAAAAAAAAATTAATATTATTGAATTTTAGTGATAAATTAAAATTTTGAACAAAAAAATTCAAAAGCGTAAAATTTATTTTTATTTTATGCACATCAATAAAATTAAATATTTTTTACAGTAGTAATTAAACATTTACTATAAACTAACAAAAAACAAAAATAAAAATCCATAAATAAAAAAAAATATAAGAAAACTAGAAAACTCCAAACAATTTATAAAAAATTTCATTACGTAAAAAAATCATCTGATTTGTATCAGAATCACAATGATCTGTCGAGTCCTTGCTAAACGGTATTAATCGACTATTAGCGGGACTACAAGGCGGCATAAGCAGGTTAAGCAGATCTTGAGAAAATTGATTTCTGGGTATTTCTCGTAAATTAATAGTAAAAGGCTCGGATGTAATCAGTAGCATATTTATCATAATTTGTGGCATAGCGTGACTGCTTCCTAGTATGATGCTTGCATTTATGTTTTTTTTTTTTATATTACTTTCTACTTCACAACCACTTTTTATCATATTCTGCATAAAAACTAGGAATTTTTAAAAGAATGTTTCTCAATACCTCTTCTGAAACATCATGCAAATGAAATTTCATTGACATAATACTGAAACAATTCAGTATTCCTCAATTCTTTTGAATATTTCAACCATTCATTAAAAAAACGATTTTAGAAATCGCACGTGTACTACTGGTACCTAAAGGAAGAAAAAAAAAACTTGAACTGAGTTGTGCAGGCTACGACAAGCATTAATATGAAGTTTATTGATGAAGCTATCAAATATGTAAAACTTAGCCTGGGTACATGAGGGCACATTAAAAAAAAGTCTAGTAAACTTCATAAATCATAAAAAGAGTTTCTTATTCCTAAGCCTTACTTCACACTTTTTTTACAACGCTTAAGAAAGAATTTGTTTCATCTTTTTTTTTTCACACACAAATAGCACTTACCATCAAATTAGGCTTGCCACCCGTCCTCCTCTGAGGAGGACAGTCCTCTTTTATAAGGTGATGTCCTCCGTCCTCCATAAAAAGAAAAATGTCCTCCTCAAACATAATTACTAAAACAAAATCTAATTCCTTTCACTCATCAAAGAGTCAAACGGTACGATTTTTATGATCTAGGTTTTACTATTAATTGAAGGGTAAGGTGAGGTGGTTTCGACATATAGGAGGTTTCATCAAACTCAAATTTTTCACTTCCTATAAATATGACAGATATGATATTTTCTTATGTCCACAGTCTAAAGGTTCCTCTACTTTTCCCCTTATTGAGTTCAGTTTCTGATCAGCGTGTAACAAGTTCAGTGGTGTTATCATTTTTGGTAAGTTTGCATGTAATTTTTTTCAGTGAATTCTTAAGCTATAACTTGTTTTGCTTAAAGTGTTTGAAAGTGAGAATACAAAAACTAAACGAACAGATTAATAGTATATAAAATAATAAACTCTTTTAAAGCGTAAATATAATGCATGCATTGAAGGAGGTTTCGACACGTTTCGCTTAAGTCGTTTCGTTTCGTTTTTTCAACGTTTCGTTTAAGTCAAATTGTCGAAACCTCCTCCTTTCACTGTTTTACTTTATTTTTTTTTATATTGAAATTTTATAGGTTTATATAAAAATGTCTAACATTTATAAAAGAAAGTATCCTGAAAAGACATTTGACAAGAAAGCCATGAAAGAAGCAGTAAAAGCATAGCATGTTGAAACCTCCTTCTTAAAAGTCGGAACCTCCTAAAAACTACTAGACTACGTAAGCCCGAATATATTTTTCTCAGAGTATCTGAGGTATCATCACAGCAACTCAATGTAGGGTAGGGCGAGGAGGTTCTGACACGTAAACGGATATCGCCAAAAACTAGGTACCGTCTATAAACAAAACTATATATATGTAAAATTTACTTTATTAACATTTAAACTATTACAAGAACAACTTTTAGGGGCTAATTTATTAACCGTCTCAGAGTTTTTGATGAACTTCTAAATAAGGATAAAGTGACAGAACCTCCTCGCCCTACCCTACATTGAGTTGCTGTGATGATACCTCAGATACTCTGAGAAAAATATATTCGGGTTTACGTAGTCTAAGATCATCATCACAGCTTCGTTTGGTAAAAAGCTTATTATTACCATTTTCAGCTACAACTGCTGCGTTTATCCATGTCTAAATTATGAATGCAAACGTAAAATGAATGTAGCTTTCAATGATTGCTTGCGCTTCATTTATAATCACCCCAATTATGCAAGTCGTATCTCGTATCTCACTTCAAGTCGTACTCGCATCGTATTGTATTTCGTTTGTTATTATGCAAGTCGTATGCGTTGAGTACGACTCCCTATAACTTGCTGCGTGTTAACAGCGCATTACGTCGCACTTCAAACTGAACTTTTTGCTGTCAGTGCTGGTTTCCTTGCCGGCGAGGTCAAGGAGATGATTTATTACAACTGCTCCCGAAAGATGTCACCACAAACTAAATAGATTTATTCTTTTGAGCACATGAAGGAATATCGTTAGAAGGAATTAAATTCACAGATTGTTAAGAGATAGTTGGAACGCAATAACTGACAAATTCATTGTAATGTGTATGTACATGTTTGTGTACATGTGAATTTATTTTTCGGATGTATTTTTCGAAATTTGAATTACAATTTTCTTAAACTAAATAAATAATTGACCATAGAAGTTTAATAAAACTGTTCTGTTGACAACCATTTGTCCATCTTTCAGATCAACGTGCACCACACATCTGTCCCTTGTGATGTCAACATTATTCTCCATAGCATATACCAAACCAACGAATTGGTTGCTGTTTTTAAGTTTTTTAGAAAGTAAAAGTAATTTAAGTAGTAAAATAACTTCAAAAAACATTAAATCGTTTCCATTCAAGAGCTTACAATTGTTTATTTTCCATGTTTTTGCGAAATTCGTGTAGAGTCACTCAAGAAATCGCAGCCGAAGAAAATACGCCTAAAAACGTTGAAAATACGACTTAATACGACTTGCATAATAGCTGATATAGACCGAAAGTCGTATGCGATGGCATCCGATTCTTTTGACAGTTGAAAGTCATTAGCGTACGAGTATGTTCGTAGTGACACGACTTCCATAATAACAAAATACGACTATGTTCGTATGTGACTCTCAAATACGACTTGCATAATTGAGGTGAATGTCTCTAGGGATACTAGTGTTTCCCATGTCAAAACCTCTCAGTTAGGAATAAGCCTTAATGACTATTTTATGCTTCAAATTGTCCAATCACGCTGACGACTAAAGCTTATTCTGCCACGTTTCTCGCACACCATTGGAGAGCGATCTTACCTCGTTACTGCAATTCGATTGTGGAATAGGCCTCCGCCCGAATTGCATAGAACAGCGTATTTCGGAGGAGACTGCTTTCACTTTTATCGAGTCGGGATTTATGAAACACACACATAAATATAAACACCTTTTAGAATTAATTTTTTTTTAAAAAAAGTTTTATTTTTTAAGTCCTCCGCGAGATTTTCTAGAAGGTGGCAAGCCTACATCAAATACTAAATCCAAACTCAAAACAACAAATTCGCTTTTAAAATAAAAAGATATTCATACAATATCATCGCTCATTGTAGCTGATGAAAGTCCATATGAAAATGCTCTAACCGTATTACTCAACTTTGACATTGTTTTACTCAATAATAACGGTGTTTTAGGAAAACCAGTTTTATTATACGAGTTTGTGGGGCTTTTTATTAATGATCTGCAATCAATTTTGCCTAGAATCGCGACAATGAATTTTGTCCAGTTAGCATGTGCTAGACGAAACACTGTGAAATGTTTTTAATTTCGGGAGCGAATTTTCTTGAAAAAATATTCATTAATCATATGGTAGCCAAGAGCAATTTTAGAAATTATTTTTGAGCATTTCTCATTCAAAGAAACCTTTATACAGTTTAATGAACATGTTTATATCTTGTAATAAAACAAACTTGTGTAAGTAATTGTAATATTCGAAATTTGTTAGCTTTATTTACAGAATTGAATTTTGTGAATGTGCTTTACATTTTCTTTTCTGATTTTGTCGACAAAAATACTCATTGAAGCCAAGAGCAGTTTTAGACATAAATTTTGCTCATAACTGGACAAAAAATGTCTTGCAGAAATCTAACAAGTTCATATTTATGTTCTAAATGTGTAGTTGAATATTTTATGTTTTGTTGTGTTACTAAATTAAATACATATCCGTTTTTGTGCTCTCAAGCAATGCATCTTCCAAACTGCAACATTTCCTATCGAATTTCAACTTTGATGAATACTTACTATGCTGCAAATACATACATATATAGAAACAAGACTTTCCAATTAAATTCTATACAAAAGTGCACCATCTGAAAAAGTTTATCGAAAGTAGAAAAGTCGAACACAAAAAAATAAGACTTCATTTTTAATTTTTTTGGTTATTTTTATTTTCATTTCAGTGAGAAAGATATTATTTACATGTGTATATGATATGTAACTAGAAAAATTTGTTATTGTTAAAATAAATATACATAAAGGTTTTTTTCAAATGTTAAGGAATAACAGTTTTATTGCATGCAAATAATTCCTGTGGATATATAGGGATTTTCAACAGGGACGCTACAAAAGTAGAGCGACAGGGACAGCAAACGACGCCATATTTCTTGCCGTTCTTTTGACATTTCTCTTCAGTAAGGTTTGCCATTTCATGATGGAAAGATATACGAGCCAACAACGAGTCGAAATTATTAAAATTTACTACCGAAATTCGGAGTCAGTGGCCTCAACGTTAAGAGCGCTACGTCCAATTTATGGTCGTCATAATCGTCGCAGATCAACAATTGAGCGTCTAGTGGAAAAATTTGAATCCACAGGCACAGTACAAAATGTTCCCGTGCCAGTGAGACAAAGAAGTGCCCGTAGTGTCGAGAATATTGCTGTCGCTTGGCCGCCTCGGTCGTGCGATTTGACGCCGTTAGACTATTTTCTGTGGGGTTACGTCAAGTCTATGGTCTATGCCAACAAGCCAGCGACGATTGATGAACTTCGTACGAATATCGAACGTGAAATTGCAGCGGTATCGGCCGATTTATGCTTGAACACCGTCGAAAATTGGGTTCAGCGTCTGGACTTCTGCAAGCATGCACGTGGCGGCCATGCAAAAGAAATCGAGTTCCATACATAATGGCATCGAACGTACTTTCAGAGGAATAAAGAATTTCATTGATATCCAAAACCGTTTTTGTTTTATTTAAAAAAAACTTTTGTAGTGCTCTTATTGAAAAACCCTTTATTATGTACAGGAATGAAAAGGTTACAGTAAAAGTTAAATGCTTTGCCCAGAAATAATGGTGAGGAATCGGATGCGGAAATTGAAGATATTATTGCGGAAATGAACGATGGCAGTGACTCGGAAAATGGTGAAGAAGAACTGATCACAGATGCTGATGAACAGATAGGCACTGAAGAAGTGGATCAGGTTTTAGATGCATTTTATGTTGGTAAAGATGGGACGAAGTGGAAGAAAACAAGCCCGAACTTGCAGCGTATGCCAGCACATAATATAATTCGTGAGCCATCTTTTATGGGTCCTAAGCCTGCCACCAGAAGTTTGAGTGATGAAGATACATTTTGCCTCCTGTTCAATACATCAATGCAAAACATAATTTGTAGGCACACAAATAGGAAGGCAGAAAAAGAGTACTCCAAATAGAATGCATCAAATCCCAATAAAAAAGTTTTGGTCTGGGACCCTTTGAGTGAAGAGGCGCTTTTGGCATATATAGGACTTCTGATAGTTATTGGAAGCCACCGATCAAACTACGAAGCTGTTGATGAACTTTGGAAGAAGAATTCTTATCCGCTATATCGAGCGACTATGTCTGTTCGCCGGTTTTTAAACATAACACGATTTATTCGCTTCGATTTTGATGTCACCAGACAAACCCGAATTGAAACTGATAAGGCAGCACCTATTAGGGAAATTTTTGAAATGCTAAACGCGAATTTAAATGCCAATTTCAGGCCGTATAATAGTATAACAATTGATAAGCAACTATTCCCTTTTAGAGGACGCACCAAATTCACCCAATATATACCATCAAAACCAGCTAAGTATGGTAACCAAGGCGAGCGCGTTTTCAAAGATCTAGTTTTTCCATATAAAAACACCGGCAGAAATGTCACAATGGATAATTTTTTCACATCACTTCCCCTAGCCAAGGATATACTGGGATGGAATCTCTCTGTCGTCGGCACATCGAGTTCAAAGCTTCGAAGACCAGAGAGGTTTTGTCAACTACCTTTGGTTTTGGAGAAAAAATGGTGCTTTGCTCCTATGTGCCAAAAAAGAACAAAGCTGTTGTATTATTGTCAACCCAACATAATGATGATAGTGTTTCTGTATTACAACAAAACCAAAGGTGCAGTTGATACGATGGATAAGATGCTGTCTCAGTACACAACGAAAAGAAAAACAAATCGATGGCCCTTAGCGATGTTCTTCAATATCATTGACATAGCAGGTCTCGCAGCTTACATCATTTTTACAAATAATAATCCATCAAGCAAATATGGCGTCCGAACTAGTCGACGAAGGGAGTTTCTGCAAGATTTGGGTGAACACTTTTGCATTCCACTCATCAAGAAAAGAGCTCTAATTTCAAGAGCAATGAGCCACTTTTCAACAAGAAGTGCTGTAGAGTGCATACTAGGTATTTCAGTTCAAGAGCTACGAGAACCGCAGAATGTTCCTTTCATACCGGATGGTTTAAAGGATCTAGATGTATCTGGTCGCCTCACTCAAAAAGGCCAATGCTTTATGTGTTATAGGGAGGAAAAAAGGAAAAGGCCTTCTAGGAAAGTTTGCGTTTAGTGCAAAAAAACAGTTTGCCAAGTGCACAGCCTTACTCAAACAAAATGTGCTAATATTTCTATGTTATGTGTATCTTTATTTACTAGTATCTATGATATCTACTTATCTTATGTATCAATATGCAATTCAAATTATTCAATAAAATGAATAACTAAATATGTACATATGGAATGCATTCTATTACTTCTTAAAATTAAATAAATATAATATATATATATATATATAATATATAATACATACATATATACATTTATGTACATATGTATGAACAAATTTGCTATTTAATTCTGAAGTTTAAGAAATATTAACAGGACTGTGGAAGCAAAACAAAATTAAACAGAAATATAATAACATTTTTGACCGAAAATATATGAAAAGTAATTTCTACACCCCGGTGTATACCATCAAGGTGGTCGAAAAATTGTAAAAAGTGCCAATATGATAATGAACTTTTCTTTTTTTTTTTTTTTTTAATGGCGTATTACACAAGAACTCGTCATTTTAGTCACTGATCAGAAGTGGTTCTAAATTCGGTTAACAAACCTCGCACATATTCGAACTTGAAATTCGGGATCTACACCCAGGTGTATACCGACAATGTGAAGGTTAATACAGAGAAAGTCTCTTTGGTTAATTTATTGGGATGAGAATTCTTACTAAACGATACAAATATTCTACCCCATTCTTGCAACCATTCAGAAAATCTAATTAAAAATAAAAATGGCCTACAACTATCTGACATAATGGGGTCTTTGAGATCGTTCCTTTTGTGTTTACCTTTCTCACAAATTTTGACGTTGACGACCGACCACCAATTGTTTATAATGCTTAGAAATTTGGTCGTTCCTATAAACTCATCAGAAAGTTGTTCAAATTCCGATATATACTCTAGTAAAGCTTCAATATTTTTTTCGTCAAATAGTTTCACAGCATTATAAACATTTTGTCGTTCAAAATTTGTAGGAAAAAGTGCTTTACGCGATAATGCTGGTGCCATTTTCAAAGAGTTATTCTTTTCAAATTCATATATTTTAAGCTTCTAATAGATGATAATAGATAGGTAATTAGTTCGGAAAAATTGTCAAAATTTGGTACTTTGAATGTCTGACACTGATCAGACAGCCAATTATTTCTTATAGTTTTTAAAAGGTGAACCGAATCAAATAAAATGAAAATTTTTTGGTTTAAATTATAAGGATTACAAAAATAAGGTGAATACTGGTCACTTCCGCAAAGCATTTTAAACAATTTACGGTTCACCTGATTATTATCAGATATAATTGATACTACTTCGAAGTCACATTTGGTTAATAATTCTAAAATTTCTAATGTTTTGGAATGCAAAAAAGAGTCATCCAATTTGTGTACAGGGTACAAACCGACTACCTTCTTATTACCCGATAAAATTGATATGATCATAAATGTTTGAACGGTATTGGCCAAAGTTTTTTCATTTGTATTTACAGCATACCCCTCAATTTTATTTGCCTTATAGGTAACTGTAGGAGATACACAAACCTCGCCCAAACATAAATTAACATATCTGTCGAAACCTTCTAAATATTTTTTCAAATGTAAAATATAATTTTCCTCAACTAAACCAGATTTGATATTACCTATATTAAAGGGTTTTAAATAGTTCGGATGTGGCAGTAGAATTATGTCTGACTCCCTAATATATCTGTACGCAGCAGGAAAGTTAAAGAAAAACCAAGCTGGAAGCACTAACTGATCTGGAGAATAACGTGGGGACTTTAATTTAACTAAATTTAGTTGCTGTTGAAAAAAAAATTAAAATTGATTTAATTTTGAATTTCACTCTTTCGTCCATCTGTATAAATGATATTTCTTCAGAAATTCTAGACTTAAGAGTTACTTTTTTATGTTCGAAATTAGAGACAGCTGCTATTATGTTTTCTAATTTCGAGAAACTACTGCAAAGAAGTTTATTTCCCAAAATGTAATGAAAAATATTACATTTTACATCATATTTGCCAACAGAAACCTCTACTAACTCAAGGCTACTATTAATTACAAAAGAAAAACAAAGCTCAGGTCTACTCACGAAATTTAACTTATAGAATACTATATCGCGGTTTAATACCTTATATATATATATCCTCTAGGTTGGTTATGGAATCCGCTAATAACCACTCTTCTTGTTCCTGATTCAATCGTTGAACTGCCGCTTCGTTCCTTTTAGTGGGGTCACTTCTTTTTTGGACAGGCTCCTTCCAAAAATATTTTGGCAAACTTGGAAATATAGTGGGCATTGCTTCAGGTTGTAGAGACCAATTTTTTTTCATTCCTCCATATGTATATATGTATTAATAATATCTCCCTCGCAGAAATGAAGGCAGCACAAGTTCGTATTTTTTGTTACGGTTAGATCATCTCGCGGGATGATCCTTACTGCCCGAACACAATGCATGCCGCAACCACGTAGTATGCCGCGCTGTCAAAGTAGAAATATATAGAAACTCAATAGTGCGCCCACAATGAGGTAGTTGCCGCGTAGTATGCCGCGGCCGCATAGTACAAGTTGGCCAACTTTTAACTTTTGCCGTGCGGCGTTTGACAGCTCCCTTGAAAATTAAAAAAATTGAAGGGGATGACTTAGAAAAAGATTTTGAAAGTGTAAAAAAGTGAAATATTATTTCATTTTAGTTATAATTTTTACAAGAAAATAGTTTTCGCAATATATTTTCTCAATCTAAACAACAAAATTCCAAAAAGCTGAGTTAAAAGTGGAATTTATTTGACATACCGCGCAGCACCATTGTGGGCGAATTTTTATGCGTACATGGCGGCAACATATGACAGCGCGGCCACTTTACTACTGCTACGCGGCCGCGGCATGCATTGTGTTCGGGCAATTAACCACCTGGCTTTGACTTCTTCATCTTTGGGAAAGGAGAAGCTTTTTATATAAGGTGTCCTCTTTATGTTGGAGGTCCTTTATGTTGGAGATCCTCCTCTTCGACTACTTACCTTGACGCTGGTGGGGAGGCTCAGTAGGCCCCAGTGACCCCAGAGGGCGATTGCAGCAGGGCTACCCAAGCTGTAAGGTCTCTGGATGAGGGCCCGAAACTAAAGAGTAGTCACCCTGATCCAGTGGTGGTGTTAGCATATAGCAAACCGTGCCCAAGGATGCAAGGCTGAAGGTTAAATCAGTCACTAACGAGCTCCTTCAGGCGCCCTGACGAGGGCCTGTCGTATTAGCGCCCCACCACAGTAGAACCGGCTGATGAAACCCACATCACTATTTCGGATGCAGAAAGCGGCGGAGCAATTGATATCGACTTGGAGAATCTTCTTCTCGACGATGACAGTCGCTCGGTTGCTAGCTCATCCAACATCTCCTTGCAATCCACTGCATCAAACCGCAGCAGGATTGCCAATAGTAAATTGACAATTAAAAGACTAGGGAGGAAGATGTGGGAGGAGCTGACAGAGGGAGATAGGAGAAGGCTTCACAGTGCTCGGGTCTACTTGCAAGAGCTGTCCTCGCGAGATAGTGAGCCGCTAGCTAGCTGCTCGAGGGACACAGTGTCTGCAACAGGTTCGGACACAAAGGGGCTGATGGGCCCACCCATGTCTGTGACTTGCCGTAGCCAGTCGGGACAAGGGGTGATCCCATTAGCACCTGTGAAGGAAAGAGGTGACAAGGGTGAGAGAAAGGTGCAGAACCCGACTGTAGGATCACCAGACCCATCAACCAAGAACAGCAGCAAGTCTCCTACTCGCACAATCTTGGCTGGTGGTGAGGAGATCTCTCAGGTGGTGAAGACGGGAGAGGAGCATGTTAACGTCGCGACAAGCCTACGCTCATCAGGCGGGATATGTGCACCAACCCCATCAAAACCAGGGAATTGCGAAGGGAACGACGAGCAAGGGAACGCTAACTCCACATTGGGTAGCTACTGCACTGTCGTTTCCGCACAGTGCAATTCGAAGCACTGCCATGGCTCGGGATTACCCGAAGTTCCAACGGCCGCTGAGAAGAGCATGGTAAAGAACGCAGGGCAGCAAGCCCCCTTGAGTAAGCAGCAGCTTAGCAAGGAAACCAAACAGCGAGCTAATGCTAAGAGGCTTATTAGGCGGCTCAGCAAGCGCGACCCCACATCCTACACGGAAAGTGATGTCAAGGCGCTAGACAGGGCAAAGCAAGTTGTAGCTAGGTCGACACCAGGACAACAGGGAACACCTAGGGCGCATGCCTCTAGACGGGCTAGCGGGAGGCTGACTGCGGCAAGGAAGGGAGGTCGCTTACCCCCCACCTCAGTTGCGGACAGGCTTGTGCGACCCCCTACTGATGCGGGTAAGACACTGACGTCCGAACCTGCATCGGAGGCGGGATGCTCGAAGAGAGGTAGGCATGACGATACCACTTCTCCACCCTTATCCAGTAACAAAAGAACAAAAACCCACTCTGATATTGTCAGAAGCAACCTAAAGGTTGCGGTAGTTGACAACGGCAATCATGAACGGAAACTGACAGAAGATCAGTGGAAATTAATAGAGATCAGGATCCTTGATAGTGTGAATGACGCTCTCCTGAAAGGAACGGAACCCTATCTACTTTTTGGACAGCTGACCACTTTCAAGGAATTCAAAATCATGGAATGCGATGATGACAATACCCTTAAGTGGTTGAAAAAGTTCGTATCCGACACCGAAGCTCCGTGGGCTAATGCCGACCTCAAGGTGATCGAGAAGAAAGAACTAATCAACCTAACTAGACCCAGAGGTCGCATGCTTCTCACAGGTCCTTACCTCCCGAAGGATAGGATAGAGCGTAACCTGCGACTTCTGAACCCAGAGCTTCTCAGCAAAGATTGGGAAGTAATTGAAGTAGGAGAGCACACTGAGGCTGGTATGGAAGTGACCATACTCCTCAGTCACCGTTCGATGCCCCTACTCCGCGAAGGAAATTTTAAAGTCCGCGTTGGGATTACCCGATGTAAGATAAGACCAATTGCTGGACCAATCCAGCAAGTAAGAAAAGAAAAACCTAGCCATGTTGAAGGTAATACAGCTTAACCTTCACCATAGCAAGGCGGCCAGCGCTAACCTTGTCTTCCTTATGGGAGACAAGGACATTGACATTGCCCTCATACAAGAACCCTGGACTGTCCGAGGCAAAATTATGGGGCTAAACTCAAAAGGCCTGAAAACATACAAGACCGATGCACCGAATGGTGAAAGTAAGATAAGAACTTGCATTGTTTCCAAAGAACATATTAAGCTTTTTCTTTTATCTAGATACAGCAACAGTGACCAGATAGTTGTTAAATATGAGAGACAGGGAAAACCCTCGCTTGTAATAGCATCTATCTACATGCCATACGACTCCGTGGATGGACCACCATCTGAAGACACTGCCAGGCTTGTGAGAAAGGCAGAGCACGAAAAATGGGACTTGCTAATGGGATGCGACGTCAACTCCCATCATACACAATGGGGCAGCACGGATATCAATCCTAGAGGTGAGTCTCTTTTGAATTTGTAATAGAACATAATCTGTTGATAGCAAACATTGGGGCTGAACCCACCTTCATTACAAAGAATAGGCGGGAAGTCCTAGACGTTACATTTACAAATAACTCAGACTCTCTCTCTGTGAACCGGTGGAGAGTTTCCACCGATATATCCTTTTCGGATCACAGAATCATTGAGTTCGAGATAAATGAACCTAAAACCATACGCACAAAATATAGAAATCCCAGAAAAACCAACTGGGATCTTTTTGTCAATGAAGTAGAGAAAAATAGTAGTAAACTATAAGAACAAGAAACACAGACACTACAAGAAATCGACGCTGTAGTCGAGGAAGTATGCACTATCCTCAACAACGCGTATAAAAAGGCATGTCCTTCCAAGAATATACCCAATAAAAAGTCACTGCCGTGGTGGAACAAAGAGCTTTCATCCATGAGGAAAGAAACAAGAAAACTCTTCAACGCGGCAAAAAGACTGAATACTGAAGAAGACTGGGAAAAATACAAATCCAGTCAAAAGAAATTTAAGAGCGCAATAAGCAGCTCCAAACGCATCTCATGGCGTTTGTTCTGCAGCAAAATTGAGAGCACCACAGAAGCGGCGAGACTAAGGAAGATCCTTGAAAAAGAACCATAAGTACCCGGGTATCTTAAAGATACAAACGGCAACTGGACACAATCCTGTTCTGAGTCCTTGGAAATTCTGCTCAGCACACACTTTCCAGGATGCTCGACGAATCAGGCTGAAAACTTGCACACGAACATCCAACCATAAGAGAAGATGAGTGTACCAGTAGGAATGGTGACTGCAGAAAGAATTCTGTGGGCGATTGAGTCATTTCAGCCCTTCAAATCACCAGGCACTGATGGGATCTACCCAATCATGCTGCAAAAAACAAAGCACCTATTGGCACCAACTCTAGAAAGAATTTTTCAAAACAGTCTTAGCTGTGGTCATATACCAAAAACATGGCGAGAGGTGAAAGTGGTTTTCATTCCTAAAGCCGGAAAACCCAGCCGTGCTATTGCAAAAGACTACAGACACATAAGCCTTACATCATTTATGCTGAAGACCTTCGAGAAGCTGATTGACGTGCACATACGTGCCAAGCTCAACCACACCAATATGTCTACGGCACAGCATGCCTATACCAAAGGCAAAGGCGTGGAAACAGCACTGCATGATGTAGTCAGCACCATTGAAAGATCCCTGCATTTTAAAGAATACACGCTTGCAGCGTTTCTCGACATTGAAGGGGCATTCAACAATGTCGAGACACGTGCCATCGAAAAAGCGCTGGAAGACAACCATGTTGAACGTACCGTCACTAGACTTATAAAGGGTGATTTTTTAAGAGGTTGAGAACTTTTTTTAAGAAAAAAACACAAAAAATTCGAAAAAATGAATGAAATATTTATTTGAATCGATAGTTTGAACCTTGCAATTTAATGTTTAAAGATAATTTCATGCAAATGTTGACCGCGGCTGCGTCTCAGGTAGCCCATCCGCTGAGTCCAATTTTGGCATACTCTTTCACACATATCGGCCGGTATCTCACGAATGAATGCATGGATGTTGGCTTCCAGTGCGTCAATCGAAGCGGGCTTGTCCCTATAGACATTAGCCTTGACATACCCCCACAAAAAATAATCTAATGGTGTCAAATCGCACGATCTAGGCGGCCAATTGACCGGCCCGAAACGTGAAATTAACTGTTCACCAAACTCGCCTCGCAATTGCGCCATTGTTTCGCGTGCTGTGTGGCATGTGGCACCGTCTTGTTGAAACCACATATCATGCAAGTCAAGAACTTCCATTTCGGGCAAAAAAAAATTTGTTATCATCGCTCGGTAGCGTTCACCATTGACAGTGACACTATTTCGCGGTCTTCTGTCACACTAGCTGATACGGCCGCAATATTTTCTTCACTACGCACAGTACGTAAACGTGTTGGTGGTTTAATGTCCAACAAAGTAAATTTGGTGCGAAATTTGGTCACAATCTTCCGAATAGACTGCTCAGAAGGTCGAGAATGCCGATCATAAAATGGAAGCAGCGCGCGATGAACATTTCGAACCGAGCACGAATTTTGATAGTAAAATTCAATAATTTGCAAGCGTTGTTCATTTGTAAGACGATCCATGGTTAAATTGCAAACCAAACTGAAGCTGTTTGACAGTGACACAAGGTACTAAACACACGTCAGCTGTCAAAACCAGTGTTGCCAAAACCAAACCAGCTAAAAAATCACCCTTTAGTTAGTCTTCTCAACAGGAGACACATAGTCGCTGAACTCGGGGGAACCCGTCAAAAAGTGATGGCATCCAGAGGCACGCCGCAAGGAGGAGTTATATCGCCCCTTCTCTGGATTATGGTCGTTAATGAACTACTTCTAAGACTTAGATTCAGTGGGATTAAAGCAACTGCATATGCAGATGATGTAGTGCTACTTGCTACGGGCAAGTTCCTAAATACTGTCAGCGAACTAGTACAGAGCGCTTTAAATACGTTAAACAATTGGGCGAAACAATGCGGACTGGGGGTCAACCCTCAGAAAACCGAACTAGTGCTATTCACCAACAAGAGAACAATACCAGTCTTCAGGCTGCCGACCATTGAGGGAATTACCCTCAAACTGTCCGAAAGTGCAAAATACTTAGGACTCATACTTGCAGGAAGCTTAACTGGAAGCTGAACATAAAAGAAAGAGTAAAAAAGGCATCAGTTGCCTTTTATACCTGCAGTAGGTTCTTCGGGAAAAACTGGGGATCCAGACCACGAATAACACTGTGGATGTACTCTGCGATAGTTAGACCAATACTAACACACGGAGGACTGGTCTGGTGGCATGCTGCCGTCAAAACTAGCAACCTAAAGATTATGACCAAAATACAGAGAATAGCATGCACTGGTACAACCAGCGCGATGAGAACAACGCCAACAGCGGGATTGGAAACAATTCTCAACCTCCTGCCTCTAGATCTCTACATGCAGGAAGCGGCAGCAAAGAGCGCTCTCAGAATAAGCCAGTCAAAACACTGGAGACCGAATGCATATGGGCACACCAAGATACTTAGCAACTATCTCAATGGTAACGTCAACTCAGACTACACTGTCCCATACTTAGATTTCGATAAACCCTTCTCGTGGGCCTTCCCAAGTAGAGAACAATGGGAGAACAACGAAGTATCAAATGAGTCTAAATCCATCTACACTGATGGGTCAAAAATGGAAATAGGTATAGGAGCGGGTTGCTTCTCGGAAGATCTAAGAATCAACAGCTCCACACGACTCCCAGACCACAGCAGCGTTTTCCAAGCTGAGGTTCTAGCAGTGACAAGGGCTGCCCAATTGGTGTCAATGATGACAATATCCCGAGAGGATATCACAATTTACATTGACAGCCAGGCGGCCATAAAAGCATTAGCTGCTGGGTCCCTGGCCACAGCGGGATACCAGGCAACGAAGCCGCGGATGAATTGGCCAGAAAGGGCTCAGCCCTGGATATAGAGCAGGCAGATTACACGGTTAAGCCTCCACTCTGCAACCTCAAGGCCAAAATCGAACAAATAACACTATCTGAAGCTAATAGCAGGTGGAAATCACTAACTACCTGTGAAATATCATGAAGGATGTGGCCAGAGTACGATAAAAGCAAAACCAAAAAACTTCTACAGGAAGATAGGAAATCCCTGTCAATACTGATGAGGTGTTAACTGGCCACAATATGCTGAGATATCACGCGAAGAAGTTGCGACTCAACGATGAAGACTTATGCAGAGGATGCGGTGACGAAGAGGTTCACGAGGACACAACCCATTTCCTCTGTCACTGCCCTAGCCTCTGCCAACTAAGAAATAGAACCCTAGGAAATTTTTTCTTCGAACACATCGACGAGCTATCTGACCGTTCACCGTCAGGTCTGCTCAAGTTTGAGGATCTAACTATCCTTATCAGCCCGCTTACCTAACCTAACCTTATGTTGGAGGTACAACCTGGAGCACAACACATCGAAGGCATCTAAGAGAAGGGATTATTCGTATTATTAATACGCAGTTAACTTATTTTCGCAAATGAACGAGGTATTCAATAAAATAAAAAACGATATATATGAATAAGCGCGCATTAAGAGCAACTTTAAACTAATAATTATTATTAAAAATCGAAAAAAACATCGCGTGGATAGCCATTTAAATAAAAGCAACATAGTGGAAATGTAATCACTTTGGGAAATTGAAAAAAACACAAAACGAAAATCACTTCACTTGTACTATTGATTAAAAAGCACCATCACCTTTTATTTTTATTCAGACCACTTTTAATTATAACTTTTCTTTTCTCAAATTCAATTCCTCCCGGCGATTTTGTACAATTTGGCGTTTGACAGCTGAAATAGTAAGCCAAGAGCTCCACGTGTAATTTTGTAGCATTACGGCCTGTTTCACATAGGAGGCGCTGGGCAGTTTTACGGAATGTCAAATCAAAGCATATATAAAATGTTTCGTACTCACAATGCCGGCATGAGTACGATAAGTTTGGCGCAAAGATTTGACAATGCCATTTTGTAGATCTCGGTGAAATAAGCCCAGTAAAAAAAATTTATTAATCGCTTAATTTAGAAGATATCGAGGTTTAAAAATGAATGTGTTCCATTGAAATTAATTATTTTTGCTTCGGTACAAATAAAAGTGTTGCATACATCTAGGCGTAAAAGTAACAAAATTGTTTTTAAGGATTGAAGAAAAGAAATTTTACAAACTTTTAGTTTTTGAGCAGACTTTGAAAAAATAAAACTAAAAAAATCGCGCGATTTTGTGCTTATTTCACCGAAGTCTACAAAATGGCATTGTCAAATCCTTGCGCCAAACTTATCCTACTCGTGCCACAATTTCAACGTGTAAAAGATACAGGCAACTTCAAAATAAAATTCGAAAAAATCGCCTACTTCGAATTTCTGTATGTAAAAGGGGACTAACTAAATCAGTTCAAATCAAAACGTTGATCGAATAAGGAAAGCAGAAGTAATTATGGTATTAAATAAGACAAACTAATTTTTAGGTATATATTTTTTTGTATTTTTTTTTTAAATTCATTTTATACATAGAAATAAGGAAAGCAGTAGTAATTATAGTATTAAATAACACAAACTAATTTTTAGGTACATATATGTAAGTTTTTTTTTGTATTTTTGTTTAAATTTATTTTATACATAGAAAGAAGGAAAGTTGTAGTAATAATAGTAATAAATAAGAAAAACTAAGATAATAAATAAAAAAGAATTAAGTTTCAGAAAATAGTTGCAAAATGTAATCGTCATTGTCTTCAGTTTTAGTTTTGTACATCTGCTCGGACGTAAACATTTTAATCATTTCATCCGATGGATTAAAATTGATACGCCCAGATCCGGCATGCAAAGTGTATCTTGTGCGCAAAATACTATCTGCCGTTTCGATGCTCATACTATTTCTTAGTTTATCCTTAACGATATTGAAGATTGAAAAAGCCCTTTCTACGCTGGCATTGGAAAATGGAAGGGATAAAAGAGTTGTTGCCAATTTTCCGATATGATGAAACTTTTTGACACCAGCAGCATCCTTTTTGTGAAAAACTTTATCCCAAAAACTCTCCGAAGAATGTATATTTGACCAACTACACATTGGAATCAAATTCCACTGTCAAAGAGCAGCATCGGGATCCTCACAGATTCGGCGAAAATGCATTACCAGTTCGTGAATGTCTGGTTTTATCTGAGCTGTTGCATTCTCTGGAGAAAAAATTGAAATTTTCTCCAACAGTTCCAAATTATCCGGCAACCGATTTATTAAATTTTTGCACAAGCTTACTAAAAATGTCTTGCATGGTTCTTTTATATGTTCTAAATGCTCTTTTTGATTTGTTAATGATAATTAAAATAAAATCCAAAATGAATACAATTAGTTGGCATTAAGAAGAGCTGTGCTTTATTTTTTGGGCACCGCCTTAGCGAGTCAGGATTGACGATCATTTGCAGAATTGAATATATAAGTTCATTCAATTCCTCGAAGAGCTTTAACCCTCATCCTGTATTTTGAGCAAATTTTGACCACACTAAAAAATAGTTTAAAATGGGAAGACGTCGAAACTACTATTGTTTATTTAAATTCGAACAAAAAAATTTTAAGAAGTATTCGAAAGTATTTAATTTCAATAAATCACTTTCAAGTGAAAAATGGACAACGTTTTTTCAAAATTTGAATTATCCTGAGCACTTTATAGAGTTTTCCAAAATGCAAACGTAGAAAGAATATTTTCTCTTATCGGGGGCCAATGGACAAAAGAAAGAAATAGACTTAAAATTTCTACTGTCAAATCTATTCCCTGTTAATTTATAAAATTCTATTGAACGACAAAGCCATACTAGAAAAAATTGAAAAAGAAAGAAAAATATCAAGTGAAATTGAATAGCTTCGAAATAAATAACAGATTATGTGATTTGAAACAATTTAAAGACTTATTACTTTTTTAAGGCAATTAACTAATATATTTATGTATATTTTGTTTATGTTGTACTTATTTGAACCTGTTCTTGTTCTTATAAAAAATTAATTTTTAGTTGATTATGTTATTTTGAATGAAAAATTTTAGTGTTTTTCAAATTCAGAATGTTCTCTTTTTTGTTCTCTGTTTTTTTCCTCGAAGTTCTCTTTTTATAGATTCTGGAGCAAAATGTTCTCTTTTTATAAAGGTCGCAGATGGACACCCTAGCTGTATAGCATCTTTCTTTAGTAGCTGCAATTTGAAAATGTAATTTTAAGGAGTCCCATTGATCCAGAATATTTTCGATCGCACTACATCTAGCCAGCCAACGGGTTCCAGAAAATTTATTAATTTTAAGAGGATTTTTATTTGCAATTAAGTTATATATTTTCGAATACTCCACTTGTCGCTTGGTACTATTTGAAAACCAATTGTGAGTATCTTTGACCATAAAATCTAAATGCCTTGGCAATAATTTGGAGGCATTTTCTGCTGCTAAATGTAGTGAGTGACAAACGCATCTCACTACAACTAAGTCGGCACATTCTTCTTTTAAAATTGTAGCAACAGAATTGTTTCGTCTTATCATGACATTGGCACCATCAACGCCGATACCAATAAGTCTGTCACAATTTAAACTGTCAGTCAGAAGCTGATGCTTAATTGCTTTTGCTATTGAAGCAGCATCTCCTTGCTCTATTTCCAGTAATCTTAGAAATGTCATTACAATTTTTTTTTTGGAAATGCTAAAGTAACGAATAAGAAGACATAAGACTTTTTTAGTATCGATGGAGGTACTTTCGTCAATCAGTAAAGAAAATTAGTTATCTCCAACATCAGCTACAAGATCTTTTAAGAAACATGGTGCAGTTACGTTTCTAATTAGCGCGATACATTTTGTTCGATGGATACGAATTTCACTTAAAACATTTGAATCAGCATCTAATCCGTTAATCATACTGCCCAGATGATCAATGGTGTTTATTGAACAATGCTCTGCAGCAAATGCAGCCAATTTCAGCTCGATAATTTTTCTTTTATTGCTGAATGTTGGTCGCGTAAAATTGGTAATTGGTTGAAGACTTGAAATTGTTACGCTCCTTTTTATAGATTCCTGGTGTTTTTTCGTATCTTTATGTACAATAAGGTCTTTCTTGTGTGCTTTAACCCTAGATAGATAACCTACGTCGAATCGACGTAGTCGATTTTTAAAATTCACTGTAATTCGCGCAGACATGGCGTCACTGCGCTCGCCGTTTCTGCGAACTCAGTCGACCAAAAGAGCTTACTTTTCATTATTCCATAGCACAATGATATGTAAAGTAATACATTACCATTTAGGACAACATATTAAATACACAATTCAAAATATGTGCTTCTAAACATACGCACGTCGAATTGACGTATGGTTATCTTTAGTGTGATTTGAAATATGGTTATCTTTCTAGGGTTAAGAACAAATTTGCAATACTTGCAATAAGCTTTTGATTGATTTCCTGCCCCAGGTATCTCAGCTAACCAATCTAAATTGAGAAACAATTCAAACCGGTCTTAGATAAAATTATTCGTTTAGAGCGGATGTGAGTATTTTTATTTTCTTTCAGTGTATATGTAAATAGTTTCCTTTCGCCAGTATATCTTAGTGTATCTGTTGTATATAGAGATGTTACGGATAGTAATTTAGCTAGATACCGGATACCGGATATTCGATATGTAATAAGGCCTTATAGTCGGATATTCGGCGGCAGATATCTGGCCAAACAAAATTCGTACTGCGATGCATATATTCATATTTAATCCCGTAAAAAGATCAAAATGATCCAAATAGCTTACAGAAAAAAACTCGATCCTGTTAACAGGATGTGAGGTAGATGACTGAAAAAAAAGTGCATAGTGAACAAATTTACTGGTTAAATTAAGTCACGGAAATTTACTGAACGGATCTCCACTTAGCAGAAGAATAAAATGGATGAAGGTGATACTCACAATACTTTTTAGGACTGTTTTCGACATTATAAATTTGTCTAAATTCGCCAAGGTTTATCTTTCAACTCCGTGAGACTATTTGCGGAAACAAGCGTCACTTACAAAAGGAAACGTAATCGTTTATTACCTTTCAATGTAAAAAAAACCACTGTTTCCATCTACTATACTTTGTACTTAGTAAACTTTCAGTACAAAATGAATCTACTTTTATTATTAAAATACTTGTTTATTCTCAAAACTAAAACTTTAAAAGTATATTCTTGGATTATTTCTTCCTTTTCTTAACTTCTTTACCTTGTATCGACTATTCGGCCACCAGCCGGATACCAAGAGACTATTCTGCGATGTGGCGGATATAAAAAAAGCCGGATAGGCTGCATACCGTATACTAAAACGGATATCCGTTACATCTCTAGTTGTATATGCGTCGCACAAAAATAATTTTTTTCTTAAAAGTCGACTAAATCATAACAGTATTTTCTTACCTTTGAACGCAATTTCTTTTTCCCACTATTTTTTATATTTTTGCAAATAGCTCACTTTAGCACTATCTTTCTGATGGTTCACGGTTCAAATCCAGTTGTCGTCGAAACATTTATTTCTCATGAAATTAAAATAAGTTGATCAGTTTCAGAAGCTAATATCCAAACCAACCGCGGAGGCATAACACTGGCAGTAGGATGGTGGTATGGCTGAAGAAATTGATCGCACAAAACTATAATAGAAAAACATCTGGAAAAAACTTCTGTGAATCATAAGCAATGACATATCGTTTAATAATACACAACTCTCCAGTTATCCTGGACACCACCCATAGAGTTCGTTGAAAAAAAAAACTATGGTTGAAAAAAAATTTAAAGTCTAGGAAAATCGGTATGTAAATGTACTGGACTTTTCACACTAGCACCGCTCAATGAAAATGGCAAAGCATAATAGCATGTGTATGTACATATGTTAAACCATAAGTACACAATCCTAGTTTGTTTATTGGTTTCGGTTCGAGACTTTTCAGATAACCAAAATCGAAATCTATCTATATCTATATTTTCTACATATAAAAATGGTGTGAACAATGTATAGTAATTCATCAATTGAGAACGGCTTGGAAAAATCGAAAAGTGAAAAAAATCACTGTGAAATAAAGCGTAGCGACGCACGCCGGGTATCCGCTAGTAAATTATAAAATTTATGTGTTCGAATTTAAAAAACCCTAGACTTCCCCCTAGATTTCTCCCCGTCAACCAAAAAAAACCCTGAATCTGGGGGGAAAACCCCCAAACTGGCAACGCTGATAATAACTTAAGAATCATCAGATTTTCAATATTCAAATTGTCCCAAAATCATTCGAAAACTATTAGTTCATCTCAATAAAGTGAAGTTCAGCATGATTTTGATGATTATTCAGTCGTCAGCTCATGTTTTGTGGTTTTGCCGGTGATTGAAGTGAACATTTCACGGAAACATTTACCGTTTTTAATGTTTTCAGTGCATTTGCAAAATCTGTCATTTCTCATTCATTTCTATCTTAAACCAGATTACCGGTTCAATTATCTACCCGACTGTTTGGGTAACCCGGAATAAGAAAGACTGAAATAAGCCTTAAATAAGACTTAAAGTTTATCATAAAGTTAGAATAAGGCTTTGTGTAAGGCACAAAGGTATATACCTGATTGCCAATAATATGGCCTGAAGAAAAGTAAACCATAAAATAAGCGATGTTATTTAGTTAGTTAGTTTAGTTTTAACTGACTTTTATTTTCATTTTAAGTATATTTACAAAAGCTATAAAAATTCAAAGTCATTTGGTTTGGCTGATGGCCGTCTACCAAGTCTACTATGAGCGATTTTGTACTCAAAAGATATTCCTTATAAATAAGAAGGCTTATCTGCTAAGTAATAAACTCATACTAACATAAGCCTTAAATAAACCTTACTCTCGATGCGCAATTGCTTCATAAAACTTGTGATGACTTCATCCGCTATATTCCATGCTTCGCCGTCGTCAGTATGAATGTCATAAGTCCTCTCGGTGTCACTTGACCGCCAATTTCTCTTTCTAGGATGTTCATGGCCGCTGTGT
Source organism: Brachyopa scutellaris (assembly GCA_949775065.1). NCBI lineage: Eukaryota > Metazoa > Arthropoda > Insecta > Diptera > Syrphidae > Brachyopa > Brachyopa scutellaris. Next base: position 41,972,951 of record OX459113.1, on the reverse strand, counting down.
ACCTCTGGCGTCAGGCATTCGTACAAAATATTTTCTGCGTTCTGGGCTTCGCCTTCGCAGTGTGCGAGAGCACTTACATGAGCATTTGCGTGTTCGAAAATGGCGTTTGCTCAGATTCGTATGAATAAAAGGCATACATCTAAGCATTTTCTATGAGAATTCCAAGTCTGCTATTTAACTGAGCCAGAGCGTTTGCTACGTATCTTTGACCCCTAAATCGACTGAATTGCCGTGCTATTTTGTTGCTACATCGACATCGACATCGCCATAGCCCTCCGACGTCCGACTCTCTTGAAATACGATACACAGAAACATCGCAAATATTTACGATAAAATCAACAACAACAAAAAAAAACCAAATAAGTTGCAATCGAGATATTCCACTTCTGCTTTATGCAAACTATAGTCGTCGTCAATTTTGGTCAATTCATCGATCAAAGTTTCTAATTCCATTTTTTTTTTTTTTTATTTGGTTTTATTTTATACGAGATAAATGATTTGTTGACACGAAATATGCTGTCAAATGTCTATCAAATACTCACTTCGAATTTTCGAACTTGTTTAAATAAACTTAAGTTTTATTCATACCAATTTCGATACACTATCGTCAGGAATAATAAGACAGCGAACTTTAATAGAGCGACGAAGGAAGGCCATACTCAAAGAACACAATAACCGCACCATTAACAACAACTGATCAAACCTCACTGCAACTCGAAACACCAATTATTCAGTATGGAAACTAAACAAAAGTCTTAAAATGGAACTACGTAAACGCTGATGGTACCTGGTCTAGGAAAAGCAAGGACAAAGCGAAAGCACTAGCTGCCCACTTCAAAACAACTTTCACAAATCCAATATTCAATATCAACAAAATAACACGAGTTAAACACCAAAGAAATAAAACATCACCTGAAATACACACTTAATCATAAAAAATCTGCTGGATACGACATGATAACTGGACAGCTACTAAAACATTTACCTGACAGTGCCATCATATTTTGTTTTGTTTTGCCTAAGGAATATGTTTAATGCTGTTGTATGACAAAATGACTACCCGAAAATCTGGAAGGTTTCGAAAGTAATGGCAATTCCTTAACCTGCCAAGAATCCTAAATAGACTGCCTCATAAAGACCGATATTTTTCAGCTTGAGCTTGAGCGAAAGTTGTACAGATCAAGTGCTCCAGTTGAAAACTTATTTTTAAGTGGTTGTAAGGCATTGGCAACAAGTAAATATAGTGAAAAGTGAAGTTAAACAATTATAAAGCAAAATTCATTTATTGTATTAACAATTTGTGATTTAAAAACAAAACAAAAACAAAAAAAAAAAAAAAGTGAAACTCAATACCAAAATTGTGATTTATTTAACTTGAGTGAAAACTTAAACAAAGAAAAAAAATAATAAACACATACAGATGAATTCCATAATATGCAAAGTGTGCAACAAGCACATAAAGAAAGAAAAAGACGGCATATCGTGCAGTGGTGTATGTAATGGAGTGTTTCACCTGTCGTGTTTTTCCATAAGTGAATACGAGAAACGGTTGACAATGGAACATGAGTGCATGTTATTTAGCTGCATTGATTGTCAAAAATTCACCAGGGATCTATTAAAAAGTATCAATGAGATAAAAAGTCTTTTAATTAATAATAGTGATGTGGTGAAAAACATTGAAAAGAAAATTGATGATTTTATTCCGTGCTCCTCAGTATCTATTCAGCAAAAAAATAGTCCATCTTGCTCTAAGGTTTTGGTAAATGAACCACCAATTATTATTGCACCTAAAGGTATTCAAAACAGTGATAAAACAAAAAAAAGCGATCAAAGATAACATTGATCCTCAATCTTTATCTTTGAAAGTTAAAAGTGTTACAAATCGTAAAGACGGTGCAATTGCAATTAAGTGTGCAGATACCAATTCAAGAGAAAAAATTGAGCGCGAAGTGTCGTCTAAAATGGGTGATGAATATAATGTAATTACTCCTAAATTGAAAGACCCGAACGTGATTATCTGCGGACTAAATGAAAAACGAAGCATTATGTGAAGCATTAAAGTTACAAAATGACATCCTAGAAAACTTTAAATGTGTCCGTTTTTATAAGTGCCCTCGTAGAAATAGTTTTAAGGCGATTTTAGAAGTTAATGGTGAGCTCTATAAAAAGTTATTAAAGTTACAAATGGTCAATGTCGGCTGGGACCAATGTACAGTGTACGATTATACATGGGTAAGGAGATGTTACAAGTGTTGGGGCTACAATCATGAAGCAAAATCATGTAAATATGATGCAATCTGTCCCCGGTGCGGTGAATCTCATGAGGAACGCCATTGTGAAAAATCGGTAAAGTGTAATAATTGTGTGCAGTACAATAAGAACCTAAAACTCAGTCTTGACGTTGACCATGATAGTCGAAGTCATGAATGTCCGGTATACAAAAAGAAAATTGAAATCGAAAAAAACAAAATTAAGTACTAGCAACCAAATTATATCTCATTCGTATATTTCAACATTCAAAGTTTAACAGCAAATTTCGATGAACTTGAAGAAGTTGTTAACAATGACAAATATGATCTGATGGACAGTTTAGTAAGAAATAATTCAAAGTTAATCATTATTGGAGATTTTAACATAGACTGGTTAGACAACAACAATATTTATAGGCGTGAATGTAACAAAATAATAACTGAAAATGGATGTATGCAGCTAGTAAATGAACCAACTAGAATTACAAGTACATCTAGAACTTTAATAGATTATGTTATCTCAAATTGTGTTCAGTTAGTGGCCCATATTAACGATGAGCTTAACATAGCAGATCATGAGGCGATTTGTTTAAAACTTCCAACTAAAGACAAATTATTTATAAAACCATGTGTTAAAGAAGTGCAGGTGTTGAAATATACTACTGCGAACCTAATTTTAGCATTTGAACGGAGTGACATTTTAAGCATTTCTAATGAAATGGATGTTCACCTATGTGGGGCAGATCTTCAAAATAAATTATTCAGTGTCGTAAATCAATTTATAACATACAGACAAATAAGAAAAAATGAAAATTTGTGGTTTAATCAGCGCTTAAATGACCTTAAAAAGCAAAAAAACTTAGCTAAAAAGAGAGCTATTTTCGTGGCTAGTTTAGATGCTTGGCGGGAATTTAGAAATACGCGTAATACTTATACCAAAGAACTAACAATTGCAAAAAATACCTTTACAAAAAGGACAATATCAAAATGTAACAACCAAAAGGCGATATGGAGAGCTCTGAAATCTTTAGTGTTACGTGAAATAAAGACTGAAATAAAAATGGTTGAATTTGATGGAGTAACTGTTACAGACGACAAACAAATAGCGCAACTATTTAATGTATTTTTTATAAACAGTGTAAAACAAATTAACAATACGATTGATAATGTTACATATGTAAACAATATTGACTTTGCTACGGAAAATCCTTTCAAGTTTGAGACAGTAACATTACGTGATTTAAATAAAGCAATAAAAGAGTTAAACAATAAACGTGACAGTGATTTCTTAAGTCCAAAATTATTACTCGAGGCATTCGACTTAGTTGGTCCTTTATTGTTAAAAGTGATAAACCTATCGCTTCAAAAAGGTCAATTTCCAAACAGTTGGGAAAATTCTATTGTGTCACCAATTGAAAAAATTAAAAAGACTATAAAGTGTGAAGAATTTAGGCCTATTAATTCGTTGGCTCTTTATGAAAAAGTTTTGGAGAAAATCGTGCACAAGCAGCTACTAAAGTACCTTAACGATAATAACATTTTCATCGAGAATCAGTCGGGTTTTCGACAATCACACTCCTGTGAATCCGCCATAAACATGGTTTTGATAGGTTGGAAAGAAGCTATCTCAGATGCTAAGAAAATTGTTTGTGTATTTCTTGATTTAAAGCGAGCTTTCGAGACGATTGATCCAAATATATTATTGGAGAAGTTGTCTATGTATGGAATCAATGGTACTGCTCATGAGTGGTTTAAAAGTTATCTATACGGGCGTACACAACAAACCAAAGTAAACAACAATATATCGGACTCTAAACCGATTGAGCTGGGAGTACCTCAAGGCTCAATACTTGGACCACTCCTTTTTAACTGTTACATAAATGATATGCATAAGTCAGTAAAGAACAGTAAGCTTGCCCTTTTTGCAGACGATTCCCTGTTATTTGTTGACGCCGAAACGACCCAAGAATGTGTGCGATTAGTAAACGAAGACCTGAACATTTTAAATTGCTGGCTTAAAGCTAATAAACTAAAACTTAATGTTTCTAAAACTAAATGTATTTAAATTATTATTAAATGACAATGTGAATATTAATATTATTATGAACCAAGAAAGTGTTGAACAAGTGAAGGAAATAAAGTACTTAGGAATAGTCATTGATTCTAATTTGAAATTTGAAGCTCATGTCCACTATATTTCCAAAAAAGTTGCAAAAAAGGTGGGATTCTTGAAAAGAATTCGTAAGAAAATTAATATTATGACTGCTATCAATATTTATAATGTAATAATCAGACCACATTTTGAATATTGCTCTACAATATTATACTTAATTAATGAAGGTTCTATGAGCAATCTACAAAAACTGCAAAATAAAGCCATGCGTGCAATACTTCGATGTAATAGATATACTCCAATATTAGTGATGTTAAATACCTTAATGTGGCTAAATGTTAAACAACGTATTTATTTCAATGTTTTGTTCTTTGTATTTAAGATTAAAAATAATTCACTTCCAATGTATTTGTCTAAATATATTTATTATGTCAGAGATGTCCAACCGTATTTATTAAGAAATAAAGATGATATAAGACTGCCGACACTAAGAAATGCAAGATCTCAGAATAGTCTAATATATAAGGGCTTTAAACTTTTTAATAATTTGCCAAATAATGTCAAACAAATGAGCAATACTTTTGAATTTAAAAGAGCAATAACTGAATTTGTTAAACAAAATATTTAAAATTAAAATATAGAAAATGCCAATGCCCGTTAGCAACATATTTTATAAATGTATTATATATTTTATTTGTAAATTGTAAATAGCAAATTGCGCTAATAAAATTTATTTATCTTATAAGTTTACTACCAATAGTATCAAAAATATTCGAAAAGCTACATAAATAATACTTAACCGTATAGACAAAATTGTAATACAACAAAAACTCATACGGACCACCAATTTCGTTTTCGACAAAAATACTTGCTATATAACAAGTCTACCATGTAACCAATACAATTTTCAACTACTTAGATGAAAAAACAATACTGGGTTTCAGTTTATCTAGACGTAGCAAAGGCTTCTGATAGTGTTTAGCATGTAGAACTTCAACACAAATGGAAAAATATGCTGCCGCACTTCTTTGAGCTAATTGAAACCTGGACGACAGACACCTCTACGTCTCACACAACGATGAGTGCTCCGAGCTATGCCGAATAGATGCGGGGGTCTCCCAAGGAAGTGTTCTAGGACCAACGCTCTACCTTTTATACACAAGCCAGAATAGAACTTGACAGGATAGTAGATTGGTTCCGCAAATCGAGAATCAAGATAAACGAGGAAAAAACAATACAAGTTGTATACACTACAAAAAGAAACTATGTATAACGCAGAAAATATCAACAAATTACTACCTTTCGACAATGATGCTAAGTACCAACCTGGAAATCACACATATTATTATATAAACGGAGCCAAATAAAAAACAAATTCAGACTACTCTACTGAGGAAAGAACTCAAGGTTATCAACAGAAAACTAACTTCTAATCTACCAAACAATAACTAACCAGTATGGACGTATGGGATTCAAATATGCGGAGCTACCTGCATGACAAATAAATATCATTCAACGACGACAAATAAAAAATGTGCAGTCAGTAAATGCACTATGTGACTATGGTCCATAACTAACGTTCCCATATTTTGTATTTCGCAGGATTATCCTGTTTTTTCGTACAAAATCCTGCCTCCTGTATTTCACTGTGAAAATCCTGTAAAACGCTACACCTAAAAATTAATTTATACCCTGAACTCTTCCAATTCAAAATTCACAGAATTCAGAATTATTCTGTGTGCTTTTCATTAACTTCACCATTGCACAAGTGTTGTTCCTCTATGTGTCGACTTTAATTGTCTACTTTCTAGCGTAGACAATGTCAACAATGATGTCGACAATGTCAACTTCATAAATTGTTTTATTTCAAAATGGTTGTTTAAAAAAAATATTTTATTTTAAGGCCGTGTGTCAATTGCGTTAAAATATTATCCTCTGGCTAATTTTTGACGCTAGTGAGGTGAATATAGACTTCAACATATTAGCGGGCTCTGGAGCTGCATAAAAAATTATTCTGTGGCTAATGTTTGACATGAGAGAGACGACGAGAGCTTTGCGTTTGTTTCGGTTTTCCAAGTAGTTTGTCGGTGGACAAATGTAGTGCACTAGTTTTCACATACGATGGGAAAACCACCCATTGTGAAAATTGTGTAAAAACCAGTTCAACATATTTTTTTACAAAAAAAAGTAATTGATATGAGCAATATCGTGTAAAAACAAATAAAATTGATAGTTTGAATGTTGTTGATTAGTGAAATTTTATCTTTGTATTTTCCATTAACAAATGACGAATTTTGTTGATCAATCATGTTAACAAATTACACATAATTCAAAAACAAAAGCATTAACATGGAAAATAATTATTAGTTATGCTTTTTTATGTTATTTTTTTTATTTAAAACTGGGAAAACAATTTGGTAATTTTAGTTATAATAAAATGTGATGTAAATAAAATGACAAAGAAATTTTTCAATTCTAGTGGGAAATTAAAGAAAAATGACACTAAAAAAAATCCCATTTAATCCAATTGACACAGCAAAAAGCTAAAATTTTATCCACCTCTGGTAGAAACGTCAAATATTAGCCAATGGATAAAAATTTAACGCAATTGGCACACGGCCTAAGTTTAAACACACAGAAGTTGTTTTTTATTTAAATTGAAATTTAATAGCTTTTTAGGTCAATTTTAGAAGGTATAATTAAAAAAGTGTATTGTTTTATGAATTTTCTACTTTGTCTTCATTGTCGACAGGCACGTGTCAACAATTTTAAATTGTCTACGTTGAATTGTTTACACGTAGACAGTTGTGTAGTCCCCATGGCACGAAACTGCGCACTTCTAAATACTCACCACACTAACTTTGCGGTTGTGTTGTGTGTGTCTTCTCTGCGCCACACTGCTTCAGTCGAACTAGTTTTCGCCGCAATAAACAAAACATGGACCGGAGAAAAAACCTGACTCAAAGTAGAAACTCTCAAAGCCATTCTTACGGCCAAAATCAATATCAAAATGCCATGCCTAGAATTTCACAAATTCATTAAATCGACTCCAGAGGTGCCCCGCATAATTGCATCGAATGAAAAATATAATTTACGAATAAGTGAAAGCACCGAACAGATTGATAACGACTTAGATGACAACAGCTAGAATTTGGACTCGAAATTTGACAGTTAACATTCATTTGTATCCAATCCTAATTTTTAATTTTTTTTTTTTTTTTTTTCAATAAATAAAAAAATATGCGGAAAATCTTAAAAATCTCTTTAAAAAAAACGATAAAATCCCAAAATTTTGCTCTTTTTCCATTTTTTTTGTTAAATTGAAAAATCCTGTAAAACTCCTGTTTTGAACAAAATAAATCCTGTAAAATGGTGAAGTTTAGTCATTTTATCCTGTATTTTGGATAAAAGGAGATGGGAGCATTATCCATAACTAATGCAGACTCACACGTAGTGCTGTAAAAGTAACGACAAAATGAATACCCGTATGTATATGTACGTTACTTTCGGTCGAACTACTCGTTACAAAAATATCGTTACTCGTTACTTCTGTTATAGGCGTGTGGCATAGTACTGACAAACCTTGCTTGGGATATGGTATGTCTCGTTACTCGCACGATCTGGTATGCGAAAACATTTGTGTGGGGATGTTTCTTCTTTGGTATATGCTTCGTATATGGTACGTCTCGTTATTCGTACGATTTCGTACTAGTAACGACATTGATTCGGGAATAACCTTTTGTTACTTCGTATTGTATGTAAAACCTGTTTCTTGGTGACGAATATACACGGTTCTCTTCAGCTCTGCAGCACACACAAAAAAAGGAAAACAGTGTAGGAAACGATGCGAAATCTTTTGTGTACCTATGTAAGTGGATATTTTTGTTTGATGTGTGTATGCTTGGAATATATTACATCTCGTTACTTGCACGGTTTTGCATGAGTAACGAAATCGTGCGAGTAACGACATTGTTTGGGGAGTAACGTTTCGTTACTTGGTATGAAATAGAATACCCGACACTGAGTAACGAATACATACGGTTTGCTACAGCCCTACTTACACGTGATCTCAACATCCTCACTGTAAAAGAAGAAATAAAAATAATCAGTAGACGACATCAAATAGCGCACCAACTCCCAAATCTGAAGTTTACCTGAGCAGGAAATGAATTCAAGAAGACGACCTAAAAGACGCAAACCCGTAGACCTACAAAATATAGTACTAAAAAATAAATAAGTAAATAAATAAAACTGAAAAATTGTTAGAAACGTTAGAAATGTATCTAAATATATTAGTCTAAATTTAAAAATGAATCCCTCCAACAACTTTTATAGCAATTACTTAGTGTCATCATTAAGACAGATGTCATATTTAAACTTGGGAAATGCTCTTTCTTTGCTCAGAGATTTTACTCGAAGTAATTGCTTGTTTTAATTAATACATCTTGAAACACATTTTTTTATTTTTATTAACTAATTTGCATGAAAACCGCATTTATCTCGAGCAAGTGAGCTATCAAATTTGTTCTTAATTATATTATTATTTTGGTGCACCATAATATTTCCTACTTTTCGTCCATCGTATATTTCCAGTCTATAATAATAATAATATTTGGCTTCAGCAGTCCTAGGTAGAACCAAGCCTAGCTTCCCGCAACCATTTGTGTGTGCGCGTTATATTGATACTCTTGACTTCTTGTCCGGCATTCGGTAGAGGTGGGCACTGTGAAAAACTTTTTAGGTGTTTGCGGCGTGATTCGAACCCAAGACCGCTGGCACAGTAGTCCGACGCACTACGGGCTACGGTGCCCACTATAGCTGCAGTGAATATTGAAAAGTTTCTTTTATTTTTATTATTTATAATATCTGAAAAATTCTAAACTGTCAATCTTACTAAAAACACCGTGCTGACTTGATTGTTACTCTTCGGAGCAATCTGTTTTACCAGTCCCTTAACTACTACTGCTCAGATTAAAAATTCAATTGTATCCATTCAGTCAGTCTGCTATATCTTATTGCAACTTTCGCATATCCATTTATAACCCTGTCGAGTAGAATGGCAAATTTGTCAACTTGTGACAACTTCCACTTTAAAGACAGGTGTCGGATAACCAGCTTCCTGTTAGCAAGTTTTGCCCAATGAATTTATAGCACTCCGCAGATATGTATGTATGTACAGCCACCCATTTTACCTAACCTTCATTCTCATCCTGTGCGAGTGCACTCCTGCATTACTTTGTAAATTATTTTCATACTTATACAACGAACTGCAGGATCCATTAATATTTGTTGCAAAAGGTGAGAAGAATCCTTCCCATCACTATATATACCTACGGAGATCCATTAATCACATTGCAAAGTTTCTCCATCAATTTAAATGACATTTGTGCCATTGCAACCTTACGACAGGTAACGAACCTAACCCCAAACTATGCGAGTATGAAATGGATATCAAAAACTTTTTTATAACTTGTGGCGGAAAACCAAAATAACCGATGAAAGTTAAAATAGTAGAAAAAAACACTTCAAACTCACAACACTCAAATCCCAATACACAAATGACAATTTCAAGATTTCATTAATATATTCTGAGATTCTTCTTCCGAAGGAGAAGACTTGACAAGGTCTTAGTTAAACGTACAGCTGATATACTGCAGGGATTAGCCGATATGGAAATGGATATTCCCCATCCAAAACGTCAAACGAAAATTTAAACTTTTCACCGTATCTACTGCAACACTGTGTCGATGCTACATTACTATACTCGTAGGTTTTCGACCCGAAACAGCACAACACATCCTGCAACACGAAAATTAAGTTGTACACAACGTTCACGTCGCGCGTCCTCGTCCTGTCCCGCTTTCAGATCCGGCATGCAAAGTGTATCTTGTGCGCAAAATACTATCTGCCGTTTCGATGCTCATACTATTTCTTAGTTTATCCTTAACGATATTGAAGATTGAAAAAGCCCTTTCTACGCTGGCATTGGAAAATGGAAGGGATAAAAGAGTTGTTGCCAATTTTCCGATATGATGAAACTTTTTGACACCAGCAGCATCCTTTTTGTGAAAAACTTTATCCCAAAAACTCTCCGAAGAATGTATATTTGACCAACTACACATTGGAATCAAATTCCACTGTCAAAGAGCAGCATCGGGATCCTCACAGATTCGGCGAAAATGCATTACCAGTTCGTGAATGTCTGGTTTTATCTGAGCTGTTGCATTCTCTGGAGAAAAAATTGAAATTTTCTCCAACAGTTCCAAATTATCCGGCAACCGATTTATTAAATTTTTGCACAAGCTTACTAAAAATGTCTTGCATGGTTCTTTTATATGTTCTAAATGCTCTTTTTGATTTGTTAATGATAATTAAAATAAAATCCAAAATGAATACAATTAGTTGGCATTAAGAAGAGCTGTGCTTTATTTTTTGGGCACCGCCTTAGCGAGTCAGGATTGACGATCATTTGCAGAATTGAATATATAAGTTCATTCAATTCCTCGAAGAGCTTTAACCCTCATCCTGTATTTTGAGCAAATTTTGACCACACTAAAAAATAGTTTAAAATGGGAAGACGTCGAAACTACTATTGTTTATTTAAATTCGAACAAAAAAATTTTAAGAAGTATTCGAAAGTATTTAATTTCAATAAATCACTTTCAAGTGAAAAATGGACAACGTTTTTTCAAAATTTGAATTATCCTGAGCACTTTATAGAGTTTTCCAAAATGCAAACGTAGAAAGAATATTTTCTCTTATCGGGGGCCAATGGACAAAAGAAAGAAATAGACTTAAAATTTCTACTGTCAAATCTATTCCCTGTTAATTTATAAAATTCTATTGAACGACAAAGCCATACTAGAAAAAATTGAAAAAGAAAGAAAAATATCAAGTGAAATTGAATAGCTTCGAAATAAATAACAGATTATGTGATTTGAAACAATTTAAAGACTTATTACTTTTTTAAGGCAATTAACTAATATATTTATGTATATTTTGTTTATGTTGTACTTATTTGAACCTGTTCTTGTTCTTATAAAAAATTAATTTTTAGTTGATTATGTTATTTTGAATGAAAAATTTTAGTGTTTTTCAAATTCAGAATGTTCTCTTTTTTGTTCTCTGTTTTTTTCCTCGAAGTTCTCTTTTTATAGATTCTGGAGCAAAATGTTCTCTTTTTATAAAGGTCGCAGATGGACACCCTAGCTGTATAGCATCTTTCTTTAGTAGCTGCAATTTGAAAATGTAATTTTAAGGAGTCCCATTGATCCAGAATATTTTCGATCGCACTACATCTAGCCAGCCAACGGGTTCCAGAAAATTTATTAATTTTAAGAGGATTTTTATTTGCAATTAAGTTATATATTTTCGAATACTCCACTTGTCGCTTGGTACTATTTGAAAACCAATTGTGAGTATCTTTGACCATAAAATCTAAATGCCTTGGCAATAATTTGGAGCCATTTTCTGCTGCTAAATGTAGTGAGTGACAAACGCATCTCACTACAACTAAGTCGGCACATTCTTCTTTTAAAATTGTAGCAACAGAATTGTTTCGTCTTATCATGACATTGGCACCATCAACGCCGATACCAATAAGTCTGTCACAATTTAAACTGTCAGTCAGAAGCTGATGCTTAATTGCTTTTGCTATTGAAGCAGCATCTCCTTGCTCTATTTCCAGTAATCTTAGAAATGTCATTACAATTTTTTTTTTGGAAATGCTAAAGTAACGAATAAGAAGACATAAGACTTTTTTAGTATCGATGGAGGTACTTTCGTCAATCAGTAAAGAAAATTAGTTATCTCCAACATCAGCTACAAGATCTTTTAAGAAACATGGTGCAGTTACGTTTCTAATTAGCGCGATACATTTTGTTCGATGGATACGAATTTCACTTAAAACATTTGAATCAGCATCTAATCCGTTAATCATACTGCCCAGATGATCAATGGTGTTTATTGAACAATGCTCTGCAGCAAATGCAGCCAATTTCAGCTCGATAATTTTTCTTTTATTGCTGAATGTTGGTCGCGTAAAATTGGTAATTGGTTGAAGACTTGAAATTGTTACGCTCCTTTTTATAGATTCCTGGTGTTTTTTCGTATCTTTATGTACAATAAGGTCTTTCTTGTGTGCTTTAACCCTAGATAGATAACCTACGTCGAATCGACGTAGTCGATTTTTAAAATTCACTGTAATTCGCGCAGACATGGCGTCACTGCGCTCGCCGTTTCTGCGAACTCAGTCGACCAAAAGAGCTTACTTTTCATTATTCCATAGCACAATGATATGTAAAGTAATACATTACCATTTAGGACAACATATTAAATACACAATTCAAAATATGTGCTTCTAAACATACGCACGTCGAATTGACGTATGGTTATCTTTAGTGTGATTTGAAATATGGTTATCTTTCTAGGGTTAAGAACAAATTTGCAATACTTGCAATAAGCTTTTGATTGATTTCCTGCCCCAGGTATCTCAGCTAACCAATCTAAATTGAGAAACAATTCAAACCGGTCTTAGATAAAATTATTCGTTTAGAGCGGATGTGAGTATTTTTATTTTCTTTCAGTGTATATGTAAATAGTTTCCTTTCGCCAGTATATCTTAGTGTATCTGTTGTATATAGAGATGTTACGGATAGTAATTTAGCTAGATACCGGATACCGGATATTCGATATGTAATAAGGCCTTATAGTCGGATATTCGGCGGCAGATATCTGGCCAAACAAAATTCGTACTGCGATGCATATATTCATATTTAATCCCGTAAAAAGATCAAAATGATCCAAATAGCTTACAGAAAAAAACTCGATCCTGTTAACAGGATGTGAGGTAGATGACTGAAAAAAAAGTGCATAGTGAACAAATTTACTGGTTAAATTAAGTCACGGAAATTTACTGAACGGATCTCCACTTAGCAGAAGAATAAAATGGATGAAGGTGATACTCACAATACTTTTTAGGACTGTTTTCGACATTATAAATTTGTCTAAATTCGCCAAGGTTTATCTTTCAACTCCGTGAGACTATTTGCGGAAACAAGCGTCACTTACAAAAGGAAACGTAATCGTTTATTACCTTTCAATGTAAAAAAAACCACTGTTTCCATCTACTATACTTTGTACTTAGTAAACTTTCAGTACAAAATGAATCTACTTTTATTATTAAAATACTTGTTTATTCTCAAAACTAAAACTTTAAAAGTATATTCTTGGATTATTTCTTCCTTTTCTTAACTTCTTTACCTTGTATCGACTATTCGGCCACCAGCCGGATACCAAGAGACTATTCTGCGATGTGGCGGATATAAAAAAAGCCGGATAGGCTGCATACCGTATACTAAAACGGATATCCGTTACATCTCTAGTTGTATATGCGTCGCACAAAAATAATTTTTTTCTTAAAAGTCGACTAAATCATAACAGTATTTTCTTACCTTTGAACGCAATTTCTTTTTCCCACTATTTTTTATATTTTTGCAAATAGCTCACTTTAGCACTATCTTTCTGATGGTTCACGGTTCAAATCCAGTTGTCGTCGAAACATTTATTTCTCATGAAATTAAAATAAGTTGATCAGTTTCAGAAGCTAATATCCAAACCAACCGCGGAGGCATAACACTGGCAGTAGGATGGTGGTATGGCTGAAGAAATTGATCGCACAAAACTATAATAGAAAAACATCTGGAAAAAACTTCTGTGAATCATAAGCAATGACATATCGTTTAATAATACACAACTCTCCAGTTATCCTGGACACCACCCATAGAGTTCGTTGAAAAAAAAAACTATGGTTGAAAAAAAATTTAAAGTCTAGGAAAATCGGTATGTAAATGTACTGGACTTTTCACACTAGCACCGCTCAATGAAAATGGCAAAGCATAATAGCATGTGTATGTACATATGTTAAACCATAAGTACACAATCCTAGTTTGTTTATTGGTTTCGGTTCGAGACTTTTCAGATAACCAAAATCGAAATCTATCTATATCTATATTTTCTACATATAAAAATGGTGTGAACAATGTATAGTAATTCATCAATTGAGAACGGCTTGGAAAAATCGAAAAGTGAAAAAAATCACTGTGAAATAAAGCGTAGCGACGCACGCCGGGTATCCGCTAGTAAATTATAAAATTTATGTGTTCGAATTTAAAAAACCCTAGACTTCCCCCTAGATTTCTCCCCGTCAACCAAAAAAAACCCTGAATCTGGGGGGAAAACCCCCAAACTGGCAACGCTGATAATAACTTAAGAATCATCAGATTTTCAATATTCAAATTGTCCCAAAATCATTCGAAAACTATTAGTTCATCTCAATAAAGTGAAGTTCAGCATGATTTTGATGATTATTCAGTCGTCAGCTCATGTTTTGTGGTTTTGCCGGTGATTGAAGTGAACATTTCACGGAAACATTTACCGTTTTTAATGTTTTCAGTGCATTTGCAAAATCTGTCATTTCTCATTCATTTCTATCTTAAACCAGATTACCGGTTCAATTATCTACCCGACTGTTTGGGTAACCCGGAATAAGAAAGACTGAAATAAGCCTTAAATAAGACTTAAAGTTTATCATAAAGTTAGAATAAGGCTTTGTGTAAGGCACAAAGGTATATACCTGATTGCCAATAATATGGCCTGAAGAAAAGTAAACCATAAAATAAGCGATGTTATTTAGTTAGTTAGTTTAGTTTTAACTGACTTTTATTTTCATTTTAAGTATATTTACAAAAGCTATAAAAATTCAAAGTCATTTGGTTTGGCTGATGGCCGTCTACCAAGTCTACTATGAGCGATTTTGTACTCAAAAGATATTCCTTATAAATAAGAAGGCTTATCTGCTAAGTAATAAACTCATACTAACATAAGCCTTAAATAAACCTTACTCTCGATGCGCAATTGCTTCATAAAACTTGTGATGACTTCATCCGCTATATTCCATGCTTCGCCGTCGTCAGTATGAATGTCATAAGTCCTCTCGGTGTCACTTGACCGCCAATTTCTCTTTCTAGGATGTTCATGGCCGCTGTGTACCTCTGGCGTCAGGCATTCGTACAAAATATTTTCTGCGTTCTGGGCTTCGCCTTCGCAGTGTGCGAGAGCACTTACATGAGCATTTGCGTGTTCGAAAATGGCGTTTGCTCAGATTCGTATGAATAAAAGGCATACATCTAAGCATTTTCTATGAGAATTCCAAGTCTGCTATTTAACTGAGCCAGAGCGTTTGCTACGTATCTTTGACCCCTAAATCGACTGAATTGCCGTGCTATTTTGTTGCTACATCGACATCGACATCGCCATAGCCCTCCGACGTCCGACTCTCTTGAAATACGATACACAGAAACATCGCAAATATTTACGATAAAATCAACAACAACAAAAAAAAACCAAATAAGTTGCAATCGAGATATTCCACTTCTGCTTTATGCAAACTATAGTCGTCGTCAATTTTGGTCAATTCATCGATCAAAGTTTCTAATTCCATTTTTTTTTTTTTTATTTGGTTTTATTTTATACGAGATAAATGATTTGTTGACACGAAATATGCTGTCAAATGTCTATCAAATACTCACTTCGAATTTTCGAACTTGTTTAAATAAACTTAAGTTTTATTCATACCAATTTCGATACACTATCGTCAGGAATAATAAGACAGCGAACTTTAATAGAGCGACGAAGGAAGGCCATACTCAAAGAACACAATAACCGCACCATTAACAACAACTGATCAAACCTCACTGCAACTCGAAACACCAATTATTCAGTATGGAAACTAAACAAAAGTCTTAAAATGGAACTACGTAAACGCTGATGGTACCTGGTCTAGGAAAAGCAAGGACAAAGCGAAAGCACTAGCTGCCCACTTCAAAACAACTTTCACAAATCCAATATTCAATATCAACAAAATAATACGAGTTAAACACCAAAGAAATAAAACATCACCTGAAATACACACTTAATCATAAAAAATCTGCTGGATACGACATGATAACTGGACAGCTACTAAAACATTTACCTGACAGTGCCATCATATTTTGTTTTGTTTTGCCTAAGGAATATGTTTAATGCTGTTGTATGACAAAATGACTACCCGAAAATCTGGAAGGTTTCGAAAGTAATGGCAATTCCTTAACCTGCCAAGAATCCTAAATAGACTGCCTCATAAAGACCGATATTTTTCAGCTTGAGCTTGAGCGAAAGTTGTACAGATCAAGTGCTCCAGTTGAAAACTTATTTTTAAGTGGTTGTAAGGCATTGGCAACAAGTAAATATAGTGAAAAGTGAAGTTAAACAATTATAAAGCAAAATTCATTTATTGTATTAACAATTTGTGATTTAAAAACAAAACAAAAACAAAAAAAAAAAAAAAGTGAAACTCAATACCAAAATTGTGATTTATTTAACTTGAGTGAAAACTTAAACAAAGAAAAAAAATAATAAACACATACAGATGAATTCCATAATATGCAAAGTGTGCAACAAGCACATAAAGAAAGAAAAAGACGGCATATCGTGCAGTGGTGTATGTAATGGAGTGTTTCACCTGTCGTGTTTTTCCATAAGTGAATACGAGAAACGGTTGACAATGGAACATGAGTGCATGTTATTTAGCTGCATTGATTGTCAAAAATTCACCAGGGATCTATTAAAAAGTATCAATGAGATAAAAAGTCTTTTAATTAATAATAGTGATGTGGTGAAAAACATTGAAAAGAAAATTGATGATTTTATTCCGTGCTCCTCAGTATCTATTCAGCAAAAAAATAGTCCATCTTGCTCTAAGGTTTTGGTAAATGAACCACCAATTATTATTGCACCTAAAGGTATTCAAAACAGTGATAAAACAAAAAAAAGCGATCAAAGATAACATTGATCCTCAATCTTTATCTTTGAAAGTTAAAAGTGTTACAAATCGTAAAGACGGTGCAATTGCAATTAAGTGTGCAGATACCAATTCAAGAGAAAAAATTGAGCGCGAAGTGTCGTCTAAAATGGGTGATGAATATAATGTAATTACTCCTAAATTGAAAGACCCGAACGTGATTATCTGCGGACTAAATGAAAAACGAAGCATTATGTGAAGCATTAAAGTTACAAAATGACATCCTAGAAAACTTTAAATGTGTCCGTTTTTATAAGTGCCCTCGTAGAAATAGTTTTAAGGCGATTTTAGAAGTTAATGGTGAGCTCTATAAAAAGTTATTAAAGTTACAAATGGTCAATGTCGGCTGGGACCAATGTACAGTGTACGATTATACATGGGTAAGGAGATGTTACAAGTGTTGGGGCTACAATCATGAAGCAAAATCATGTAAATATGATGCAATCTGTCCCCGGTGCGGTGAATCTCATGAGGAACGCCATTGTGAAAAATCGGTAAAGTGTAATAATTGTGTGCAGTACAATAAGAACCTAAAACTCAGTCTTGACGTTGACCATGATAGTCGAAGTCATGAATGTCCGGTATACAAAAAGAAAATTGAAATCGAAAAAAACAAAATTAAGTACTAGCAACCAAATTATATCTCATTCGTATATTTCAACATTCAAAGTTTAACAGCAAATTTCGATGAACTTGAAGAAGTTGTTAACAATGACAAATATGATCTGATGGACAGTTTAGTAAGAAATAATTCAAAGTTAATCATTATTGGAGATTTTAACATAGACTGGTTAGACAACAACAATATTTATAGGCGTGAATGTAACAAAATAATAACTGAAAATGGATGTATGCAGCTAGTAAATGAACCAACTAGAATTACAAGTACATCTAGAACTTTAATAGATTATGTTATCTCAAATTGTGTTCAGTTAGTGGCCCATATTAACGATGAGCTTAACATAGCAGATCATGAGGCGATTTGTTTAAAACTTCCAACTAAAGACAAATTATTTATAAAACCATGTGTTAAAGAAGTGCAGGTGTTGAAATATACTACTGCGAACCTAATTTTAGCATTTGAACGGAGTGACATTTTAAGCATTTCTAATGAAATGGATGTTCACCTATGTGGGGCAGATCTTCAAAATAAATTATTCAGTGTCGTAAATCAATTTATAACATACAGACAAATAAGAAAAAATGAAAATTTGTGGTTTAATCAGCGCTTAAATGACCTTAAAAAGCAAAAAAACTTAGCTAAAAAGAGAGCTATTTTCGTGGCTAGTTTAGATGCTTGGCGGGAATTTAGAAATACGCGTAATACTTATACCAAAGAACTAACAATTGCAAAAAATACCTTTACAAAAAGGACAATATCAAAATGTAACAACCAAAAGGCGATATGGAGAGCTCTGAAATCTTTAGTGTTACGTGAAATAAAGACTGAAATAAAAATGGTTGAATTTGATGGAGTAACTGTTACAGACGACAAACAAATAGCGCAACTATTTAATGTATTTTTTATAAACAGTGTAAAACAAATTAACAATACGATTGATAATGTTACATATGTAAACAATATTGACTTTGCTACGGAAAATCCTTTCAAGTTTGAGACAGTAACATTACGTGATTTAAATAAAGCAATAAAAGAGTTAAACAATAAACGTGACAGTGATTTCTTAAGTCCAAAATTATTACTCGAGGCATTCGACTTAGTTGGTCCTTTATTGTTAAAAGTGATAAACCTATCGCTTCAAAAAGGTCAATTTCCAAACAGTTGGGAAAATTCTATTGTGTCACCAATTGAAAAAATTAAAAAGACTATAAAGTGTGAAGAATTTAGGCCTATTAATTCGTTGGCTCTTTATGAAAAAGTTTTGGAGAAAATCGTGCACAAGCAGCTACTAAAGTACCTTAACGATAATAACATTTTCATCGAGAATCAGTCGGGTTTTCGACAATCACACTCCTGTGAATCCGCCATAAACATGGTTTTGATAGGTTGGAAAGAAGCTATCTCAGATGCTAAGAAAATTGTTTGTGTATTTCTTGATTTAAAGCGAGCTTTCGAGACGATTGATCCAAATATATTATTGGAGAAGTTGTCTATGTATGGAATCAATGGTACTGCTCATGAGTGGTTTAAAAGTTATCTATACGGGCGTACACAACAAACCAAAGTAAACAACAATATATCGGACTCTAAACCGATTGAGCTGGGAGTACCTCAAGGCTCAATACTTGGACCACTCCTTTTTAACTGTTACATAAATGATATGCATAAGTCAGTAAAGAACAGTAAGCTTGCCCTTTTTGCAGACGATTCCCTGTTATTTGTTGACGCCGAAACGACCCAAGAATGTGTGCGATTAGTAAACGAAGACCTGAACATTTTAAATTGCTGGCTTAAAGCTAATAAACTAAAACTTAATGTTTCTAAAACTAAATGTATTTAAATTATTATTAAATGACAATGTGAATATTAATATTATTATGAACCAAGAAAGTGTTGAACAAGTGAAGGAAATAAAGTACTTAGGAATAGTCATTGATTCTAATTTGAAATTTGAAGCTCATGTCCACTATATTTCCAAAAAAGTTGCAAAAAAGGTGGGATTCTTGAAAAGAATTCGTAAGAAAATTAATATTATGACTGCTATCAATATTTATAATGTAATAATCAGACCACATTTTGAATATTGCTCTACAATATTATACTTAATTAATGAAGGTTCTATGAGCAATCTACAAAAACTGCAAAATAAAGCCATGCGTGCAATACTTCGATGTAATAGATATACTCCAATATTAGTGATGTTAAATACCTTAATGTGGCTAAATGTTAAACAACGTATTTATTTCAATGTTTTGTTCTTTGTATTTAAGATTAAAAATAATTCACTTCCAATGTATTTGTCTAAATATATTTATTATGTCAGAGATGTCCAACCGTATTTATTAAGAAATAAAGATGATATAAGACTGCCGACACTAAGAAATGCAAGATCTCAGAATAGTCTAATATATAAGGGCTTTAAACTTTTTAATAATTTGCCAAATAATGTCAAACAAATGAGCAATACTTTTGAATTTAAAAGAGCAATAACTGAATTTGTTAAACAAAATATTTAAAATTAAAATATAGAAAATGCCAATGCCCGTTAGCAACATATTTTATAAATGTATTATATATTTTATTTGTAAATTGTAAATAGCAAATTGCGCTAATAAAATTTATTTATCTTATAAGTTTACTACCAATAGTATCAAAAATATTCGAAAAGCTACATAAATAATACTTAACCGTATAGACAAAATTGTAATACAACAAAAACTCATACGGACCACCAATTTCGTTTTCGACAAAAATACTTGCTATATAACAAGTCTACCATGTAACCAATACAATTTTCAACTACTTAGATGAAAAAACAATACTGGGTTTCAGTTTATCTAGACGTAGCAAAGGCTTCTGATAGTGTTTAGCATGTAGAACTTCAACACAAATGGAAAAATATGCTGCCGCACTTCTTTGAGCTAATTGAAACCTGGACGACAGACACCTCTACGTCTCACACAACGATGAGTGCTCCGAGCTATGCCGAATAGATGCGGGGGTCTCCCAAGGAAGTGTTCTAGGACCAACGCTCTACCTTTTATACACAAGCCAGAATAGAACTTGACAGGATAGTAGATTGGTTCCGCAAATCGAGAATCAAGATAAACGAGGAAAAAACAATACAAGTTGTATACACTACAAAAAGAAACTATGTATAACGCAGAAAATATCAACAAATTACTACCTTTCGACAATGATGCTAAGTACCAACCTGGAAATCACACATATTATTATATAAACGGAGCCAAATAAAAAACAAATTCAGACTACTCTACTGAGGAAAGAACTCAAGGTTATCAACAGAAAACTAACTTCTAATCTACCAAACAATAACTAACCAGTATGGACGTATGGGATTCAAATATGCGGAGCTACCTGCATGACAAATAAATATCATTCAACGACGACAAATAAAAAATGTGCAGTCAGTAAATGCACTATGTGACTATGGTCCATAACTAACGTTCCCATATTTTGTATTTCGCAGGATTATCCTGTTTTTTCGTACAAAATCCTGCCTCCTGTATTTCACTGTGAAAATCCTGTAAAACGCTACACCTAAAAATTAATTTATACCCTGAACTCTTCCAATTCAAAATTCACAGAATTCAGAATTATTCTGTGTGCTTTTCATTAACTTCACCATTGCACAAGTGTTGTTCCTCTATGTGTCGACTTTAATTGTCTACTTTCTAGCGTAGACAATGTCAACAATGATGTCGACAATGTCAACTTCATAAATTGTTTTATTTCAAAATGGTTGTTTAAAAAAAATATTTTATTTTAAGGCCGTGTGTCAATTGCGTTAAAATATTATCCTCTGGCTAATTTTTGACGCTAGTGAGGTGAATATAGACTTCAACATATTAGCGGGCTCTGGAGCTGCATAAAAAATTATTCTGTGGCTAATGTTTGACATGAGAGAGACGACGAGAGCTTTGCGTTTGTTTCGGTTTTCCAAGTAGTTTGTCGGTGGACAAATGTAGTGCACTAGTTTTCACATACGATGGGAAAACCACCCATTGTGAAAATTGTGTAAAAACCAGTTCAACATATTTTTTTACAAAAAAAAGTAATTGATATGAGCAATATCGTGTAAAAACAAATAAAATTGATAGTTTGAATGTTGTTGATTAGTGAAATTTTATCTTTGTATTTTCCATTAACAAATGACGAATTTTGTTGATCAATCATGTTAACAAATTACACATAATTCAAAAACAAAAGCATTAACATGGAAAATAATTATTAGTTATGCTTTTTTATGTTATTTTTTTTATTTAAAACTGGGAAAACAATTTGGTAATTTTAGTTATAATAAAATGTGATGTAAATAAAATGACAAAGAAATTTTTCAATTCTAGTGGGAAATTAAAGAAAAATGACACTAAAAAAAATCCCATTTAATCCAATTGACACAGCAAAAAGCTAAAATTTTATCCACCTCTGGTAGAAACGTCAAATATTAGCCAATGGATAAAAATTTAACGCAATTGGCACACGGCCTAAGTTTAAACACACAGAAGTTGTTTTTTATTTAAATTGAAATTTAATAGCTTTTTAGGTCAATTTTAGAAGGTATAATTAAAAAAGTGTATTGTTTTATGAATTTTCTACTTTGTCTTCATTGTCGACAGGCACGTGTCAACAATTTTAAATTGTCTACGTTGAATTGTTTACACGTAGACAGTTGTGTAGTCCCCATGGCACGAAACTGCGCACTTCTAAATACTCACCACACTAACTTTGCGGTTGTGTTGTGTGTGTCTTCTCTGCGCCACACTGCTTCAGTCGAACTAGTTTTCGCCGCAATAAACAAAACATGGACCGGAGAAAAAACCTGACTCAAAGTAGAAACTCTCAAAGCCATTCTTACGGCCAAAATCAATATCAAAATGCCATGCCTAGAATTTCACAAATTCATTAAATCGACTCCAGAGGTGCCCCGCATAATTGCATCGAATGAAAAATATAATTTACGAATAAGTGAAAGCACCGAACAGATTGATAACGACTTAGATGACAACAGCTAGAATTTGGACTCGAAATTTGACAGTTAACATTCATTTGTATCCAATCCTAATTTTTAATTTTTTTTTTTTTTTTTTTCAATAAATAAAAAAATATGCGGAAAATCTTAAAAATCTCTTTAAAAAAAACGATAAAATCCCAAAATTTTGCTCTTTTTCCATTTTTTTTGTTAAATTGAAAAATCCTGTAAAACTCCTGTTTTGAACAAAATAAATCCTGTAAAATGGTGAAGTTTAGTCATTTTATCCTGTATTTTGGATAAAAGGAGATGGGAGCATTATCCATAACTAATGCAGACTCACACGTAGTGCTGTAAAAGTAACGACAAAATGAATACCCGTATGTATATGTACGTTACTTTCGGTCGAACTACTCGTTACAAAAATATCGTTACTCGTTACTTCTGTTATAGGCGTGTGGCATAGTACTGACAAACCTTGCTTGGGATATGGTATGTCTCGTTACTCGCACGATCTGGTATGCGAAAACATTTGTGTGGGGATGTTTCTTCTTTGGTATATGCTTCGTATATGGTACGTCTCGTTATTCGTACGATTTCGTACTAGTAACGACATTGATTCGGGAATAACCTTTTGTTACTTCGTATTGTATGTAAAACCTGTTTCTTGGTGACGAATATACACGGTTCTCTTCAGCTCTGCAGCACACACAAAAAAAGGAAAACAGTGTAGGAAACGATGCGAAATCTTTTGTGTACCTATGTAAGTGGATATTTTTGTTTGATGTGTGTATGCTTGGAATATATTACATCTCGTTACTTGCACGGTTTTGCATGAGTAACGAAATCGTGCGAGTAACGACATTGTTTGGGGAGTAACGTTTCGTTACTTGGTATGAAATAGAATACCCGACACTGAGTAACGAATACATACGGTTTGCTACAGCCCTACTTACACGTGATCTCAACATCCTCACTGTAAAAGAAGAAATAAAAATAATCAGTAGACGACATCAAATAGCGCACCAACTCCCAAATCTGAAGTTTACCTGAGCAGGAAATGAATTCAAGAAGACGACCTAAAAGACGCAAACCCGTAGACCTACAAAATATAGTACTAAAAAATAAATAAGTAAATAAATAAAACTGAAAAATTGTTAGAAACGTTAGAAATGTATCTAAATATATTAGTCTAAATTTAAAAATGAATCCCTCCAACAACTTTTATAGCAATTACTTAGTGTCATCATTAAGACAGATGTCATATTTAAACTTGGGAAATGCTCTTTCTTTGCTCAGAGATTTTACTCGAAGTAATTGCTTGTTTTAATTAATACATCTTGAAACACATTTTTTTATTTTTATTAACTAATTTGCATGAAAACCGCATTTATCTCGAGCAAGTGAGCTATCAAATTTGTTCTTAATTATATTATTATTTTGGTGCACCATAATATTTCCTACTTTTCGTCCATCGTATATTTCCAGTCTATAATAATAATAATATTTGGCTTCAGCAGTCCTAGGTAGAACCAAGCCTAGCTTCCCGCAACCATTTGTGTGTGCGCGTTATATTGATACTCTTGACTTCTTGTCCGGCATTCGGTAGAGGTGGGCACTGTGAAAAACTTTTTAGGTGTTTGCGGCGTGATTCGAACCCAAGACCGCTGGCACAGTAGTCCGACGCACTACGGGCTACGGTGCCCACTATAGCTGCAGTGAATATTGAAAAGTTTCTTTTATTTTTATTATTTATAATATCTGAAAAATTCTAAACTGTCAATCTTACTAAAAACACCGTGCTGACTTGATTGTTACTCTTCGGAGCAATCTGTTTTACCAGTCCCTTAACTACTACTGCTCAGATTAAAAATTCAATTGTATCCATTCAGTCAGTCTGCTATATCTTATTGCAACTTTCGCATATCCATTTATAACCCTGTCGAGTAGAATGGCAAATTTGTCAACTTGTGACAACTTCCACTTTAAAGACAGGTGTCGGATAACCAGCTTCCTGTTAGCAAGTTTTGCCCAATGAATTTATAGCACTCCGCAGATATGTATGTATGTACAGCCACCCATTTTACCTAACCTTCATTCTCATCCTGTGCGAGTGCACTCCTGCATTACTTTGTAAATTATTTTCATACTTATACAACGAACTGCAGGATCCATTAATATTTGTTGCAAAAGGTGAGAAGAATCCTTCCCATCACTATATATACCTACGGAGATCCATTAATCACATTGCAAAGTTTCTCCATCAATTTAAATGACATTTGTGCCATTGCAACCTTACGACAGGTAACGAACCTAACCCCAAACTATGCGAGTATGAAATGGATATCAAAAACTTTTTTATAACTTGTGGCGGAAAACCAAAATAACCGATGAAAGTTAAAATAGTAGAAAAAAACACTTCAAACTCACAACACTCAAATCCCAATACACAAATGACAATTTCAAGATTTCATTAATATATTCTGAGATTCTTCTTCCGAAGGAGAAGACTTGACAAGGTCTTAGTTAAACGTACAGCTGATATACTGCAGGGATTAGCCGATATGGAAATGGATATTCCCCATCCAAAACGTCAAACGAAAATTTAAACTTTTCACCGTATCTACTGCAACACTGTGTCGATGCTACATTACTATACTCGTAGGTTTTCGACCCGAAACAGCACAACACATCCTGCAACACGAAAATTAAGTTGTACACAACGTTCACGTCGCGCGTCCTCGTCCTGTCCCGCTTTCAGGAAAGTTTTACAAACTATAAGTTTCCTTCTCCCCGGATACATCGACGAAGACTTCACCGTTGTTGGCTGGCTGTGTGGCCTTTCTATTGCCCCATTTCTCCGAGATGTACTCGTAAGTCACCAATTCGAGCAGCGAGCTACAATCCATTCAATGTGTTCACCCTTAGCACTGGAATTTAATTTAAACCAGGACATTCAAGGACTCCAACGTGCACGTTCATAAAAGACGGCTTGCTGCAACCATCAAGTAGTATCCTTCATCATTCTACTTTTGCAATGCAGCAGGGTAGGGCATGTAATGACTTCTCCTGGTGCGTTATGTCGAAGCTAGAGAAACGGGACCTATTAACGGGATTATTAGTGCAGTAAGTATGTTAAGCGGCATTGGTGTAGTGCACGGTGGCGTACTGGTGGTTCAACTTTTTTACAACTTTGCACTTTATTAAAATATTTTTAACCCCTTCACCCGCTCCGCACTCTCATTAACCGAGCGTAAAGCCCTTAAATTTGAAAGTTTTATGACGTATACGGCGATGGGCCCGGACGGGTCATAAAATATCTCTCAACAATGACAGCGAAAGTAATAAAAAAGAGTTTACATATTGGATGGAGGGTGGCTGGTAAAAGAATGTAGGTCGGTTTTCGACTAGAAGCCACAGCAGAGTGTAGGATTGCAGAGGACGTAGCTAGGAATATTCGGTGCCTTATTAAATTGGAATGTCTTCGTATGAAATTTGTTTGTATAATTTTTCAACAATAAGTCAATTAATCGAAAAAGGACAGATAATCTCGTCACACGAGGATATTGGAATACTTGCGAGGAGGAAATCAATATAACTCCCGTTTTACGCCTGCTTTTGTATTCGAAATTAATGCCCCTATTCCATAACACAACTCCATTTAGTTGGGTTATCTCTAACGCAACTCCACTATCACACAACTGAACGAATTTTTCATATTACACAAAACAACATTTTTCAGATGTGATTGTAAAAAAAATTGCATACTTTTAGATTCGAATAACAACTACAAATTGACTATTTAACGTAAATCTGACCTCTGGTGGTCAAAGTAGAAAATAATTTTGCCAACAGAAACTCAATATCAATAAAAACAGAATGAAAATAAGTTTTGATTAGGTTTTTTCAATGATAATAGGCGTGTTTTTTTCGTAATCTATACAGCCTTAGAAAATATTTTTCATGTTAAATACACTAACAACTAAGCTTATATAGAATATCCAGATAGCTATCGGGTCTTATGTCCTTAGTCTGGACAAAAAAAAGTGCTACAAAACTATTTTCTGTCGATTGTTATCGAAATGTTATCGAAAATGTCAAACACATGACATGTAACTGACAAATTTGAAAACAATTGCGGCGATGAAAACGCGATGCTATGCAAAGGAGTTTGGAAAACAAGTGGAAAAGTGAAGAAGAAATATTAAAAGTCAGAAAAAATTACATTTTTCTCAGGCAAATCATTAAATAGGGTATCCCGCCTTTTTAAAAAGAAAAACAGGTGTGTAAATGTCCAGTGTCATTTAGCATAGTGCTACCAAATCACCGAAGAGCTTTTTTTTACATATACTTTTTTAAGGCTGTATAGATTACCAAAAAAACACGCTAATAATGATGAATAGGCGTGTTTTTTTTTCAAATCTATATAGGTTTAAGCGGAAAATGAGAAAAAAAAACGCTGAACAGTGACTTGGCAGGACTATGCGAATTGACGTTTGACAGTTTCACATCGGTGCAGTATCAAAAAACCGTGCGTTTAGTAAATTGTTATTTGAAATTTATCGGAAATAAAAAGTGTTTAATTAAGTGGGTATCTAACTTTGACTGGCTAGTCAATGTTTGGAGCTAGTATAAATACATGAATCCGCAACATTGACTGGTTGGTCTAGTATAATAATAGACGCGTTTTTTTTGTAACCTGTATAGGCTAAACATGTTTCAGCAGCATGTTTACCCATGTAAAATACAACAAAACCTTAGCCTCGATAATTATCGAGTCTTATTTTTGCTCTGAGAGCTTTTTCGAAGTCTATATAGGTTACAAAAAAAAACACGACTAATGTACAACATTGACCGCTAAGCGTGACTACTTATGTAGGTACCTAGACCTACCTACTACATATGTATATTCAAGTTATTTTTGTATGTTCCTATCTATTTTTTAAATAATCCTTCCCACTAATCCTATCCTATCCCATCCTATCCTATCCTATCCTATCCTATCCTATCCTTCCCATCCTATCCTATCCTACTAATATATAAATGTGAAAGTTTGAATGTTTGGATGTTTGGATGTTTGTCACACAATCACGCGCTAAAGGCTCAACAAATTTGAATGAAACTTTCGCGAAAAGATACTCTACTTCCTGGATTAGCCAATGCGCTACTTTTTATCCCACCAAATATAATTTTTTAATTCAATAATTTGCATTTTTCCAGTTCATTCTGTTGAGAGAGGGTTGTTCGTGTAGATATTATGCTCTTCTCTTCGGTACATATAACCATGAACCATCCACCATCGGTATCCCTCACTCTTTTATTTTCATTCTTCCAAAGCTCCCATACATGCATTGATGGGTAAAACCATTGTCATCGATCGTCATTCTGCTGCGAGAGGGTTGTTCATGTAGAGTTGGGCCATTTTTCGAGCCACACAAAGTTGAGCCAAATAAGTAAAACTACTGAAAATCTGAATATGAATGAGCGGGAGGGAGCGGTGTGCATCCCAAACAATTGGTGCATTCATAACATACATGTTTCTTTACAAACACGCACAGCAACAGCATATCACCAATTAATTTTTTGAAAGTGCTTAAAGACGACTGCGATAATTTATTATTATGGCTTGCGAATCGAAAATGTACAGTCCCTTGTAAAGTCAAAAATTGGGCGAAATATGATATTACATAATACATATTACACATTATGTTCTGTACATGTTCGCGAAATTTCTAACATTCGATTTGCTAACCATAATTAAGCGGCGCAGGGACATAACTCCAGGGGACATAAATCCATTATGTACTTATATCCCCCCAAAGTGGGACATATGTTCATAATTTATTTTTCAAAGATGGGACATAATTCCAACCAGAAGAAGTTATCAGAAAACAAAGTCCAAAACACACAATTTTGAATATATTTTTTTATTCGCTTCTTCTTTTTCTCAAATTTTACTTAATGTTTCCTTTCGAATTTAAATAGAAACGTTAAGTAAAATTGTTGCGGTAAAATTTACTGCAACAAGATGCACCCTCTGCTTTCTCTCCTCTCCCGTTAACTTTTGTAGTTCTCCATGCCTCTTCAATATTCTGGGAAAGTGGAGGGCAGCCGTGGTCCCATCAGCCATAGGCCCACTTTCCTAGCATATTGAATTGTCACCAAACAGGTTCCCCGAGAAGAGACGGAATGTCTCAAGTACCAAGAGACCGATTGTCTAAAAGGAGACGGACGGTCTCGGAAGGGACATGCGGTCCTTCACAACACGACATTAAACGAGCAGAATCAAACAATACTTGGCGAGCATAAACCAACGCAAAGACAGTAAGACGACAAAATACTTATGAGACGGATGAATCTCCAACATCAGAAAAACAAACCAAAACTTGCACGGCGACGTACAAACATACACTACCACCATCACAATAACTTATACTAAACAACAATGAATATAAGTAAACATAAACGAGACGGATGGGTCTCCACCACCAACAAAAATACATCACCAAGAACGAGACGAGTAGACAACAGCAAACTAAACCAGAAGACTAGACAACGGGACGGATGGTCCCCAACGATCAACAATGGCCGAAGGCCCAACCTAATTTAAACTATTTTGTATAAAATGGCACGCTAGGTGTAGGTCCCTCCACCCCCAAATCTGCACGAAAGTCCACCGGAGTAGTTCGCGTTGTAAATTAAAAGTACTGATTCCTTTTTCCTCGGGGGTAGTGAACTTCTTCTGCGATCGGTCCAAAAAGTAAATTAAAAGTAAGTTAGTAAAATTAAAGTAATTGGGAGAAAGCCCAAAATACATTTCCTTTTTTTTATTGAGCGCTTTTTTTTTTCTCCAAAAAGTCAGCGAAATAAAATCACTGAACTTAACCATGGGATTCGCAGGCACTGGAAATGTCCCAATGTGCTGCGAATTGTAGTATGGATGCGATGCGTGAGAGAGCACAGTGGGGAACGAAAAACGGTGGCGTATTCTAGCCAAAGAGCAGAATACCGCTTGATAAGCCGCAAATGGATCCCACTGTGGCTGAATGCATGAATGTGTGAGTGCAAGTGGGTGGGATTCCTTGTGTCCGAGGTGGACAAAGGAACCCACTGGAATGGTCACTTCACTTCTTGGTTGACCGAGCTGGTGTAGAGAAAAAGAAAGAGAGCGCTCAAAAACGAAAAAGGAAAAAGAAGTTAGAAAAAGAAAAATAAATAAAAGACGAACGCAAAAAAAAGAAACCAGGAGTAGAGACATTTTTAAGGAAATACAATCAAGAGAGGTGAAGTTGAGGAACCGATCGCAGGAGAGGAAAGGACATTTACCTAGGAGGTGGAGAACCAAAAGGAAATCAGGATGCAACAAAAAAAAAAGATAAGTAGTAGTGTAAAAATAGTATAGTGGAATTCGTTAGGATTTGTTTGTGGAAAAAGACTCCGGTAGACTTTGGTACGCAAAAATCCCGGTGAATTGCGGGACACGCGACCAGTAGTATTAAACTCTTTTTTGGGACCGTACAATAGCGGGCCATTTTTAACGGCGATTTTTTCATTCTTTTGCTCTTCTCCCGGGTTGGTTTCACCCGCCCGGTGGATTTTTTCCAGCCCCACCCTAAAATTAACTTCATAACATGCTTTAATTTAACATTTAATAAATCGACCATCGATTATAACGTGGTACAAAAAAAAACCCTATTTCGCCTTCTTTCTTTCTCGTTTCACCAATTTCAGATTTCACCGTCGGGTTTCTTCTTTTCTTACAAAGGTTTCTCAATCCCTTTACAAAAAAATTGGGTGGCGCCCATTTTGCTCTTCTCCCGGGTTGGTTTTTTTCATTCACCCGCCCGGTAGATTTTTTCCAGCCCCACCCTAAAATTAACTTCATAACATGCTTTAATTTAACATTTAATAAATCGACCATCGATTATAACGTGGTACAAAAAAAAAACCCTATTTCGCCTTCTTTCTTTCTCGTTTCACCAATTTCAGATTTCACCGTCGGTTTTCTTCTTTTCTTACAAAGGTTTCCCAATCCCTTTACAAAAAAATTGGGTGGCGCCCATTTTTTTTATTTCCCCAGTGTACACGTTTGTCAAACCCACCCCAGCTGAGCGGCCGGCGCAACAGCTTCCAGTCAGCTGTGGTTGCACTTTCTCCTCCATCCAGTCAATTGACATTTCGCGATTTTGTTCTGCTGCACGCGGGCGCAGCTCGTTTTGCTTTTTATATTTGTCTAATTTAAATTAATTAATTCGCGACGGAAAAAGTGCAACAAAATAAGATGGTGTTTTTGAGAATTATATTCACGCAAAATTTTACTTTTATTTTCTTTAATTCTCATAAACAAAATCTTATTTTACTTAACTCTTCTTTTTCTCAAATTTTACTTAATGTTTCCTTTCAAATTTAAATATAAACATTAAGTAAAATAAGATGTTGTTTATGAGAATTAAAGAAAATAAAAGTATAAATTCGTGCGAATTCTTACTGGTACAGCTTTTCAACAGGTACAGCTTTGCTTTAAAAACAAAACATGTCAGATGGGACATAAATCCACCAAAGTGGGACATAAGTCCATAATGGATTTATGTCCCCTGAAGTTATGCCGCTGCGCGTAATTAAGCCCTAAGAAAGTATCACAAATTATTTAGGCATAAAATAAATAATATTAAATAATAGCATATAAATAAAGATGAAAACTGATCACCAAGTAGCAGCAATATATATACTCGTATGTACGTCTTACATT
Organism: Brachyopa scutellaris; assembly: GCA_949775065.1. NCBI lineage: Eukaryota > Metazoa > Arthropoda > Insecta > Diptera > Syrphidae > Brachyopa > Brachyopa scutellaris. Next base: position 41,941,327 of record OX459113.1, on the reverse strand, counting down.
CCCTTATATGTATCCTCCTTAGATTGTTCAAAATTTCCACATGTTCTTGGTGATCCTTTTCAGAGCTCTTTAAGCCTCATAAGTGAGTGAGTTACTTCATGCTTTTTAAGCGATTGCTAGAAAATTTTCTTTAAAAAATGAATTCTTATTTCCTGATTAGGTTTTTATTGGTCTTTAATATTTTTTTTAAGAGAATAAAGTGAAGAATGAAAAATGAGCCAAATGTGAGGCATTTCTCTTTGGCTCGCAGCATTGAGTTAAGTAAAAATACTTGAGCCGTATTATCCAATCCAATCCACTTCAGCACGACGACGCTGCTATCAAATATAAAAAAACGAGAGCAATAGACGACAGAAGAGCGAAAGTGTTTCGTAAAGCTATCTCATTCGCATGGTCGACTACAGTGATGGAACTTGGGAAATTAATAATGGTGGTAGATAGCCAGAAAAAAAGTTGATGAAAAAGTGGTTGAAAAAATAAAAAAGGTTTTTCATGTTGAATAACAACTGATTTATTTTAACAAAATAAAGAAAAATAAATTAAAAACAGAGTAACACAGTTTTTTTGTAAACAAGAAAATAAGTAAATATGTATACTAAAATCAGTCCATTCCCATTGTTATATCTTTTGTTATTACATAATAATACCTACATACATTTTTCGGACCTACACAAATATACATACATATATAATTATTGCTTTTTATGACAACCATCAACCATCAAAATCTTACCCGTTTCCCAAAAGTCCTTTGGCTAGCAGCCAACAGTCATTAGCCGTGTTTTTTTTTAAATATAGCTAGCCAGTCGTTCATTTAAACGATTCCCAGCCAGCCGAACCCAGCTGTTGGTATATGTAGTTTTGATCCTATGAAATCAGCTGTTGCCCTTTAACTGGGTAGGTGGGGTGCTGACAACACCCCAATCCCTTATCTTTCAAAAATATTATACTTTGCGACTGACAACACCCGTTGTCGGTACAGTACCTTCCTGTTGTTTTCGACTTTACAGATTCAGATGGTTTCAAAAAGTTTGATTGCACAAAGCACAAGTAAGCCGTGACAGAATCTTCAAGCTGCCAGGGTGCTGTCAACACCCCACCTACCTAGTTGTGTAATTTTTTTTACTTGGTGAATTTGTATATAGTACGTACATATTTGAAAATGGCTAGCTACGTTTCAAGAAAACACGGCCAAAGTATTCAATTTGTTTCTTTTCTCATTTTTTTTATCATTTTAAGCTGCAACAATTTTCCTTTATCAGCAGCGCTACTTACTGTATGGTAAACAAACATGAACATATGTGGCAATGTTTTTGTAGCGCGCATACCATCTTTAATATTTCGAATTAAATTCCATGGAGGAACAATGTCATCAGTGGTAACATTTTCTGTTAAACTCCATTTGAATATCCATTTCTTCCACTCAGCATTCAGATCTTCAATATTTATTAACGGAAGAATGTGTAGTGTATTGTGTATGTGAAAAGTGTGAGTGGTAGGAATATGATAAGCGAACGGTAAAAGGTGGTAGATTTAGATTTCCAACATTTATAAAAAGTGGTAGAAATATCACTTAAGTGATAGAAGTAAGAAGTCCCATCACTTCGACAATCGTCGTTCGTCGGTGAAGTTACATGATGAGAGCCCATAACAAACTTCAAGTGCAACAGATTAATTCTGTTTCTTCACACGCTCAAACCTTAGATTTATTCTTGTTCGTAATAACTACATACAATTTGACGGGAACAAAATTGGTGTTTGGTGTGATTTGATATACGGTGTAACACTCACTTATCAGATTTTATAACGCAAGGCGATGTAAAAAAAATTACTGCTTATCATATCATTACATCAAGGTCAACTTCGCCATTCAGCGGAACGGAAAAAACTTGTCTTAAATGTCAGTGTCAGTTTATTTTTTAAATAAAAACAAACATACATATTTCGGATTTTACTGATATCAAAATCGCGTCTAGAAATAATAATATGGTGATGTAATTTTTTTTTATAATGAATCAATGTTGACAGCGTCAACAGTAAGCCATTTTGCCCAATTTGTCGAATACACTATGCAAACACACTTAATTACAGTAACATGCGCTGACATTTGACGTCATCGTTGACATAACAAACGCCAGAACCAAAACAGCCAAGGAGAAGCGCAAAGAATCGCAAACGATGAAAATCGCTAAAAGTTTGTTACCATTAAATTTGCTCTGTGTTCAGTTCGGTTTAGTCTACCGAAGAATGTCAAAAGTCAACATTCATCCTGTCGTCCATCATGTGTCCTGTCAACAGTGTCGACACTTTTTTTTTTGATGCGAATCTTCTTATACTTGTTAGTCACATGTTTGACTTGCCATTATCCAGTGGGCTCGGCGACATAGAAAAATTGATGTTGTTTGGTTTCGCTCATTGCCTGTTATTTTTCCAATGTAATTTTCATCCTTAGATCTTTCACAGGACCTTCTTCAGCGTTCTTGCTTTGCCGTTACAATATTTTAATGGTACTCTGTCATCAGAATATGTATTTATATTATTTTTTGTCGTTTTCTTTTCTATATGACATCGTAATGATATCATACCGATGCTGTTTGCCTCTCCTATTCGTCGAATGACAAATTGCACAAATTTACTAATTTGCTGTAATGTCAGCTTTTTGTCTTTCTTGATTTCTTGTTCGTACACATATACTCATCTTGTGTTTATGAGTTGGAAAAAATGCCAAGATGTGCGAGATGAGGAGACAAATAGGAACCTATTAGGTGTATTAGCACTGGAAGGTTATATTTTGATAGATGCGAAAGTTTCACTCGATGTATTATGATGGATTTGGGGAATTATAATGCCTGTTAAACCAATGTGAGGTGCTAATTAGGGGATCCTTTCTAAGTGCTAAACAATTGAGAATGTAGTAAGGATGGATTGGTTTGTCCCTAATTGTAGTGTGGTATAAAATAATTGCTAACAAGTGCACACTAATTGGGCCAAATTTATAGAGTTTCTACTTCACTGAAACGAACGGGAAAAATTAAAACTATATTTTAAACATGGAGTAGTCTTTCAGCATTGAGATCAAGTTTTTTAATTGGAAGGCCAAGTTGAAGTAGATCACCAGGAGAACGCTTATGAAACGAAAGCCATGCAATGAGCCTCCTTTTAATTAAAACTATTAGAGAAATTGAAAAAAAAATTCAAGAGAATCTTAGTCGATTTGGTGAGTTTTGGCTTGATTTTTTTTTTGCATTTATCCCAAACTATGTTCATTTGTCTTGCTAATATTCTGAAATGCCAAGTTTTTTCTCCGCAGCTACTTTCTCAGCCCTTTATATTAATTTGGAGATTTAATTAGCCTTGGCTTGATAACTTGAATAGGCAGTGAAACTGATCTGGGAGCATAGGGGTGTTATATTAGAGGAGTATTTAACAGAGTTCGAAAAACACTAACGTACCGTACCTAAGTGTTCTGTACGGTACACTCCGAGAACAGTACTCTAAACGTAGTACACGGAAGAAGAACACATACCCTACGATCTCTCATAAGGTATACACTACGTAGTACGTAGTGAACACGATAGGTAAGAAAAGAACGCTACGATTGTGTTCCGTTCTTCGTACGCAAACTATGGCGCAAATTCATAGTCAGATAAAACCGATTTTAAAAATATTTAATCACCTAGTTAAGCTAAAACCGGTTTTTTGGTATTCATAGTTGTCATAAAGTCCATATTAAACTTAGAAAGCCATTTTAAATTTAAAATGAGTCAAACGTCATTTTAAGTAAATAAAAACAGCTTTTTTCAGCATTCAATAAAGAAAGTTATTAAAATGATTCCGGGGATCGTGATTTCCAAATTTTCGAAGATGTTAAATTGATAACAAAATCAAAAATGTATAAAACCCGATCGAACCCATTTGAGGAGTTGGATGAAAAAGAATTTTATTCGAGGTATAGGTTCGACAAAACCACTGCTAAATTTTTTATTGATATCCTTGATATGAAATAACCTCAAACCGTTCCACAAATTGCCGTAGCATTTCCCTTTCCATCGATTCCCAGTTCTGTCCCCTGTCTCGTTTTATCGGAATATATATACATATATGTATGTACATATGTACATACATGCATAAAAACTAATTGTTTTAAATTAAAAATAATAACGGAAATTGACTTGGTTTCTATTTTTGAATCCATTTTGAAGTTTGAATTATTTTTTTATGTGAATTTATTAGATTTCTGTCAGATTATGTTTACGTTTGGGTTTGTTTGATCAAAAAACATTTAAAATACGTTTTAAAGTAGGAACTCGTTAGAGGATGGGAAAAATGTGTCTATGAATAACAAAACGTAAAATATGGTTTTAAATTTAAAAACGGTTTTAAATAGAATCGATTTTATACCCTAATCAAAGGCTGACTATGAATTTGCGCCTATATTTTTAATTTTAGTAGTTGTGTACGCGATCACAAACACTAAACGTACGGTACGTTTTAGTGTTCTTTTTCTTTGTATAAATACTTAATGTACGGTACATTTTAGTTTTTCTTGCATCATATGGATATGGATGGCATATGCAATACGAATGGATATTTTTTGCAATTTCGTGTTAGATTATTAAAAAAAAAGTTATACTTGCGCAATAAGTGTTCCGTTCTATGTATTAGTTATTGCATTATGTATGTCATTGATTTATGTTGATAGATCTATGAACCTTTTTAGGGTTCCGTACCCATATCCATATGGTAATACGGAACCATTATAAGTTCGCTCAAACTCAAAAATGTCTGTCACGATAAAAACATCAAGAACCGTTCCAGCTAGAAACTTGAAATTTGGCACACTTACACATTACGGTGGTCCACATATATGAGACAACTAATCATTCAAAAATATTGTGAAACAACTATACAGGGTGGGCAAAATGTAAAACTCTGCAAAATATATCATGTGAAATATCATTCGAAAGGGCTCAAAGATTCCAAAAATATTTTTTTCCGTTTTTTCCGTTTGAAACTTTGGGATTTATTACTGAAAATGTACTGAAAATGTGTGCAAAAACACCATAGCCCCATCTCCGAAACTACTGAAGTCAAAAATATATAAAAATCATAGTTTGTTTGGTATGTTATTTGGACCCTTAGAGTTCAAAATTCAAAATTTTGTAGTAATAGTGGTGAAAAAACGAGGCATCCTTTCGTTAATCGAAGTGAGTGTGAAGCGTGGCTTTAATGAAAATAAAGATTTTTTTACAAGCATTAGATGTAGTCCCTGTGTACGATGTTATCAGGAAAAGATATATCTCTTAACGTAATGTTGTGGCATCAACTCGTCGTGGAGGTGATTAAGTTCCTCAACCATCTTCCACAAGATCATTAACAGGTTCCATGGATCTGCACAGCTTTCGTTTACTGTGTGGAGACAATATAACAGCATGCGACTGTACTATTTTTATAGTGCAACCAAACGAAACAAATGGGGCTGGAACAGTAACTAGCAGGGACTGCTACCCGTAACTTCTACAAAAGACCGACCTGAAGCCCTATTAAAATTTATTTCTTGCAAGTGCCGCAGGGGGTACATTGGACGAGGTTGCACGTGCCAGAAAACAGGGCTAAGGTGCTCTGTCATTTCTGTCGGGGCAAGTCATGACAAAATGTCCCTGCAATTGCCGAATTCGATAACCAAGAAGAATACATCGACAAACGTTTAACTACTGAGCAGGACATGTGCTCTAAAGTAGAGTTGTCTCAAAAAGATGATCAACCGGGACCCTCAAAAAAGACAAAAATCTGTGTGTTTTGTGTAAATATCTTTTCAATAAAACTGAATAGACTTAACAACTTTTTATTTATTTTTTTCACAAAATGCCCACAATTTCATGTTAGGTTAGGCTCATATTATAAAACTTGAAGTATTGCGATTTTTGTTTTCTTACGACTAAAAGAGAACTATAAGGGTTACTGCCCCCATTTTGCGCCTTAATGCAAGGTAATTATATCTGCTAAAACTTTATTGCACATTATTTTTCTCCAAGCATAAGCGGTTATGCCGATATTCGGCTGAAAACATAAGCAAAACTCAATATTACAATATTTTTGAAAAAAGACACACTTTTTCAAACCTAATGTCTCAAAAACTGTTGAACATACGGAGCTGTGTCAACTAATGTCAAAAAAACCCATAGTTTTTTTAATTAAACTGCAAAAACTGAAAAAAGTCCGAAAATATTGCCGTTTTTCACGTGTTGTGCAGGTAGCACAACTTTTTTTTAACTTTTATATTAACTTGACTTTCTGTGAGGGAGGAATCTGGCAATCTTCCTTTTAGATATCCGATCATGATAAAATTTTGCACACATACATAGATAAGTCCGGTGACAATACAATATTGTATAGGTGTGTCTGTTAACTTTTATTAACACAAATGGGACATCTGTCAAATATTAAAAGTGGGGGAGAATCCTCTCCACGAGTGCAATACTTGCAAGAAAGTCACCTAACGCGTTGAAACAAATTTGGTCAAACCTGACAAAATTGACAATTCGCTTTTAATCATCATTATATAAATAGGCGAATGCAAAATAGTTCAGGCCCTTTTTAACTGGCTTAAACACAACATAGTCGGTTGATTTTTGTTTTGTTTAAAAGGTTATGAAGAGCGGCAGTGCAATGTGAAATTTGTTTCCCAATATTTTGTGTCTAAGACAGGTAAAAACCAGATTAAATAAATTACTAATACAAACGCAACACAGATTTGACACATACGTAACATAGCTTTGTACTCTTTGTGTTGATGCACTGGAAGTTGGTTTGGGTCCGTAGTTTATGTGATCACAGTAGTTAAGCCTGCAAATGAGTGGGGAAGGAGAAAGCACTAATATTAAAAATCTCCACTAGATATGCTCTCTTTGAACTGGAATTAAGTGTTTCTTTGTTTGCTTCTACATAGTCTACACTCAGTCTCAGCTTTGTTTACAGCCCAGCTCAGTCGGGCGGCCGCTGACGCAGTGTAAGTGCATGTGGGTGCTACTTGGTGGGGTTTCGGGTGGCATACATACAGTGCTAGCGCGCTCATACATGATAGCATTGTATGTTAAACCACTCCCATCAAGCTCTTTTCAAACTGAAACATTGAGAGCGTGATGAATGAAAATATGAATGAGATTGGGAACTAAAATATTGGATTTGACTTTTACTACGTACGAGCTGTTGAGCTTACGACGTATGCTGACCATACACAATTCAACTCAACCGTCAACTTAGTCGGTTCGTGGTGAAATCAACCCGTGTGTGGCGCTGACAGTGATCGATTTGAAGGTTGACGAGCTGGTTGGGGTAAAATTAAAAGATTTTGATTTTTGGAAGTTGATTTCAACTCAGTTGACTGTGTGTGGGGAAGTCATTTGATTTGCTGTCAAATTGAGGGGTATTTGTACTAGGCTTGTGAAATCTGTGAAAGTGTGTGTGAGCGAAACGTAAACAGCAAGATGACTTTAAACGCACACATAAAGAAAATTCCAGATATTTGTGGCATTTTATACAAAGTCCCTCAACTTAGTTGGTGCAGTGTGTGGCCGAACATAAATTCATGTGTAAACTCAATCGACAATTGAATTGATATGTGTATGGGCAGCTTTAAGAGTATGACGGATTTATTTCTTTTTCAAAGTAGGTAGGAGAAATTACAATGAAATCATATGAGTAAGACCCATTCTATATGTGTGAGTGTGTATGTGCTCAAAAACATACAGTGAATAAGCCAGAACAAAAGTCATAACATTGCACAGGCAATAATTTGTACGTATTATATTTCTTTGTCTGGATTTCGGGAAAATATGAATTTTGTGTTTTAGTTGATCTATTCTGTGCCAAAAATACAAAGTATGATTGTTGACTATTTGAACGAGAATAAAATTGATATTTACATGTCAGATGGTAATATTGTTTGTTTTTATATAGTATAGCGTAATACAAGTTATTTTAGTACTGATTCTTCAGTCTACGACTGATTGTTTTGAGTTTTTTTTATGAAAAAATGACTTTTCGGTTGCGCAGTCTATGACCGTCTGTCCTTTATTATTCTTATTTACTTAATTCTAACAATGTATTTCTTATGCTAAGTAAGGGAAATGGTTAGTGCATGGGGTAAAGTGGAAAGTGCTGACAGTGAATTTGATCAAGGTGAATGGTTGAATGGCTGGAAAGTGCTGACAGTGAATTTGATCAAGGTGAATGGGTGAACGGCTGGGAAGTGCTGACAGTGAATTGCATCAAGGTGAATGGGTGAATGAGCTTGGGGTGAATATATGGGAAAGGAAGGGAAGTACGGAGGTGTCCGGTGTCCGGTTATGTTGTGTTGGATGCTTGATGTTCGTGTGTGTTAACTCCTCCCCCTGATAAGATCGAGACGTCCTCGTTTCGACATTTGACTTGCGTAATTATTGAGTCAATTTGGTTTGAGGTGACTGTATTTTGCCTGTTGCGTATAAGGAGAATTAATATTATTGTGCAAGCAATTATTGCCACTGACGAAATAGTGGTCCACCAGAGAAGTTTTTGAGTCGATATTTCTTCTCTAAGTATTTTGATGTGGTTTGTGTTGTCGATATGAATATGGTGCAAATATGGAAGCGATAGTTTTTCTTCATGCTCAAGGTGCGTTATAGAAAGAGTCTTCGGTGGATGCGGTATGACATAGGCAGCTATTTTCTTTACCCGGTATAGGGTGTCGTTAACCCTTATTGAATCCGAAAATGTTAATAGATATGTTCCCTGGACTTCTAACTGAACCTGGTCGATGAATGTTGTTTTTGGTACATCGTTGAGGATTATAACTCCGTCCTCAATCTGTTGTACGAGGGGTACGTGGTATGCGTTTTGGGAGGTGCATAGAGCCGTATTGTTATTGAGCAACTGTGTGACGCATTCTGAAGTTGTAGGTTGGCAAATGTAGACATCTGGCGTATAAATGCATTCTTTTACGGGTAGTATGTAATCTTTACATCTTGCAGCCTGACTTCTATCTAGCTTAAGAATAGTTTTATTACGGACTACCGGATAAATTTCAATAAAATCACAAAAGTTTTCAATTTTAGGAATTTTCAATACATAGTGGATGACATCTGAATTTTGAAGTATTTTAATTTTAGCAGCGGAAAGTAAATTACTTATACTTATCGGAAGGTTTTGAGAATCAATTAAGTGACTTATTTCTATATTATCTAAGATTAATGGGTTAGTTATGTTATTTTTTCCTAACACAATTGAAAGCGCTATATTATTTAAATGGTTAATTACAAGATTATTTCTTACAGATAGGTATTCCAAAAGTAATAATTCTGATTCGGATGATTTACTTATATCACTATGTTGTGAAATTATTGCGTTGATTTGATTTGTTATTTCATTAATTTTGTCTTGTATTTGAGAATTTATTTTTGTTTGCCTATTATTGTTTTCAATAAGTGTATTTTGTTTCGTTAAAAGGAGTTCAAAATCGTTGTGGTCAGGTGTTCCGGCTATAAATTTTAGTGTACTTCCAATAAAGTCTATAGACCTTGCGAATCTTCTTGGGACTTCAAGTGTACTAATGATGTGCAATATTTCTTCAGACTGTTGATTTAGGATGTCGTTTCCTTTCTGCAGGGCCGTAATGTGAACGTGTTTGCTTTCGTAAGCAATGTTCCTATATTCAGAAAGGTTTGTGACATGGACAAGATATGAGAATTCGTTGAAGGTGACTGTTTTTCCTTTCGTTACCGCTATGAAGTGTGCATTTGAGTAATTGTGAATTTCGGCTATCGATATCCGAAGGATGATGAGTGACAAACTGAAAATATAGTATTAACGAAGGTTACTCTTATGAATCTTCTTGCCGTCTATTAAAACGGTGGTGCCTAAATCTTTTTCTATTACTTTTTCAATAAAGATTTTTTCAAATTTGTTTCCTAAGCGTCTATTTCTACGGACGAAAACTATTTCGCCGGGATGGTAGATTTTATTGGATGTATTTTTGTTTATTCGGCCAAGTGTTTTTTCTTGAGCAGTGGCTAGTTTTTTCCTTATGAACTCTAGCTTTTCTGTTTGATAATCATGCAGTATATCGGTTGGTTTTGCGTTCGTAATAGAGTGGATTGTATTATTATATTTATGAGTTGCTAAAAGCACCAGATCTACTGTATCACTTATTTGTTGTTGCGCTTTGATACAACGTGAAATTTCCAAAAGCGTTGAATGGAATCGTTCAATTTGGCCATTACTCTCACTATGGAGTGTCGGGACGAAAAATTGTTCAATAGAAAAGTGATCTCTGAGGAGCGTTGTAATAATACTTGATGAAAATGCTTTTTCGTTATCGGAAACTATTATTTTTGGACTTTTGAATTTTCCTAAGATTTGAAGTAATGCTTCTTTTATGTCAATGGAGGAACGTGAGGCTATAGGGACTACTATTACGAATTTGGAGAATTTATCAATGCATGTTAAGAAATGCTGCTTATCTGTAATAAAGATATCGATATGTAGGATTTCTCCCGGAAAACTAGGCAACGGTGTTGCGCCTATCTCGGGCTTAGGAGGTTTTCTTTGGTATTTGTTTTCCAAGCATATTTTACAATTCATAATAATAGTTCTGAGCATTTTCTTGATATCGGGGAAATAGTAGTCATTGAGAATTTGCTGAAAGTTTTCCTGAAGGGATCGATGTGCACGATTATGTTCCATTGTAACTGTCTCTAATTGGTCGTCTTTGTTTAAAAGGTCAATTACCAGTTTTTCAGTGTGAACAAATTTCACGGTTGGAAAATTTAATATTAGAGCATTTTGAATCTGGGCCAGAGTTGGAAGATCACATCGAACAGCATTAACCACATTAGGATTAACGCATTCTTGCAGATATTGCATTAATACAGCAGTAGTACTAAAGTTTATTGTATGTCGGATACATTTCTGAAATAAAATTTTTGTACTCTTATGGTCATGGCTACATCTGGATATTACTAGTTGGTTTCTAAATTGGTTAACGGGGAACTTTATTGTTTGAATTGTTCTGGTTAGTGAAATTTCGCTATGTACTGTTTCCGTTTCTGTGTTTGATTTAGAAAAGTTATGAATGAATTGTCTGGAAAGTGCATCTGCAACTTTATTTTCTTTCCCAGGTTTGTAATGGATTTTAGGCGAGAATTCCTCAATAAACGCACGCCATCTTTTGATCTTTGAATTTGGATTTTTGTCTGAAATTGCGAATGTAAGTGGCTGGTGATCTGTGTAGATGTGTATGCCTTTTGTACCACATAGGTAATGTCTGAGATTCTGTAATGCCCATACTATTGCCAAAAGTTCGCGCTCATTGGTGGCGTAATTTTCTTCCGTTTTGGAAAGCGTTCGTGAAATCATGGTAATTGGTTTGCCATTCTGAGAGAGGACCGCTCCTAAAGCAGACGAAGAGGCATCTGTAGTTAGCTCAAAGGGCTTCCCATAATCCGGATATTGTAGTAAAACGTCTTCTGAAGCTAAGATTTTCTTAAGTTTTTCAAATGCTTGTAAGGCCTCTGTGTCAAATGTTATCTTTATATTTTTTGAATGATTAGTTCCTACATGACCATTTTCTCCGCGTAAGAATTTCGTTAAAGGTTTAGCTATTCTCGCATAGTCTTTTATAAACCTACGATAGTATCCTGATAATCCCAGGAATGAGCGTAATGCTCGAAGTGTCTCTGGTGTTTTATAGTTTAAAATGTCCTGAACTTTGTCGGGGCAGGTTTTGATACCTTTTTGTGAAACTAGGAAACCTAAAAATTCTACTTCGGTTTTAAAAAATTTTGATTTTTCCGTGGAAACACGCATTCCGGCTTGTTCCAGTTTTTTCAATATTCTGTCTATGTGTGTAATATGTGTTTGCTCGTCTGGGGAGTATATGATTATATCATCGATATAAACATGACAGATTTTACCGATATCTTCTCTTAAAATATCGTCAATAGCTCTTTGGAAAATGCTGGGAGCATTTTTAAGGCCAAATGGCAAGCGACAAAATTCATATTTGCCATTATTCACGCTGAAAGCTGTCTTTTGTCGATCTTTTTCGGCTAAAAGAATTTGATGAAACCCGGATTTTAAGTCCAGGGTTGTAAAGTATTTAGATTTACCCAAATTTGCTAGTATGACCGATGTATCCGGGATGGGGTACCTGTCGGCTATGGTATTCTCATTTATTTTTCTGAAGTCGATGACCATTCGTAATTTAGGTTTGCCGTTTTCGTCTAAACCTTTCTTATTAACTACGTGAATTGGGGAATTATATGGTGAACATGATGTTCGAATGATACCATCACGCAGCAGTGACATTATTTCGGTGTTTATGAACTCGGTTGCTGAAATAGGGTATGGGTAACTCCTAGTATAGATAGGTTCGTCAGTTGCTGTGCGTATGGTGGCTTTAATATGCGTATTATAAGGTAATGCCCTGTCTGGCTTTGAAAATGCAGAGGCATTTTCTTGGATTAACTGTTTAAATTGTGTTTGCAGATAATCAGGGACAGATTTTTGGTCTGTAATAATTAAGTTAACCTGTTGACAAATGAGATGGTGTAGTTTTTCCTCGCCATGTTTATAAAATAAAATTTCATTTTTGGTATCGATTTTTGCCTCTATTTGCTTAAGGAAATCATATCCTATGATACCGTCGAAAGTACTCAACGAAGGGAGTAAAAAGAAGGTTGAAGTATTTTTTAAGATATTCATTTTGCATTTTTCTGTAATCAAGTTACTTCCGTTGAGGGACCTAACATGAAAGGGGCTTTCTACTGAACATACTGCTTTAAGAAAATTATGTTTTTTAATATAATTCTTGGAAGTTCCTGTGTCGATTAAAATTCGTATCTCTTGTCCATTTATTGCAGTTTTAGTAATAAATGGCAAGAGTGATTTTACCCTAAAAAATTGATCTCATCATAAATTTGATTATCCGACTGAACTTCGTAAGAATTATCCCAACATAATTCGCTTCTTATTTCGGAATTTTCTATTGGCATTGCGTTAATTTTTTGTAATTTTTGAATAGGCGATTGGCTAGAATGTGTTCCATCGCGTGGGCGTTTAGCCATCGTGGTTTGTTGTTGGTCTACATATGTAAAGTTTCTGCTAGAATGCTGTTTTGGAAAATTATTTTGTGCGGGAGTTCGCTTTCTAAAATAGGAAGTACGATTATCTACTTCCATAGGAACTGGTTCATTTTTTTGGACACGACTATACTGTGGGTGATTGCGAGTACGTGGATCAGAATCTGTTCGAAACTGTGATCCGTTAATTTTTGTTGAGCTGCCTGCTGCAAACGTACGTGCGAATTCGTATCGTTTATGGTTTGTTTCCAGCTCTTGTGCCGTCGCAAGAGCTGTGGGTAGGTCTAGTGGGCGAGCAGAAAATAATATATCGCATAAGGGTTTTCGCAGACCGGAAATGAAAATACGTAAAGCATTCTCTCTAGCACGCTCGTTGAGAGCGACGATAACCTCGTTGTTACCACTATGTGTCATAATATTTTTATTTATTATAAGTGTCAAATTTTTATCGACTGCATCGTAGTACTCACTAATGGATAAGTTACCCTGACGCAAAATACTAAGTTCGTTTTCGAGAACATGTAATGGCCTTTTGTCCGAATACACTTGATCTAATCGAGCAATAATCGCATTAAAATTTAACACGGTATTAAAAGCGGATAAGGTTGCGTTTGCAGAATCTGTTATTTTATTTCTTAGAATTCCCATTGCAATATAATAATTTTCAGAGCCTTCGTGATAATAGCCCATGGCAAAATGTGCTGCTGTACGCCAGGAAGGATATGAGGCGGAGTCGCCTTTAAATTCGGGTAATGATTTTATTAAATCGAGACCACCACCACGATTTAGAACACCGCTTCGAATAGATACAGGCACATAAGTTTCAACACTAGGCGGTTGTAATTGACCGATTGCTGATGTCAAATCATTTATTTTTTCCGCGAACTGTTTCTGTGATAGCTCGACGGTAGCACGAACAAGTTCAATAATCTGTTCTTTTGTAATGCTCATTTTGGAATACCTTTACACTATTATTTACTATTTACACTTTCTATTTTAACTCTTACAATATTTCAAATAATAAATAATCACTAATTTTTGGTTACTCACAAAAATTTCATTCTTATTGCTGTTTTTTTTTCGTTGGTTAATCCTTTTGGGTTGAGTCTCCTTCTTTGTTGATTGGTGAGGTCCTAAATAATCCTTATTGAGTTGCTTGTTCAGGTTCTTATTAAGTTGGGCGCCAGTTATTTTAGTACTGATTCTTCAGTCTACGACTGATTGTTTTGAGTTTTTTTTATGAAAAAATGACTTTTCGGTTGCGCAGTCTATGACCGTCTGTCCTTTATTATTCTTATTTACTTAATTCTAACAATGTATTTCTTATGCTAAGTAAGGGAAATGGTTAGTGCATGGGGTAGAGTGGAAAGTGCTGACAGTGAATTTGATCAAGGTGAATGGTTGAATGGCTGGAAAGTGCTGACAGTGAATTTGATCAAGGTGAATGGGTGAACGGCTGGGAAGTGCTGACAGTGAATTGCATCAAGGTGAATGGGTGAATGAGCTTGGGGTGAATATATGGGAAAGGAAGGGAAGTACGGAGGTGTCCGGTGTCCGGTTATGTTGTGTTGGATGCTTGATGTTCGTGTGTGTTAACTCCTCCCCCTGATAAGATCGAGACGTCCTCGTTTCGACATTTGACTTGCGTAATTATTGAGTCAATTTGGTTTGAGGTGACTGTATTTTGCCTGTTGCGTATAAGGAGAATTAATATTATTGTGCAAGCAATTATTGCCACTGACGAAATAGTGGTCCACCAGAGAAGTTTTTGAGTCGATATTTCTTCTCTAAGTATTTTGATGTGGTTTGTGTTGTCGATATGAATATGGTGCAAATATGGAAGCGATAGTTTTTCTTCATGCTCAAGGTGCGTTATAGAAAGAGTCTTCGGTGGATGCGGTATGACATAGGCAGCTATTTTCTTTACCCGGTATAGGGTGTCGTTAACCCTTATTGAATCCGAAAATGTTAATAGATATGTTCCCTGGACTTCTAACTGAACCTGGTCGATGACTGTTGTTTTTGGTACATCGTTGAGGATTATAACTCCGTCCTCAATCTGTTGTACGAGGGGTACGTGGTATGCGTTTTGGGAGGTGCATAGAGCCGTATTGTTATTGAGCAACTGTGTGACGCATTCTGAAGTTGTAGGTTGGCAAATGTAGACATCTGGCGTATAAATGCATTCTTTTACGGGTAGTATGTAATCTTTACATCTTGCAGCCTGACTTCTATCTAGCTTAAGAATAGTTTTATTACGGACTACCGGATAAATTTCAATAAAATCACAAAAGTTTTCAATTTTAGGAATTTTCAATACATAGTGGATGACATCTGAATTTTGAAGTATTTTAATTTTAGCAGCGGAAAGTAAATTACTTATACTTATCGGAAGGTTTTGAGAATCAATTAAGTGACTTATTTCTATATTATCTAAGATTAATGGGTTAGTTATGTTATTTTTTCCTAACACAATTGAAAGCGCTATATTATTTAAATGGTTAATTACAAGATTATTTCTTACAGATAGGTATTCCAAAAGTAATAATTCTGATTCGGATGATTTACTTATATCACTATGTTGTGAAATTATTGCGTTGATTTGATTTGTTATTTCATTAATTTTGTCTTGTATTTGAGAATTTATTTTTGTTTGCCTATTATTGTTTTCAATAAGTGTATTTTGTTTCGTTAAAAGGAGTTCAAAATCGTTGTGGTCAGGTGTTCCGGCTATAAATTTTAGTGTACTTCCAATAAAGTCTATAGACCTTGCGAATCTTCTTGGGACTTCAAGTGTACTAATGATGTGCAATATTTCTTCAGACTGTTGATTTAGGATGTCGTTTCCTTTCTGCAGGGCCGTAATGTGAACGTGTTTGCTTTCGTAAGCAATGTTCCTATATTCAGAAAGGTTTGTGACATGGACAAGATATGAGAATTCGTTGAAGGTGACTGTTTTTCCTTTCGTTACCGCTATGAAGTGTGCATTTGAGTAATTGTGAATTTCGGCTATCGATATCCGAAGGATGATGAGTGACAAACTGAAAATATAGTATTAACGAAGGTTACTCTTATGAATCTTCTTGCCGTCTATTAAAACGGTGGTGCCTAAATCTTTTTCTATTACTTTTTCAATAAAGATTTTTTCAAATTTGTTTCCTAAGCGTCTATTTCTACGGACGAAAACTATTTCGCCGGGATGGTAGATTTTATTGGATGTATTTTTGTTTATTCGGCCAAGTGTTTTTTCTTGAGCAGTGGCTAGTTTTTTCCTTATGAACTCTAGCTTTTCTGTTTGATAATCATGCAGTATATCGGTTGGTTTTGCGTTCGTAATAGAGTGGATTGTATTATTATATTTATGAGTTGCTAAAAGCACCAGATCTACTGTATCACTTATTTGTTGTTGCGCTTTGATACAACGTGAAATTTCCAAAAGCGTTGAATGGAATCGTTCAATTTGGCCATTACTCTCACTATGGAGTGTCGGGACGAAAAATTGTTCAATAGAAAAGTGATCTCTGAGGAGCGTTGTAATAATACTTGATGAAAATGCTTTTTCGTTATCGGAAACTATTATTTTTGGACTTTTGAATTTTCCTAAGATTTGAAGTAATGCTTCTTTTATGTCAATGGAGGAACGTGAGGCTATAGGGACTACTATTACGAATTTGGAGAATTTATCAATGCATGTTAAGAAATGCTGCTTATCTGTAATAAAGATATCGATATGTAGGATTTCTCCCGGAAAACTAGGCAACGGTGTTGCGCCTATCTCGGGCTTAGGAGGTTTTCTTTGGTATTTGTTTTCCAAGCATATTTTACAATTCATAATAATAGTTCTGAGCATTTTCTTGATATCGGGGAAATAGTAGTCATTGAGAATTTGCTGAAAGTTTTCCTGAAGGGATCGATGTGCACGATTATGTTCCATTGTAACTGTCTCTAATTGGTCGTCTTTGTTTAAAAGGTCAATTACCAGTTTTTCAGTGTGAACAAATTTCACGGTTGGAAAATTTAATATTAGAGCATTTTGAATCTGGGCCAGAGTTGGAAGATCACATCGAACAGCATTAACCACATTAGGATTAACGCATTCTTGCAGATATTGCATTAATACAGCAGTAGTACTAAAGTTTATTGTATGTCGGATACATTTCTGAAATAAAATTTTTGTACTCTTATGGTCATGGCTACATCTGGATATTACTAGTTGGTTTCTAAATTGGTTAACGGGGAACTTTATTGTTTGAATTGTTCTGGTTAGTGAAATTTCGCTATGTACTGTTTCCGTTTCTGTGTTTGATTTAGAAAAGTTATGAATGAATTGTCTGGAAAGTGCATCTGCAACTTTATTTTCTTTCCCAGGTTTGTAATGGATTTTAGGCGAGAATTCCTCAATAAACGCACGCCATCTTTTGATCTTTGAATTTGGATTTTTGTCTGAAATTGCGAATGTAAGTGGCTGGTGATCTGTGTAGATGTGTATGCCTTTTGTACCACATAGGTAATGTCTGAGATTCTGTAATGCCCATACTATTGCCAAAAGTTCGCGCTCATTGGTGGCGTAATTTTCTTCCGTTTTGGAAAGCGTTCGTGAAATCATGGTAATTGGTTTGCCATTCTGAGAGAGGACCGCTGCTAAAGCAGACGAAGAGGCATCTGTAGTTAGCTCAAAGGGCTTCCCATAATCCGGATATTGTAGTAAAACGTCTTCTGAAGCTAAGATTTTCTTAAGTTTTTCAAATGCTTGTAAGGCCTCTGTGTCAAATGTTATCTTTATATTTTTTGAATGATTAGTTCCTACATGACCATTTTCTCCGCGTAAGAATTTCGTTAAAGGTTTAGCTATTCTCGCATAGTCTTTTATAAACCTACGATAGTATCCTGATAATCCCAGGAATGAGCGTAATGCTCGAAGTGTCTCTGGTGTTTTATAGTTTAAAATGTCCTGAACTTTGTCGGGGCAGGTTTTGATACCTTTTTGTGAAACTAGGAAACCTAAAAATTCTACTTCGGTTTTAAAAAATTTTGATTTTTCCGTGGAAACACGCATTCCGGCTTGTTCCAGTTTTTTCAATATTCTGTCTATGTGTGTAATATGTGTTTGCTCGTCTGGGGAGTATATGATTATATCATCGATATAAACATGACAGATTTTACCGATATCTTCTCTTAAAATATCGTCAATAGCTCTTTGGAAAATGCTGGGAGCATTTTTAAGGCCAAATGGCAAGCGACAAAATTCATATTTGCCATTATTCACGCTGAAAGCTGTCTTTTGTCGATCTTTTTCGGCTAAAAGAATTTGATGAAACCCGGATTTTAAGTCCAGGGTTGTAAAGTATTTAGATTTACCCAAATTTGCTAGTATGACCGATGTATCCGGGATGGGGTACCTGTCGGCTATGGTATTCTCATTTATTTTTCTGAAGTCGATGACCATTCGTAATTTAGGTTTGCCGTTTTCGTCTAAACCTTTCTTATTAACTACGTGAATTGGGGAATTATATGGTGAACATGATGTTCGAATGATACCATCACGCAGCAGTGACATTATTTCGGTGTTTATGAACTCGGTTGCTGAAATAGGGTATGGGTAACTCCTAGTATAGATAGGTTCGTCAGTTGCTGTGCGTATGGTGGCTTTAATATGCGTATTATAAGGTAATGCCCTGTCTGGCTTTGAAAATGCAGAGGCATTTTCTTGGATTAACTGTTTAAATTGTGTTTGCAGATAATCAGGGACAGATTTTTGGTCTGTAATAATTAAGTTAACCTGTTGACAAATGAGATGGTGTAGTTTTTCCTCGCCATGTTTATAAAATAAAATTTCATTTTTGGTATCGATTTTTGCCTCTATTTGCTTAAGGAAATCATATCCTATGATACCGTCGAAAGTACTCAACGAAGGGAGTAAAAAGAAGGTTGAAGTATTTTTTAAGATATTCATTTTGCATTTTTCTGTAATCAAGTTACTTCCGTTGAGGGACCTAACATGAAAGGGGCTTTCTACTGAACATACTGCTTTAAGAAAATTATGTTTTTTAATATAATTCTTGGAAGTTCCTGTGTCGATTAAAATTCGTATCTCTTGTCCATTTATTGCAGTTTTAGTAATAAATGGCAAGAGTGATTTTACCCTAAAAAATTGATCTCATCATAAATTTGATTATCCGACTGAACTTCGTAAGAATTATCCCAACATAATTCGCTTCTTATTTCGGAATTTTCTATTGGCATTGCGTTAATTTTTTGTAATTTTTGAATAGGCGATTGGCTAGAATGTGTTCCATCGCGTGGGCGTTTAGCCATCGTGGTTTGTTGTTGGTCTACATATGTAAAGTTTCTGCTAGAATGCTGTTTTGGAAAATTATTTTGTGCGGGAGTTCGCTTTCTAAAATAGGAAGTACGATTATCTACTTCCATAGGAACTGGTTCATTTTTTTGGACACGACTATACTGTGGGTGATTGCGAGTACGTGGATCAGAATCTGTTCGAAACTGTGATCCGTTAATTTTTGTTGAGCTGCCTGCTGCAAACGTACGTGCGAATTCGTATCGTTTATGGTTTGTTTCCAGCTCTTGTGCCGTCGCAAGAGCTGTGGGTAGGTCTAGTGGGCGAGCAGAAAATAATATATCGCATAAGGGTTTTCGCAGACCGGAAATGAAAATACGTAAAGCATTCTCTCTAGCACGCTCGTTGAGAGCGACGATAACCTCGTTGTTACCACTATGTGTCATAATATTTTTATTTATTATAAGTGTCAAATTTTTATCGACTGCATCGTAGTACTCACTAATGGATAAGTTACCCTGACGCAAAATACTAAGTTCGTTTTCGAGAACATGTAATGGCCTTTTGTCCGAATACACTTGATCTAATCGAGCAATAATCGCATTAAAATTTAACACAGTATTAAAAGCGGATAAGGTTGCGTTTGCAGAATCTGTTATTTTATTTCTTAGAATTCCCATTGCAATATAATAATTTTCAGAGCCTTCGTGATAATAGCCCATGGCAAAATGTGCTGCTGTACGCCAGGAAGGATATGAGGCGGAGTCGCCTTTAAATTCGGGTAATGATTTTATTAAATCGAGACCACCACCACGATTTAGAACACCGCTTCGAATAGATACAGGCACATAAGTTTCAACACTAGGCGGTTGTAATTGACCGATTGCTGATGTCAAATCATTTATTTTTTCCGCGAACTGTTTCTGTGATAGCTCGACGGTAGCACGAACAAGTTCAATAATCTGTTCTTTTGTAATGCTCATTTTGGAATACCTTTACACTATTATTTACTATTTACACTTTCTATTTTAACTCTTACAATATTTCAAATAATAAATAATCACTAATTTTTGGTTACTCACAAAAATTTCATTCTTATTGCTGTTTTTTTTTCGTTGGTTAATCCTTTTGGGTTGAGTCTCCTTCTTTGTTGATTGGTGAGGTCCTAAATAATCCTTATTGAGTTGCTTGTTCAGGTTCTTATTAAGTTGGGCGCCAGTTATTTTAGTACTGATTCTTCAGTCTACGACTGATTGTTTTGAGTTTTTTTATGAAAAAATGACTTTTCGGTTGCGCAGTCTATGACCGTCTGTCCTTTATTATTCTTATTTACTTAATTCTAACAATGTATTTCTTATGCTAAGTAAGGGAAATGGTTAGTGCATGGGGTAAAGTGGAAAGTGCTGACAGTGAATTTGATCAAGGTGAATGGTTGAATGGCTGGAAAGTGCTGACAGTGAATTTGATCAAGGTGAATGGGTGAACGGCTGGGAAGTGCTGACAGTGAATTGCATCAAGGTGAATGGGTGAATGAGCTTGGGGTGAATATATGGGAAAGGAAGGGAAGTACGGAGGTGTCCGGTGTCCGGTTATGTTGTGTTGGATGCTTGATGTTCGTGTGTGTTAACTTACATACAGTGCACCGCAAAAGTATTCGTAATTTGGTTCTATTTGCCTTTTAATTGATAAAAAAAGAATTTCATTCAGTCATACATAGTTCATTGTTTATTTTTTCTTACCATCTGTTTGTTCTTTACATTTATGCTAAAAATTACAAATTAACTGCCTTTTTAACAAAAGTTACAATTACAAAAAACAAAAAATCATCACTTTAAACACCGCAAAAGTATTCGTAAAAAAGGTTTTTGATCAAAATTTCAAACTATATTAATACTTTTAGTATCTCGTTGGATATCCCCTATACTTTAGAACTTCCTTAAGTCTATTCGGCATAGAAAACACAAGCTTTTGCATCCGTTCTGCGGTGATACGATCCCATGTCTCCTTTAAGGCTTCTTTCAGCTCACTTTTTGTTCTTATATTAATTTTTATTATTTCCCGCTCCAAATCGGCCCAAAGATGCTCTATGGGGTTAAGGTCCGATGACTGAAGGGGTGTTTTCAATTGGTTCCGAGCGTTGTACAATAACCACAATGAAGTATTTAATACGGTAAGCTTCGGATCGTTATCTTGTTGGAATTGATAACTCTCCGGAAGTCCTAATTTCTCAACACTTCATGGTAGATTGTCTTTGAGAATATTTATGTTATAGTACTGATCCATAATACCATCAATAAATTGCATCGTCCCGGTTCCATATGCCGCCATACACCCCCACAGAGTCAACGAACCACCACCATGTTTTACAGTGCCAGCCATGATTTTTGGACAAAGTTCTGCATTCTTCTTTCCCTATACACGGACTTGTCCGCCAGACCTCATGATATTAAATTTCGTTTCGTCCGAAAATAAGACCGTTTTCCAGAAATCTGTCTTTATTTATGTACATTTTGGCAAATTGTATGCGTTTTTTCCTATAAGCAATGGATACAAAGGGCTCCCTCCTTGCTACTCGGTTTTTGTACCCGTACTTATGAATAACTCTTCGTACAGTGTCAGTGCTTACCCTCGAACAGCCGGCTTCAATTAGGTCGTTAACGATTGTTGGTGCACTAACTTGAGGATTCTTTTTTACTTGGCGAAGTATTTGCCTTTTGTCAATGCTGCTAAGCTTTTCGGGTCTTCCTCTTCTGGGTTTGTCTTCTACGCTGCACCTTTCTTGGGATCTCTTGATAATGGATTGCACTGTAGATTTACTTCTTTTGCCTGTACTTGCAATATCACGTAATTTACTTCCATTTTCACGCATTCTTAAAATAATTTTCCTCTCCTCCGCGTTAGATTCTTTTAATTTTCGGCCCATTGCACTTATTTCTTCAATAAAACTTCTTTAGCAGAAAAATTACTGTTAATCGATATAAATTTCGCTTGTGAATGCACTCAGAAAAAAAAAACAAGTGTGCCAGCAATTCCTAACGGTTTCTTTCCCGTTATCTCAGATCCAGGAATTGCAAAAGCAAAAATTACGAATACTTTTGCGGTGTGTAAAACGATGATTGTTTGCTTGTTATTGTTGTAACTCTTATTATAAAGGTAGTAAATTTGTAATTTTTTGCAATAACATAAAGAAATATTAGACGATTAGAAAAAATAAGCTCTAAAGTATGTACTTATGCCTGCAATTGGTTCGCGTCACTTCAAAGATAGATAGAACTAAATTACGAATACTTTTGCGGTGCACTGTACATACATAGTTGTAGTTTAGTTTCTATTGTAATTTTGTTTAAATTAAAGCCAACGAAGCTAATATTTAAATAATGGAGCTTACTCATGCGGTTGCGGAGCATGCAGTAACTAATCTACGCCAGGTAATTGTGGTCGCTGTGACCGCGGTGGTTAGTACGTTGGACTACTACGCATGCTGCCCGGGTTCAATCCCAGCAAACACCTAAAAGTTTTTTCAGGGTACCAGCTTTTTCGAATGTCTGACAAGCAATCAAAGAGTATCATTTGTCATGAGGAGCTTCTTAACTCGCCGTTCGGAGTCGGCAAAAACTTGTAGGTCCCTTCCATTTCGTGGGAAAAATAACACGCACACACAAATAGTTGCGAGAAGCTAGGCTTGGTTCCGTATAGAACTGCTGACGACGTATATATATATATATATGTACATATATATATATATATACTATATATATTATCGCCCACGAAAGGTATATTTTTAAATGGATAGTAAATCGGGGCAAAGGTATGTACGATATATCAGACCTGAAATCAGTTGATGCATATAATGGATTTCGTTACTAAACCATCTCAAAGACAAGGTTTTATCCGATACAAATATGGAACGAGGTTAAAAGGGTCGACTCATAGAAGCTCTTTTAATGCGAAAATAAGGAAGCTTCGCTGGAGGGCTTCAATTGCGGTTCTTACAGTAAGGTGTCCATACTTGGGAAGCATGTTCGAGAGGAGGACGGACAACACTGTTAAAAAATAGTGATAGAGTGACATAAAATCGTTTAAATTCTTTACACTACCATCGCAAAACATAATATTGAGTATGATCTATTCACAATGTGGTTTATATGCTTTGTAAAAGTTTAGGGCGAACTAATACGGCAACAGAAAGAATGAATTGATACGAATTACTTGAACACTCGGTATCTTTTTCCTGTAATGTAGGTACTGACACTTGATTAGTTTGGACTAAGCCATTTTTACTGCACCTGATACTGAAATTATCAATATCTGAACAGAATTCTACAGATATTTATGATAGATATAACGGTTTTACTGATCTTTATACCGTCGGCAAATATACCTAAAGAAGTATTTATGTTATATAAATGATGAAACATCATTCAAAATCTCAAAATTTACCAATACAATGTTGATAAAGTCATCTTCAAAATCATTTTGAAGATGAAGTTATGTACATACCTTCATACATATATAGCCATTCAAAATTTTGGTAATTTTGGTGAATCAAAATAAATAAGTAATTAAATTATATTTGTGTGTATGTATATTAAATTCAGTTGTCCGTGTTGAATGAAGTATGTGTGATATCTTTTTTCTGTCCGTTTTTTTCGCTCTTCGCCCTCGCAATCTGTATCTCTTCGTATTTATCTCGTTCGTAAAATTATATGACCAATACAAATAATATATACACCATTTTTAAAAAAAGTTTCACTTCTACCGCGTGTGACACACTTTTTTTTGTCCTTGCGTAGTCTTTGGCAAAACGTTTATTTCGTAGAGGTCTTCTGCAAATAGTAACATCACTAATAGGAAGTTAAATCTTATCTTGCATGACCTAGGTAGATACCGCTGGGTAGTTTTTAGAAAATCTTACAGTTAACCTGTCATCAGCTTTGGATATTATACGATTCCGTTCCCTTTAAATTGTAAACAATTTTAAATAATGACCTTTTTGTTTTCATAGTATTCGGCAAACTTAATTTTTTGACTTTTTCCAAAACACTTAAATTATTATGAACACTTCTTTTCCGTTCGAATTTACTTCTTTGTATAAAATCCTCGCCCATGTAAGCTCACCTGTTCATATTTTTACTGGATTTGTTTGTCAAATGCCGTTAGAATATTTACACAAATGTCTTCACAGTTTAAACTACCAATTTTTCGCCAGAGAAGAATTTTAAGCGCTGTTAACGTAGCGCTCCTATTATTTTGAACACGACTGTACGTTGTAGTTTTGCATAGAAACCTACAGTTTTCTGCCGTCTCCGAACGGCGAGTTGGAAAGCTTTACATGACAAAAGATACTCTTGAATGCTTGTCAGGCATTCGGAAGACGTGGGCACTGTGAAAAACTTTTTAGGTGTTTGCAGCGGGATTCGAACCCAAGACCGTTGGCTCAGTAGTCCGACGCACTAACCACTTGCGCTACGGTGCCCACGTTTTGCATAGAAACCAGATATAAAACTGGAACACGAACAAAACACTTCCAAAATTCTTCCAAAATAATAAAATATGGTTAGGTTAAATGGTACTGAATTGTTTAGTATTGTAACTATAATGGTAGAATTTCTACCACTGGGCGAACACTAGTTTATCTAAATTTATAAGCGAGTTATTTGAGGAATTGTGTGCTTTTGATACTTAATTTTAAACATGTCGAGTGAACAATTAAACATTATTTTGGAATTAATGGAGACTTCGAGTCAGACTGAATCTGAGAGTGAATTTGAATTATCTGATAATGATTCAGATATTATGATTCTACTCGATGATTCGGATAGTTAAGTGAGACTAGTAATGGAGGAAACAAGTCGAAATTGCGTTTAAAACTGTTTGAAGGAAATAGTGCCTTCTTATACTGAAGATGAATTTCGTAAACACTTTCGAATTTCACGAGCTTTATTTGAGCAGTTAAGCGAAAAGTTCGAACGGTCGGAAGCGTACACTATTCTCCGCCCAGACAAACGTTTTTCTGGTCGCAAACATTTGGCTGTATTTTTGTGGTGATTAGTTTCTTATTTTATTAATTAACAAAAAATTACAATACATATTTAAGGTTTGCTGAATACGAAGCTTGCAGCCACCGTGACTTGGCCGATCGATTTGATTTGTCACTATGGACTGGACAGTATGCCACATAATAGACAGAGCAATTATGTTCATTAGTGGTAAGAGCTCGGACATAAACAAGTGGCCAACCGAGGACAAAAAAAAGGGATGCGTGCGAGTTCTTCAAGAATAAAAGCGTATTTTCAAGGGCAATAGGTATAAGCACTTTATACTTCGAATAATTTCTGTACAAGAATATAATTTTTTCCAATACAGGTTATATTGATGGCACTCACATCGTCTTTGATCCGCCAACACATTCAGAGGAAGACTATATCGACTATATAGTGATTTTGAAATTAAAATTAAATTATAAAGATTAAAATTAGTGATAAGTAATAAGCAGTGAGTAGTAGTGGTTAAGTAATTCATTCATTTTTCATAGTATTTAATTCATTCTTTTTTTTTTAAATATATTTATACATATGTTATTATATATTTATTATATACTATGATATAGGTACTTATATTCAACTTATTATAATCTTCATTGACAAACTAAAATTAAAATAAATAAAATAAAGGTATAAAACAAAAATTAAACAAACCAAACATTAAAAGATGCTTACTTATAATTTTTTTCAAAAAAAATTCCAGCAGGAGGATTTCTGTTTGGCTGCTCCTCTTTTTGAGCATATATCCGCTCAAAACGCTCTTTCTTATCTTCCCTTCTTTGATCTTCTTTTTTTTGTAAGAACTCCAAGACTTCCGACCTTAATTTGGTTTTCTCTTTAACGTTTTCACCCAGCTTTTAAATAACAGCTGGATGAGAATTCCTATTTTGCTTAGTAACGCAACAAGAAACAAGAATATTAAAATGTGCATATGTGGAAAAAGACCATCATGTCATCATATCATTAACCACTGATATGTATATGAATTCATATTGAAAATAAATGTTAAAAACATAATGATTAGTATTAGTATAATAAAATATAAACATCTTACCAACGAATTTCCACTGGTTTGCCATCTCTATAAAGAGGAAACCCGATATATATATATCTTTACCTGATGTGGAAGCCTGCGAGGAATTATCGCTTGCCTCCGAGCCTGCAGCAACGATAGTTTCCTCCCGGGATACACCTTCGACCTGGGTCCCATCAACACCTCTCCGGTGACCGAAAACGGCATCCAATTCACTGAAATAAGAAAAACCATTGCTTTTAATCGAAAACATGTAATATGTATTAAATAATATATGCATTCTTACGTTTGGTGGGCGCAGGATAACCTGTTGCGTCCAGTTTTGGTGTTGTGGAGCTTTACTCTTTTATATTGTCGCTCCAGCGGCCGATACTTCCCCTGAACCTGACCTTCGGTGAAATCATATCCGTGCATCTGCATCGTTTGGCTTATAAGTCTCCACATCGTTTTCTTGCTGCTTAATTAATTTTTTTTTCCAACTTGGCGTCGGTACTTTTCGAGTAGCATCAAGAAAAGTTTTGTGGGTGCTTCAAGCCAAACCAGCTTCCCATCAGCTTCTTCATTAAATGAAGTGTCTCCAGCAGCACCTACATTTTCCATTTCGTCAAATGAAATGTCATGCTACTGGGCGAACCCCATTTCCTCATCTGCAAAATAATTTAAATCATATATAAATAATAGGGAGCAACCATTAAGTTTAGTTAATAAAGAAAAGTATATATTGAGTATGCGGACAACGCCGAGCATGCAACAGCTAAATATATATATGTACATATATCCTTACTATAATAAAAATGTAACTTTTTTCGACTGCAAAGACTTTGTTCCCATTTGTCTTAAAAACTACTGCAAGAAATCAAATCCGGTTTTCACAGTTGGATTGCAAAATGTCTGGAATACAGGCATAGGATATTTTTTGTCGTTATCTGCTATCCAGAAGCGGAGATCTAAGCTGATATCTGGGCAGAGTATTTTTACGAATACCTTCTAGCTCCTAGCTTTAGAATGCCTCGGCCGATGGGAATGGAATTTATTTTATTATAAAGTTCAATTTTGTACAAACATTTTAAGATATAAATCATCTTCGTACGTTATACAGAAATTGAACAATAAGCATTAAATTAAAATTAACGATCAATTAAAAATGACATACGATTCAAGAAAAGCTTAGATCGCTGGATTTTACCTACGACCAGTGGAAATAATTTCGTGTGTGCGCAGGTTTTTTTTTTTTTTATTTTGGAACTGTTTGAATGCACATAACGCAGAAAGAAATGAACGGATTTTGATGAAACTTGGCATAGTGATTGCTTATGTTCTTGGTCAACATTTTTTATACTTTTTATCCCCCAAAATGATCTGATTTTAGCAAAATATTGAAAAACACTGCATATCTGTAACGAAAATTATAATTATTCTGCCCTAGCTCAATAGTAGCTTATCGGATTGAAAAACAAAAAAATTTAGTAAATTTTCCACTAATTCATTTAAGGCATAAATCATCCTTCTGCGTTATACTGGAGCTGAGCTATGCTCAAAATAGTTCATGAAATGTTCGCCAATAATTTTCCATCAGTGGAGACCGCAGACAACAGCCGTGCAGCTGTGGGTGACGTCAATAAGTATGTACCTATATAGGTATGTATGTCGTATGTATATTAATAGTAATGTTTGTGTGTTCGACTTTTATGCGTTCGCGCATCGCTCATCCGTTTGCGATAAATCTTGGGGCATGTGCAAAAAAAAAATGTTTGTTGTGCGCAACCAGGGAAAGGTTCCTTCTATGTTGGGGAAGGGTTTCCACTTCAGTGCAATTCCATTTTTTTTTTTTTTTTTTTCCAAAAGCAAACGCATTCATCATGATCTCGAATCTGCACTCGGTGGAGACAATAATATTATGTACAGTCGAATCCCTTTATGTCGAATTTTTACGGGCGATTAAAATTGGTGCAAGTTAGAGGGATTTTTGATAAAATTCGAGCTAGAACGATTATCCCTTTTTGTTGAAAACGCATTTATTCATAGATCATAGTGGAAGTTAACAAAAAAAAAAACAGAAAGAAAAAAAACCTTTAAATGAACATTAATTAATAACAGAATAGTTTGTGATACAAAGTAGGTACCAGTCAGTTTCCGATTTCCTGGGGTGTTAGAAAGTTAAAAACATGTTTTTTTAACACTTCAGCTTCGAAAAATCATTTGGACTTACCGCAAAAAGCATTTTAATACGAGGAAATATGTAGGCCAAGTTTTGAAAATCAGAAAAAATATGGGAGGCGGGCGAAGCAAGGCGAGTACGGGTCAGATAGTACATAATAAAACCGTACTTACCGACTTCACCCGGGTGCACCAATTTCCTACCATATTCTGTGTCTGTAAATAAATATACTTACATACATAAATAAATGAAATTAAATTTGTTGGAAAGCGTACTTACCTTAATGTTTTCGGTGAACATTCCAAATCGACTTGTGTGTTCATGGCACATCCACTTCCCTCATTTGCATCCATTTCGTACTAAAATTTAATATTTTATATTTTTTTTGCACATTTATGATGTAAAAAAACAATCACCCCGATTATGAATGTAATGTATTTGCTATGAGAAAATACGAGTATGGTCGTTTGCGACATACAAATATGACATTAATAATTGGTGTAATATATACAATATATGTACATCTCCAAATTGAACGAGATATGATATGTTTATTTAAAACAAAACAAATTGAATAAAATTAAAAAGAAAGTTCACCTGTTGTCTGTATTTCTTTCTTCACTAAGTCCTTTTTGCGCTTTATTCCCTAAAAATAAAGTTTTTGTTATAATCAATTGGAAATATATCTAGCAAAATGAACTCACCTTCAATTGTATTCGATTATTATTTATATTTCCTGTGCCCGTCCACGTTTTTTTTCTTAATTTGCTAAAAAATTACATTTTTTCTCGAGAAACTTCGCTAACAAATAGATTGTCATTTATGGAATTGTCAGATGGCTGTTTAAAGGATGTGCCTCAATGACTCCATGAAAAAGACTGAGCACGATTTCGCAAGAGGGGACATTTTTGACATGAGACCCTCTCATTTGAGTCGATGATTAGAGTAGACTGACTATGGTGGAAACGGAAAAGAGTTCCGTACTGGTGTGGGTGATTTATGTTTGATGGGCGATAGCGTTTAATGACGTATGTTTGGTTTTATGGTGAGGAATCATTATAAACAGGTAAAATGAGTCCTCAATTAGTGGCGTTGGCATATATGTATGTAACTTGCGTACTTTATACACACGATCTTTTTTTTCATTATTGTCAGCGTTGCAAGATTTAAAGATTTAAACAATAAATTATACAATGTATCTTTTATTATCGATCTTCTTTCAAAATTCGGACTTCCGATATCCACAATACAAATTATACAAAGGTTCTGCTAAGATGTAGTTGCATAACTATGCATTGCAAAAGGTCCAACTTTATTTCAATTAACTTCCGTCGCTGTTGTCTCAAAACCCCTTAATCGACAGAGAGCTACATACATACATAAATATACATATGTACATAGGTACTCGTACATCGTTGCTCCAATTCATTGAAAAATTCTCTCGAAGTGAAACATTCTTTCTAAAGCCTTTTCAGAAAACTCTTCCTTCCAATGTCGATTGCTATCACTCTTGATGCTTAATTAAACCAAGCGTAAATCAGAATTGAAATTTATTTCAATTAAATTTTTCCACATCACAGTGCATCCACGCCCGGCTGAAGCGACTACTACATAGGTAAGGCGGTGGAAAATTTCCAGCGAAAAAAACGAGAAAATAAAATTAAAATCAAATTACATCGCACCCGAGGTTCATGGATGCATCAGCAGCAGTAGAAGCATCAGCACAGTGGTAAAGCATGTTACTTTCATGAGAATTTTGTTTGTATGTTAGTTGCAAATATTGCACGACGATTTCTGGAAACAGAAATGTGCCTACGTCAACCGCAAGCAATGATATACCCGCTATGTCCACAACATGCAACGTCATCTACAAACGGTCAGTAAATATGACTCATCCATCTTTCTACATAATACTATGTAATCCAATACCTTACTGTCGTCGAAATCAATTCAAAATAAATAATCAATTGTAGTCATCATGGTCACTTTTTAAAAACACAAAATGAGAGCAGAAAATTAAAAAAAAAAAACATAAATCATGAATAATTTTAATTGCATTTCTCGTCACGTTATTAGCCCTCATTAATATCACATCGTTAGCGAGAAATCAATAATGGAAAATATGTATACATCCTCGTTTATGGAGGTGCGGGCGCATCATTTGACTCCCGACGCCACGAAGGCAAAGAGGATTTCAGCGAAAATACACATTTGATTGAGATTTTTGTTTCAGGACAAGGCAACGAAAATTATTATCTCGTCTAGACGGGGAGTTTTTTTTTTTTTGTTAATGCACATACATTATGTATATGTACATACATATGTATATTGGTAAAAGCCATTTCTTGTCACACAAAAAGGATAAAAAACCAACCAACCTTATTTTGCATGTTTTTTTTATCATTTTTGTGTGACCAAAAATGTCTTTTACTACAACTTCTGCTACTCGTACGTGAAAAAGTTATTTGTCATAATTATAGAATAGAATACTGCCTAGATCTATTATCTGACCACTCCCCAGTCTTAGTCTATTACAAAACCAACGCTGAATCAACAAAGAAGCCGACAAAATTGTGCAACAAATACACAGACTGGGACACTTGTTCCACCTGCGAATCCGATATCGATTAAAAAAGCCAAACGACCTTGACGAGGCTATAATCCACTTCAATGACGTGATTCTCGAAGCTGCCGAAGTATCTACACCTATGACTATTGCAAATAAAAAAGACTATTTCACGCCCGCGCAAATTAAAAGGAAAATCAAGGAAAAAAGAAAACTTAGAAAAAGGTGGCAAATAACAAGAACTTGCAAAGACAAAACTAGACTTAACAAATCCATAAAATAATTAAAGAAACTACTCAAAGCTAACCAGGATGACAAAATTAACAACTTCTTAAGGAACCTATCATCAACTTAAGCGACAAACTACTCACTTTGGAAGGCAACAAAAGATATTAAAAACTGCACAGCTCACTTTCCCCCATTAAGAATCACTAACGACAACTGGGCCAGGACGGATAAAGAAAAAGCTACAATCTTAGCTGAACATTTTAGCGTCACTTTTACTAATGACAGAAATAATTCAGACTTAAGCTTATCTACAACTTCTGGTTTCCAAAGCACTAATAGCACTAATATAAAAAAGGTAACAGTAAAAGAAATAAAATACTATATTCAACACAAGATTAATTCTAAAAAAAGCTCTGGGTATGATCTTATTACCGGACAAATATTAATAGAACACTTTTATACCTCCGAAATCTATTTAACGCAATCTTTACTGTAAAATACTTCCCAAAGGTTTGGAAAGTAGCCAGAGTGATAGCAGTTGCAAAACCTGGAAAAGACGCTACTCATATCGCTAACTACAGGCCAATAAGTTTACTGTCAATAGTATCAAAGCTGTTCGAAAAAATCATAGTAGACAGATTACACCCAATAATGGGCGCTAATAAAATAGTTCCCAGCCACCAGTTTCATATCATAGTAGACAGATTACACCCAATAATGGACGCTAATAAAATAGTTCCCAGCCACCAGTTTGGATTTAGACGCAAGCACTCAACTATACAACAGGTTCACCGAATAATCAACATCGATATCGGCAATCTATCTTGACATTTCAAAGGCCTTTGACAAAGTTTGGCATAAGGGACTTTTATATAAACTACAACTCCTACTCCCCCCCTCTAAATATTGGACCAGAAGGTCACCAAGAGAATGATCATGCTTGGTGGGTCATCGGTGATGGCCTGGGGATACTTCCCCTCATCCGGCGTTTGTCCGATTGACTAAATAAATGGAAAAATTATTGGTGAGATTTATAAGGACATCATGAACAATCATTTAAATTGAGAATTCGCAGACAATTTGCCACTAGCGTATATCTTCCAACAATATAACGATCCAAAACATTGCTTCAGGATCGTTAAACATTGGTTGGTCTGCATCTCCTTCCGTGGGTAGCTCAAAGTCCCGATTAAAAACCCATAGAAATTCTATGGGGTGTTATAAAAAGGGTAGTTGCTGCAAGAAAACCTGCAAATAAGGTCTCTGAGGCAAATCATTCCACAGGAATGCGACACGATCACACGCACTCAATGTACAGCCCGGGTCAAGACTATGGACGATAGATGCGTCGAAATTATGATACAAAAATGTTCGCCAATAAAGTACTGACTCTAAAAGTGATAGAATATATTTTAAAAGCTACAATAAATAACGCACATTAAATTTAAAACTTTTTTTTTGTAAATGGCTTAATTATATGTCACTGAGCTCAAAGCGATATAAACAAATAATCTGCAAAATCTATATTTTAATGATTTGTTAAACACAAAAACAAAGAAGAATTAAATTTAACAAATGCTAATCAACATTCTATTTTGACCAATTAATCTGAATTTGTTAATAAAACTTTATTTTACCGAAAATAGTGTGGTCGTATTTAAGTGGCTTAATTATATGAGCACAAGTGTAGACCAAAAGTTAACTTGGAAACAACACATACTCATAAAACGCAATCAAATCAAGGACAAATTTAGACAACTATTTTGGCTGCTGGGAAGAAACTCGGTGCTATCTATAGACAACAAACTGCTCATTTACAAGACGATCATTAAACCAATATGCACATACGGACTCCAGCTGTGGGGAACAGCGGTAAAATCAAATATTAACATCATCCAAAGACAGCAATCAAAAATATTAAGAACGATAATAGACGCTCCATGGTATATTTCCAATGACGACATCCATAAAGACCTCAAAATAGTGACAGTAATGGAAGAAATACAAAAGACAAGCACAAAACACAAAATCCGGTTACTAATCCATGATAACAACGAATTCAACTCTATTCCGCTACAAGAAATAACCAGAAAAAGAAGACTGAAGCGCCTTAGACCTTCTGACCTAACTCAGAGACTTTAATAAAAATTATAAAAATTATAAAAATTATAACAATTGTAATGTTCACTTTTTGAAATTCGTAAGCTAAAAAATTTAAAAAACCCACCTTATTGTAAAACAAAAATATATAAAGGCACTGACTGGCCTTATAAGCTATCATATCCTGTTCTGTAACAACAATTACTAGGTGTCCAATTTGGACAGATGTAAATAAATAAAGGAAATAAAAAAAAAAAAAATTTTGACAATTTGCCAAAGATAAAAGTTTAGTAAAAAAAAAGTTTTATTATTGAGTAAAAGTTTTGAGATAAATGCATTTTAAGTAAAAAAATTGGAACAACAAATTTTCATAAAATAACATGAAGTCTTCAAAATTTTTTATGCGCATCTGATTACCTCTCCAAAATGAAAAAAACATTTTTTTGTAAGCTATAAGAGTTCAGAAGATATATGTTTAACTAGCGGACCCGGCGAACTTCGTCTCGCCCCAATTAGACGCCTTCAGATAAACTCCAGAGTGATAATAAAACACAGATAGTCCAAATTTCAATGTGATTTATTTGAATGTAATCGAAATCAGTATGATAAACAAACAACGAAGACGGTTTGCCAACACGCAAACAGGCAATGTACAGCTGACCGTGCGAAAAACAGGGAAATTCGAGATTAACCCCAAAGACTTCCAAGGATTAACCTAGCCTTGCGATTTATTGACTGTCATCGCAAAAGCCAATCGAACGGAGAACTGAATCTGCTTGAATTGGAATGGAAGATCAGTTGGAATAATCGGAATTCGTGGGTTAAGGACATCGTCTCGTTTGAACTCGCCCTTGATGATCGCCGCGTCGCTTGAATCACATTGTTCATCAGTTTCCTGACGGACAACCGCGTACCGTTGCACAATTTCGGATGATTCAGATTCCGCGACGTGATTATGATCAATCCCACCTTCAGCTGTAAATTATGCGGCGGAGTTCCTGGAACATCAATCGCGTTCAAAAATTCCGCCGGATAGTTGGTCGCTTCATCCTCGTCGATCACGCTGTCAACGGATTTGTGCGAATGCAGTTCTCCAGCGATTTGACTTTGAATAATGAAATGCTAGTAATGCTAGTATTGCCCATTCACTAATCCAATCGAAATTTTTAAAATTGTGTGCAATGTCGGGGAACACTTTGGTGATTAGTTCCTCCTTCGACGATGTGAACTCGCAAAAATTTGCCGGGAACGATATCAATCCAATCGAAACATTTACAGGAATTTGGCCATTGCTAAGCGCCAGCAGTTGTCTCGAGAATTCAGCAGCCGATGTTCGTGGTCAATTTCAACTTCTGGATATGCCGCCACAAAAACGATGATTTCAGGCATGCATTAAGTTCATTAGCAGCAGTAGATTTCGGGATGACGGGAAACGTTTGACGATATACGACTATCCGGAGTCAGTGTAACAATACGCAAAACTCGAATCAATTGCAGCAAGAAAAGTAGTACAATTGCTCAATAGAAAAGGACAATGCGAAAACGATACCTGTCAAATTGCGCACAGCCTAAGTCAACGTATAACGCCATCTATCGAGTTGTGGCATTGATCGCAGCACAGCGCCATCTATTATTTATATCGTTAACTTCTCCATCCAAAATGCACGCAAAACGTCTTTTATCACAATGAGTTTTCACCTTTATAGATGAAATCATGCGATAAAATGCAAAATTTCGTCGAAAAAAGGAATTCAAATTTTTTTGGTTTTCCGAGTTTTTCACTAGAATTTTATATTTTTCCATTCAAAAAGCCATTCTGGAACAATTGCACACAAAATTCCATACATTGAGATTTTTCCAATTTCCCGACTTTTCCGGAGGGTTTTCCCAAAATTTTCTTTCGTAAAAACCTTCTCCTGGCAATTACCAACAACTGAAAAAAGCCAAATCGGCCCAGCCATTCTCAATTGATGAATTACTATACATTTTTCACACCATTTTTATATTTATATGTATGTACATACATATATGTATGTATAGATTTAAAGTTATATTACCACCAAATTTGGGGTGCCTTACTTCGACGGGCTATAACGTGGAGGGTGGTGAGAATAGACACCCCCTGCCGTACAATTTTTTGTTCGTTAGAACTTGAGGAATCCCCAATTAAAGGATTATACCTCTTAACTGGGACACCCTGTATAATATTCATTCCTACATAACTACATGCATGTGGGTACGTCACGTATGTACTTAGGTTAGGTATATATTTGTGTATTAGGCATAATTATTGTACGGTTGATCCGTTTCAAGCTTTGAGAAATTGTCTGATAAAATTTCATATAAAATGCCATAACGAGTAACAATATGTTTAAAGGAAAATTATTGGCTCTCATAGGACATGAATTCTTTTATTTGTGAACTAGCTGACCTATGCTCGCCTTGCCTCGCCCCATGTCACTTAAGTCAAAACAAATTATTTTCGTTTAATATATTTTTATAGTATTGTTTCAAAATAGGTGACCTTGTATTTATTTATGACCAAGGCCACAGGATAATTAAAACCAATAGAAGTGGCTAGGTTGCCTGTCAGCTTGAGAAGACCAACGCGCGCTCAAGAAGAAATGGCGATGCAGTTTAATTACCACTGTACGAATAGTATAGATTCCTCTTATCTATTACCAATCAATTCAGTTGAAATCGAAATTCATCAACATCAACACATCGATTTTGGAACAAAGCAAATACAAACCCGACTACAAAAACAGACAAAATGGAACAATACACTTATACTGAGACCGTCATTTCATGGCGTATCGACTGGCCGAAACCAAAGGCCTCTTTGTCTGGCTACACGTTTCCGTCTTTCTGTGTATTTGTATACGACAGGCATGTTTGCCTCCTTCAATGCTTCGTTTCATCATCGCCATCACGGTCATAATCAACTTATACCCCGTCATAGTGGCTGGGCTTCTGAGTCCCGAGTCTCACCTTGCCCCGTCGTCGACTCGACCCACTTTAGAGCCGCAACGTTAATGCCACCGCCACTCTGCGCCAGCAAGCGGGCGAAATTATGTGAATTAATGAAATTTGTATGCTCTTTGTTCGCGACGATGCTCATTCGTTGTTTTTAATTAAAATATAACCACTTAAGGAAAGACAAAGAAATTTATGATTTTGCGAAAAAAGCGGTATTTATGAGATACTAAGGAGAATTCCACTCGAGTTGGTGCAGAATAAAACCTTCTAATTAGTCTGGTGGGGGTTTTGCTGATGTGTGCGATGATAGTCGAATAGCGATGGACAAGAACTGTTTCCACTGCAAATGCAGTGCAGATTGAGGTGTGCCATTTTGAAGTTAGAAAGAATATTATTCAACCAATTATGGCATAGGAAAAAGTAAAACTCAGTGACTCAACTGTATGAAAATTCCTTGAAAAGTGAAGTGTAAACTGTATACACCTACATATACATATTATATGTATGTAACGTAGGTACATAGTATGTACGAGTTGGTATACATACCTTACCTTAATTGGCGCTAAAGCTCGGAGTGAACCTGGGCCTGCTTATCGCTACCATTTGTGTGTACTCTTTTATTGCTTGTCAGACATTCGAAAGAAAGTGGCACCGTGAAAAAACTTTTATGTGTTGAATCCTTATGTTTCCTCTCCCCTCAATCAATTTTCGCTGTCACTTGTTACCTATTCTCTACAACACTGATATCCATACATACAACGCAACCAACCGAAGCCGAGTAAGAAGCTTCTTTAGTTGGCAATACCCCATTTAAGCACTAACCGCGCTCGACGCTGGCTGCTTGATTTCGGTGATCGAATCGGACGAGACGGGTTGCAGCAAAAGAAACAATGAAAAAAGCGTGTGTATACCGAAGTCACAATCTGCTAGAGGATGGTTGACTCGCACGATCATGTAACATAAAATGGTTTGAAACTTTGAAACCAATCTATTGGATCGATGCAACAATCATTCGGTTGCGATTAATGTTTTTCTTTTAGCTTTAGGATAGCAACAGGGGTGACTCATCACCCAACGGAAACAAAAAGCTATTCATTTCATATACAGGGTTTTTCAACAGGGACGCTACAAAAGTGGCCTCAACGTTAAGAGCGCTACGTCCAATTTATGGTCGTCATAATCGTCCTAGCAGATCAACAATTGAGCGTCTAGTGGAAAAATTTGAATCCACAGGCACAGTACAAAATGTTCCCGTGCCAGTGAGACAAAGAAGTGCCCGTAGTGTCGAGAATATTGCTGCCGCTGAGGCTTCAGTTGAAGAAAGCCCAAATGTGTCTCTCACACGTCGTTCTCAAGCGTTGGGCATCTCTGTGACGTCGTTGTGGCGAATTTTGCGAAAAGATCTTGGCCTACATCCTTACAAGATTAAATTGACGCAAGAACTGAAGCCGCTTGACCACCAGAAGCGTCGTATGTTCGTGAATTGGGCTGAGAAACAACTTGAGAATGATTCGGATTTTCATCATCTTCAGTGATGAGGTTCATTTCTGGCTAAATGGCTTCGTCAATAAACAAAATATGCGGTATTGGTCAGGCAGCAATCCACACGTACTCCATGAGTCATCATTGCATCCCGAAAAAATTACGGTTTGGTATGGTTTATGGGCCAGCGGCGTCATTGGGCCGTACTTCTTCCGTGATGATCAAGACCGGCACGTTACTGTGAATGGGAATTGGATGATATGGACTTGGAGCACATGTGGTTACAACAGGACGGCGCCACAAGCCACACAGCAAATGTCACAATCAATTTATTGGGAACCAAGTTTGGAAAACGTGTTTTCTCACGAAATGGTCCAGTCGCTTGGCCGCCTCGGTCGTGCGATTTGACGCCGTTAGACTATTTCCTGTGGGGCTACGTCAAGTCTATGGTCTATGCCAACAAGCCAGCGACGATTGATGAACTTCGTACGAATATCGAACGTGAAATTGCAGCAGTATCGGCCGATTTATGTTTGAAAACCGTCGAAAATTGGGTTCAGCGTCTGGACTTCTGCAAACGTGCCCGTGGTGGCCATGCAAAAGAAATCGAGTTCCATACATAATGGCATCGAACGTACTTTCACAGGAATAAAGAATTTCATTGATATCCAAAACCGTTTTTGTTTTATTTAAAAAAACGTTTGTAGCGCTCTTATTGAAAAACCCTTTATATCCCGTTGAATGTTATGTCTCTTCTTTTCTCTATTTTCAAATTGATAATCAAGTGTCAAAGCATGGTCTGGAAGGTCCTAATTTTTGCTTTACAGACATTGTTGGGGTGACACGTCACCCCTGTTGCTTTTTATGTAATTTTTTTTAGGATTTTGTGTTTTTAATTTCATTATTTTTCACTTCATAATGGCTTTTCGGTCTACTAAATTTATGGAAAATATATACAATAAGTTCCCCGTGATGAATCCGTGAGTTGTCTGATATCACTAAAAAAAAGATTGCACAATATTACACAATATTACAGTGCCAGCAGAAATTTAAGACTAATTCTACTTCAATATTTCGTTGGTATGTTAGATCAAGTTTTCAGATATTAAAGTTAAATTTTGAGCCATATTCTAGTTGAATGACACCAACTCTTGACACATTTAACGCAACCGTTAAGCGCAACCTTCCGAAGTCAAGTAAGTTTCACTTCAAAAAAAAAAAAAAAAAAAAAAACTGGAGCGTGCAACTTATTAAAGATAGGGAAAATACTACGAAGTAAAGTAAACTCGCCAAAGACCAAAGGTGGGTGAGCACAGTTTATTCCCTCTGACAAAAGAAAAGGAAACAAGAACTCCGATATGAACACGAAACAGTTGCTTTAAATGTTCACATGAAACGCAAATGGACTACTGCCAAATGTCGGCGAAATGAAAGTATTCTTGCCAATGACAAAATTGAGAAATGCTTGATTTCTTAAACCTATTTGACAAAAGAATCGGAAGCACCCATAAAAAAAACGTTTAAATCATTGGCCCAATGCTGATAGATGAACTCAACTTTAAAATAAAAAGTTTGTCGTTCACCGAACTTTACCATACAATAAAAAAAAAAAGCTAAAGCTCCTGGCTATGATTTAACAACTGGAAAACTCGTTAACTTTTAAGTATGTAGGTGAGTTAAAGTAACGTTAGTAGGTAGGTGAGGTGCTGACAACACCCCATCATGATTTCAATTTATAACGCTTAGCTTTCCTCTGGTAAGTGGTTCTGCGGTCAAATTGTTATTATGATATCAGTCTGGGGTAGAACAATGTTAAAACAATTAACTTTAAGCCCACTTGATAAAATGTTTGGTCGTCCTTTCGAAAATATTGCTTTCGGTAATAATTTTTGAAAAAAAAATTGTTTTCACAAATTCGCCATCATCCGTATCAATGTGCGGCTCTTCACTTGAATCGTCACTTACATATGTATATCTTGAAATAAACGCTGGATGCGTTCCTGATCTTTTTCAAATAACATTTTAAAATTTCGTATACAAATTCAACAAATTAAAAAAATTAAAAGTAAAAAGGTGGGGTGTTGACAGCACCCTTGAAGCTTGAACAGTCTGTCACGGCTTACTTGTGCAACTAAACTTGTCTAAAACCATCTGAATCTGTATAATAGAAAACAACAAGAAGGTACTTTACCGACAACGGGTTTTGTCAGTCGCAAAGGTTAAAGAACTTCTTTATACAATAAATGCTTCGCTGCGATTGTCAAAAGCTCAACGGTATCGTACAGAAAAATGTCTAGTATTTTTCAATATTTTTAAATGTTTTTGTAATTTTTTTAGCCTATCACCTTTGTACTAGAATTATCTATATTTTTAAACAAAAACCAACTAAATCGGTTGTAAATTATGGGCGGTAGAGGATAACATACGCATTTTGCCAGTTAGTTTTATATAAATATATATCCAATTGCATATGTCGTCGTTGTGGACTTATCATTTAAAAACAAAACTAGCTCCAGTCTCATCTTGTTATAAGAAACTAAGTTAATTCTTCACTATCCGATTATGCAAATGTATCTTTTCCTTCCAAACTTAAAAGTGCACTTACGAGTAGTTCCTGTTTTTTTTTTTTTCTGGTAACAAAATATTAAACTATATTATAAGTCCCGTTCCAAAAAGATACACAAATATAGCAGTCTAAGATTCGAAGTATACCTACAAGTGTTTATTTCTAACTGCAGAATAAAACAAACTCCGTTTGCTTAAAGTTTTAAATCCTTTGAAATAGTGTGTAGGCAGTTAGTATGTTCTACGATCAAATCCGCATGTACATACATATTAGTGGGTGTGCAAATATTTAAACTTTAAACATAGAAAAGCTTGACATTTTCTTCCCAATCTTCTTGTTAAAAACACAACATATTCATATACTCTTAGATACCAGTACGTATGCATGTATAAACGGAGTTCACACACAACCTTCATTGACAAGGACTAAGTTTTCTAACGAAAAGTTTGATTACATTTCTGATAACACACACGAATGAAAGACACTGCTGATGAACGTTGGCAGCCTCTTTTCGAATGGATGTTCAAGTTTTTTTTTGCTGTATCCTATCAAACTCCTAAGTTATCTCATTTAGTATGAATTAATATTAAACAAAAATATTTCGAATTACACAAGCATGCCGAGGCGACGGTGGCACGGCAAACTGGTGAAGGGTCAAGGGACGAGAAGAGTTTCAGTTCGGTTTGGTATACATTCGCTTGGACTGCCTTTGCGAGTTGCGACGCAATATTAATGTAATTTTTGGTGTAATTTTTAGCTCGCTGAACTTATTTGAACGAAGAACGGAGGTTGATGGAAAATTTAAGGAAATTGTATATCGCCTGTCGGAAAGAAAAATAATTAAAAAGGGATTAGATTTTATGGTTTGGGCGCGATTTAAGCGGAAGTAATGCAATTGGAATTTTCAGAGATTTCTGTGTAATCACATTTACTCCAAGGCAATGGGTTTCGTTAATGCAAATCCAACTTAAGTATACTTATTCCTAGGCTTACAATTTGAAACTTTGGCTGCCATAGAATGGGCATCGGAGAGCTACTTGAAGTGTGGAGGTGGTGACTGTTAAATAAATAAATAT
This sequence comes from Brachyopa scutellaris, assembly GCA_949775065.1. Lineage (NCBI taxonomy): Eukaryota > Metazoa > Arthropoda > Insecta > Diptera > Syrphidae > Brachyopa > Brachyopa scutellaris. The sequence goes on along the minus strand of OX459113.1, from coordinate 41,899,679 downwards.
TTCCTTCCACGCTTCAACGTATGAGTTTTGCACCTTTCTAGACATTTGAAAAAAAAAATGTTAATGCAGTCTTCAAATAATAAACGATCAATACAAAATGTGTTCTTCAAATTTCAGGAAATTGTTCACAGTTAACAAAGATACAAAAAAACTTATTTTTTTCAACACAAAAAGGTATAGGTACATACCACTCGAACATTTCTTAAAATAAATAAATTATTTAACTCACTTTTCTGAATTTTTCTTTGTAAATTAGTTTTTTGTGGGTCCTCCCTTACTTGGATGTAGTGCTTGAAGACCACTTGTCATAGATGTTATATATTTTCTATGTAGTCATTGCGGACGATGTATTGTACCATTCTTCAATAAGAACGTTTTTGAGATTGTTTCTGTTGTGTACCTATACCTATCTTTTTCTCTCATATCCGTCGCTCTAATTTTTCCCAAAGATGTTCTATGGGGCTCAAATATAGGGACTGGGAAGGTGAATGGAGTTATTTACGCACATTATAAAGAATCAAACGCTTTATAACTTCCTCCGTATGATTTGAGTCATTGTCCTGGTAGAAATACCACCCTGGTGACAGGCTCAATTTCCCAGTATCAGCCAAATCATCCTTAAGATTTAGAATATCGAGATACATAAAACTATTCGTATTTCCGTCAATCGACTTTAGTTTTCCTACTCCAGCCATTGGCATGCACCCCCAAACTAAATATGACCCAGCCTCCGCTATGCTTAGCAATTGGTCTTATCTCTTAATTTTTCGTTCCCTTAGTTTTACCAAAAATGGTCCCTATTTTTATCACTGAATAAAATATTTTGCCGAAAAAATTAATCTCTGTTAACAATTTCCGTTTCAAACTCAAGGTGTTTTTTTCTGTTCACTTCACTTATTAGTGTTTTTTTTCTTGGGACGCGACTGTGATAGCTAAGAACTAAACAAACAGTTTGAATGTCATTTTCGATGTTATTTGCAATTTCTACTGGTATTTTAAATTTTTTCTAGCGAAATTCAAAATGTTGTCTCTTATCGTTGTGATTAATTTTAAGAGGTCGTCCACTTCTAGGCTTGCTACATAAAGAATTATTCTTTCCAGCATTTTTTTATAACAACATTATTTGGACTATCGACTTTGGTTTAGCTGCGATTTCTGCGATTTCTCGCAACGATTTTCCATAATTCGTAGGTCTCACTATTTTTTCGTATACTTCAAAGCAGCATTTTTAAAAACAAAGTTCGCAAAACCGTCTTAAATATCTATCACCGAACTTTCGAGTCATAACCAGCGTTGTCCCCATTTCGATGAAAGAAAGCATTCATTCAAATCCAAAATTGTACTCAAATAGTACTAATAGTAGTACAAAGATTAAAATACTTTTAACCGCAGCAGATGTATTTAAATCCAAGAGCCTCTAATTAGATGCAACTTCATTTGCTGTTGTTGATGAAATGTCTTCAGAGGCATATTGAGTTGAAAGAATGTCATTTGTCCTACAAAACCAGAAATTTACACAAATGGTTTTTTTTTTTGCAAATTGAATTCGTTTTCTCTTCAGGACACTGAAATTTACTACCAAATCGTTTTTCTACGTCAAGTACACATACTCAGTTTCGTTCTAGAGCATAATTTGCCAAGTGTCAGCACCCTATGAAGCTCAAATTCAAACCTGCACCTCTCCGCGGTGAACTTTGGAAACTTTAATTTCTCATAAATTTAAGGGCTAAGAACAGGCTTAATCTAAGCAAGAAGGTGAGAGTAATTTTATAATATGTCTATGTTACCGGCCAAACCCGATTTCAGGCAAAACTAGTTTATCCTAAGCATATCAGGATAAACTAGTTTGGCCTAGGCCTAAGCGTGTTAGGCCAAACTAATTTTGAATTATTATTTAAGTAATCTATTGAGTAAAATTAAAAGGCAAATCAATTAGATGAGAAATATTTATTCAATTAAAGTCTATTTAATTTTAAAAAATATTATTGAGAGAAATTTTCGATTTTTTTTTCAATAAAGGAGAACTAGTACAATGAATTTACGGCAGCTATCAGTTTATTTGCTTGTAACTATTTCGCCATAAAATATTCTGCATTCACTATTTCGCTTTATTTTATTTGGCAAAATATTATTTTGTATTTTTAATTGTGATTGTGACATGTGATAAAATGAAAGCCAAACAAATTAAAAATACAAAATAATATTTTGCCAAATAAAATAAAGCGAAATAGTGAATGCAGAATGACAGCGTATATATGTATACTTTTTGTGTTCCTTTTAATAATAAGCCGCCGCAAGGTAAAAGCAACGGTATTTTTCAAGGAATTAAATAATGGATCTACGCAAGTTTTATGTGTGGAAACATACATAAGATCAGGGATGGGAAACATTTTAAGAGCTTCATGCTATTTAAAAAAAAAAATAATTTGAAGTGCCTTTGGCGAGCCATCATACAGTCTTGATCTAGTTTTCTAGTGACTACTAGGATCGAAAATAAAAAAATTTACAGTACGCGGCATTTTATTTGTATTTAATCAAAAAATTAATCAATTTTTGAAACTAACAGTTTTTAATCCATTTTAATAAAACAAACAAATTTCAGATTAATAAAAAACATTTTAGTAAGACTTCTGTTGTTGCAAACTCGGGGCCAAGAAGTTTCCTTTGAAAACTCACCCTCCCAAACGGTTTACCATACCGATCAATAACATTAGCAGCTGAAAAACTTGCGGAACTAGTATGTTTATGCTTACTCACATATTTAATCATGAACGTTGACTGATTATTTTTATCTTTGATTGAACGAGCAATAATTTCCTTTTGTTCTTGTTGACTTTTTTGCCAAAGAGATTTGTGATTTGTTTCATAATGCCGTTTTACAGATGATGTTCTACATACCACTGTGACAGAACAAAATATACATACAGCCTTATCACCTCTGTTAATCATGCCATAATTTTCAGATAGGAAATTTTCAAATTCTCTTTTGTCTTATCTGCCACTTTGTGTTTTTTTGCTGAACTAGCCTTGGCTTACTGTTGTGGCCCTCGACGATATCAACGCGATCTCACGCTCAACTGAAACGAAGACAAAAGCAACTAAGTAACAGCAGGCAAGGGAAACATTAAAAACTATTAAAAAATTACCGATTAAAAATTACCGAAATTATTATTTTGAGATTTGTTTGACCATGCAAACCAAATCAAAACATCGGCAATTAAAATAAGTTGAGAAACTTCAGTCTGTTTAGATCTTACTTACTTAGTTGGCGCTACAGCTCGAGGTGAACCTGGGCCTGCTTCTCGCAACCATTTGTGTGTGCGTGTTATATTTTTGCACGAATGGAGGGGACCTACAGTTTTTTGCCGACTCCGAACGGCGAGTTGAGAAGCTCAATCGTGACAAATGATACTCTTTGATGCTTGTCAGACATTCGAAAGAGGTGGGCACTGTGAAAAACTTTTTATGTGTTTGCGGCGGTCTGTTTAGATCAGTGGAAGAAAATATAATGGCCGACCCAAAGATGGCCGAACCGACTTGAAGTTGGATAGACTATTTTACGTGCTTTTTCCTCGTCAGTTGGAGTGAGGCTCTGGTTATATTGAATATTCTTTCAGTTAAGTACAATTTTATTTACTGACTATACTACAAATAATTTCCCCCGCTGCACACAGGCGGATTTTCCAAAAAACGTGGCCATAACTATAAAAAACAAAAATGCAATTTGTTGCTTTTTTTTCATGCCAACTTGTTAATATATTTTTTTTTATATATCTGGATCCTGCCCCAAGGCTGATACTGCGACCTGAAAGATCTATTGTATCGTAGGATACTAATTTGCCCAAGAGGCAAACCACCTTTCTGATAAAGGTGAGTAAGTCCTTGGTTGACGCATTTTTTAATTCATAAGGTCTAAGCAGTTCTTTGTGTAGGGTACGTCGTCTGACCCCAAAAAGTGCCGGGCAATCACAAAGGATGTATTCGGCTGTTTCGACCTCTTCCAAACAGAGTCGACAATCGGTCTCGCTAGACAGGCCTAACTTGTTCAGGTGGTATCGTAAATGACAATGACCGGAGAGGAAATTTGTTAGATACCTAATATCCTTCTTATTGTGGTTTAGAAGTTCCCTGTGATGGGTATAAGGCTTAATCAACAATTTGGCTTGCCTAAGCCGCGGGACGTTTCTCCAATGAGAAAGTCGGAGATTGTGTTCCCAATTGTTAACTAATGCTGAGATTGTTGCCCAGTTTATGCCACAAAAGGGTTCTGGACCTGAGAATTTAGCAGTAGAGCCTGATCGGGCCAGTTCATCCGCAATCTCATTTCCTTCAATGCCTCTGTGACCAGGCACCCACCAAAGTTTAACCTTATTGTGGGTAGCTAGAGATTGGAGAGCATTGAAGCAGCACTTTACCAGTCTTGAGTCCACAGAATAGGAGCTCAAAGCTTTGAGTGCGGCTTGGCTGTCTGAAAAGACATTTATGTTAGCTCCCTTGATGCCTCTTTGTAGGTTAATCAAGGCGCAGATCTCAATGGCGTGTACCTCAGCTTGAAACACGCTGGGAAATGATCCCAGAGGGACGGAGATTCTAGTGTTGGGCCCGAAAACCCCAGCGCCAACGCCAGAGGCCATTTTTGATCCATCAGTGTACCATATTAGACTTTTTGGGTCTATCGTGGGTCCTCCGTTTGACCACGTGGTACGTTCCCCAATATGAACTTCGAATTTTCTGCCAAAGCAATATTCACTTATCATAAAGTCAGCGACAGTGCAAAGCATGTCCTGATCGGGAATGTTGTTGATAATATTAAGGTGACCCGTAAGGCTACCTGGTTTGTACTTACGAATAAGTTGAAATTTAATAGCGCTTCTAGCGGCTGACTTCCTAATGAAGATCTGTAATGGCGATATGCCAATTATAGCTTCTAGAGCTGCTGAAGGGCAGGTGCGCATGGCACCGGTTATACCAAGACACGCCATGCGTTGAAGCTTATCAAGCTTCTTGGCTGTGGTCTTTTCGAGAACCTTAGGCCACCAAACTAAGGCTCCGTACGAAATGATGGGTCTGACCATCATGGTATACAACCAGTGTATAATTTTTGGATTGAGACCCCAAGCTCTACCATACAGTCGACGACTTGCCCATAAGGCCCTAGTTGCACGGTTTATTATAGAGTTGAGGTGAGGATTCCAAGTGAGACGCTTATCTAAGATAACTCCCAGATATTTGACCTCATTGGAATACTCAAGTGTGGTGCCTTTCAGGATGATTCTTCTCTTCGTGAAAGGCACTAGAACGGTTTTACAGGGGTTAACTGAGAGCCCTTCCCTGTTACACCATTCTGAAACGATTTGTTGTGAACTTTGCATCACACTCGTGATGGTGGAATCGAATTTACCGCTCACTATGATCGTTAGGTCATCAGCGTAGCCGATAGCTTCATATCCCGAGTTGCGTAGTTCAGCAAGCAAATCGTCGATGACGAGGGACCATAGCAAAGGAGAAAGGATGCCCCCTTGTGGGCAGCCTTTGATTGCCGTTACCGCCACCGAAATATCTCCTGAAGTCGATTTTATAATACGACTTTCCAGCATGGTCCTAATCCAGCTGTTGGTCGATTCTTCGATACCTCTTTGGCGAATGGCTCTTGAAATTGAGTCATAGCCAGTGTTGTCGAAGGCACCTTCAATGTCAAGAAAAGCACAGAGGGCAATATCCTTAGAGCGATGAACCCCCTCTATCTTATTGACAAGATGGTGGAGAGCATGCTCTGTAGATTTACCTTTTCTGTACACATATTGACTAGATTGTAGAGGAGAAGACCTATCTAACGTACCTCTAATGTGAATGTCCAGTAGTCTTTCCATGGCCTTTAAAAGGAAAGAGGTTAGACTGATAGGACGGTAGGATTTAGACAGCTCGCTTGGTTTATTACCTGACTTAGGAATGAAAACTACATTAACCTCCCTCCAAGAGAGTGGGATGTAGCACCAATTGTAGCTGGCTCTAAATAAAGCGACAAATGCAGATAGTATAAGCTCCAGTCCTTTTTGGAGAAGTGCTGGGAATATACCATCTCCACCGGGCGCCTTAAAAGGTTTAAATAAGCCTATCACCCATTTAATTTTATCTGGGCTAAATAACCTGCCAGATAAACTGTTTGTTCTACTCTCAACAGCGACCCTATGATCTGTAAGGATAGAATTTGTGGTTAAACTATTAATGGACGAACCGGGGAAGTGGACCTGAAGCAAGGTTTCAAGAGATTCTGTTCGGTTCGTTGTGAAGGTACCATCAGCTTTCTTAAGTAACCCTACACAGTTTGTGTGATCCTTAGCTAGAGCTTTATGAAGTCGGGCTGCTACCGGCATGTCAGTAATGTTTTCGCAGTGTCTTCTCCATGACTCTCGCTTAGATCTTCTGAGTTCTTTATTATAGAGTGTGAGAGTGAACCTGTATTCTTCCCACCTTTTCGTTCGTTTAGCACGATTAAAAAGTTTCCTGACTTTCTTTCGAAGCGAATTAAGCTGGTCATTCCACCAGGGAACTTTGCGACTGTTCGTACTGTTCGTATGTGATAAAATGAAAGCCAAACAAATTAAAAATACAAAATAATATTTTGCCAAATAAAATAAAGCGAAATAGTGAATGCAGAATGACAGCGTATATATGTATACTTTTTGTGTTCCTTTTAATAATAAGCCGCCGCAAGGTAAAAGCAACGGTATTTTTCAAGGAATTAAATAATGGATCTACGCAAGTTTTATGTGTGGAAACATACATAAGATCAGGGATGGGAAACATTTTAAGAGCTTCATGCTATTTAAAAAAAAAAATAATTTGAAGTGCCTTTGGCGAGCCATCATACAGTCTTGATCTAGTTTTCTAGTGACTACTAGGATCGAAAATAAAAAAATTTACAGTACGCGGCATTTTATTTGTATTTAATCAAAAAATTAATCAATTTTTGAAACTAACAGTTTTTAATCCATTTTAATAAAACAAACAAATTTCAGATTAATAAAAAACATTTTAGTAAGACTTCTGTTGTTGCAAACTCGGGGCCAAGAAGTTTCCTTTGAAAACTCACCCTCCCAAACGGTTTACCATACCGATCAATAACATTAGCAGCTGAAAAACTTGCGGAACTAGTATGTTTATGCTTACTCACATATTTAATCATGAACGTTGACTGATTATTTTTATCTTTGATTGAACGAGCAATAATTTCCTTTTGTTCTTGTTGACTTTTTTGCCAAAGAGATTTGTGATTTGTTTCATAATGCCGTTTTACAGATGATGTTCTACATACCACTGTGACAGAACAAAATATACATACAGCCTTATCACCTCTGTTAATCATGCCATAATTTTCAGATAGGAAATTTTCAAATTCTCTTTTGTCTTATCTGCCACTTTGTGTTTTTTTGCTGAACTAGCCTTGGCTTACTGTTGTGGCCCTCGACGATATCAACGCGATCTCACGCTCAACTGAAACGAAGACAAAAGCAACTAAGTAACAGCAGGCAAGGGAAACATTAAAAACTATTAAAAAATTACCGATTAAAAATTACCGAAATTATTATTTTGAGATTTGTTTGACCATGCAAACCAAATCAAAACATCGGCAATTAAAATAAGTTGAGAAACTTCAGTCTGTTTAGATCTTACTTACTTAGTTGGCGCTACAGCTCGAGGTGAACCTGGGCCTGCTTCTCGCAACCATTTGTGTGTGCGTGTTATATTTTTGCACGAATGGAGGGGACCTACAGTTTTTTGCCGACTCCGAACGGCGAGTTGAGAAGCTCAATCGTGACAAATGATACTCTTTGATGCTTGTCAGACATTCGAAAGAGGTGGGCACTGTGAAAAACTTTTTATGTGTTTGCGGCGGTCTGTTTAGATCAGTGGAAGAAAATATAATGGCCGACCCAAAGATGGCCGAACCGACTTGAAGTTGGATAGACTATTTTACGTGCTTTTTCCTCGTCAGTTGGAGTGAGGCTCTGGTTATATTGAATATTCTTTCAGTTAAGTACAATTTTATTTACTGACTATACTACAAATAATTTCCCCCGCTGCACACAGGCGGATTTTCCAAAAAACGTGGCCATAACTATAAAAAACAAAAATGCAATTTGTTGCTTTTTTTTCATGCCAACTTGTTAATATATTTTTTTTTATATATCTGGATCCTGCCCCAAGGCTGATACTGCGACCTGAAAGATCTATTGTATCGTAGGATACTAATTTGCCCAAGAGGCAAACCACCTTTCTGATAAAGGTGAGTAAGTCCTTGGTTGACGCATTTTTTAATTCATAAGGTCTAAGCAGTTCTTTGTGTAGGGTACGTCGTCTGACCCCAAAAAGTGCCGGGCAATCACAAAGGATGTATTCGGCTGTTTCGACCTCTTCCAAACAGAGTCGACAATCGGTCTCGCTAGACAGGCCTAACTTGTTCAGGTGGTATCGTAAATGACAATGACCGGAGAGGAAATTTGTTAGATACCTAATATCCTTCTTATTGTGGTTTAGAAGTTCCCTGTGATGGGTATAAGGCTTAATCAACAATTTGGCTTGCCTAAGCCGCGGGACGTTTCTCCAATGAGAAAGTCGGAGATTGTGTTCCCAATTGTTAACTAATGCTGAGATTGTTGCCCAGTTTATGCCACAAAAGGGTTCTGGACCTGAGAATTTAGCAGTAGAGCCTGATCGGGCCAGTTCATCCGCAATCTCATTTCCTTCAATGCCTCTGTGACCAGGCACCCACCAAAGTTTAACCTTATTGTGGGTAGCTAGAGATTGGAGAGCATTGAAGCAGCACTTTACCAGTCTTGAGTCCACAGAATAGGAGCTCAAAGCTTTGAGTGCGGCTTGGCTGTCTGAAAAGACATTTATGTTAGCTCCCTTGATGCCTCTTTGTAGGTTAATCAAGGCGCAGATCTCAATGGCGTGTACCTCAGCTTGAAACACGCTGGGAAATGATCCCAGAGGGACGGAGATTCTAGTGTTGGGCCCGAAAACCCCAGCGCCAACGCCAGAGGCCATTTTTGATCCATCAGTGTACCATATTAGACTTTTTGGGTCTATCGTGGGTCCTCCGTTTGACCACGTGGTACGTTCCCCAATATGAACTTCGAATTTTCTGCCAAAGCAATATTCACTTATCATAAAGTCAGCGACAGTGCAAAGCATGTCCTGATCGGGAATGTTGTTGATAATATTAAGGTGACCCGTAAGGCTACCTGGTTTGTACTTACGAATAAGTTGAAATTTAATAGCGCTTCTAGCGGCTGACTTCCTAATGAAGATCTGTAATGGCGATATGCCAATTATAGCTTCTAGAGCTGCTGAAGGGCAGGTGCGCATGGCACCGGTTATACCAAGACACGCCATGCGTTGAAGCTTATCAAGCTTCTTGGCTGTGGTCTTTTCGAGAACCTTAGGCCACCAAACTAAGGCTCCGTACGAAATGATGGGTCTGACCATCATGGTATACAACCAGTGTATAATTTTTGGATTGAGACCCCAAGCTCTACCATACAGTCGACGACTTGCCCATAAGGCCCTAGTTGCACGGTTTATTATAGAGTTGAGGTGAGGATTCCAAGTGAGACGCTTATCTAAGATAACTCCCAGATATTTGACCTCATTGGAATACTCAAGTGTGGTGCCTTTCAGGATGATTCTTCTCTTCGTGAAAGGCACTAGAACGGTTTTACAGGGGTTAACTGAGAGCCCTTCCCTGTTACACCATTCTGAAACGATTTGTTGTGAACTTTGCATCACACTCGTGATGGTGGAATCGAATTTACCGCTCACTATGATCGTTAGGTCATCAGCGTAGCCGATAGCTTCATATCCCGAGTTGCGTAGTTCAGCAAGCAAATCGTCGATGACGAGGGACCATAGCAAAGGAGAAAGGATGCCCCCTTGTGGGCAGCCTTTGATTGCCGTTACCGCCACCGAAATATCTCCTGAAGTCGATTTTATAATACGACTTTCCAGCATGGTCCTAATCCAGCTGTTGGTCGATTCTTCGATACCTCTTTGGCGAATGGCTCTTGAAATTGAGTCATAGCCAGTGTTGTCGAAGGCACCTTCAATGTCAAGAAAAGCACAGAGGGCAATATCCTTAGAGCGATGAACCCCCTCTATCTTATTGACAAGATGGTGGAGAGCATGCTCTGTAGATTTACCTTTTCTGTACACATATTGACTAGATTGTAGAGGAGAAGACCTATCTAACGTACCTCTAATGTGAATGTCCAGTAGTCTTTCCATGGCCTTTAAAAGGAAAGAGGTTAGACTGATAGGACGGTAGGATTTAGACAGCTCGCTTGGTTTATTACCTGACTTAGGAATGAAAACTACATTAACCTCCCTCCAAGAGAGTGGGATGTAGCACCAATTGTAGCTGGCTCTAAATAAAGCGACAAATGCAGATAGTATAAGCTCCAGTCCTTTTTGGAGAAGTGCTGGGAATATACCATCTCCACCGGGCGCCTTAAAAGGTTTAAATAAGCCTATCACCCATTTAATTTTATCTGGGCTAAATAACCTGCCAGATAAACTGTTTGTTCTACTCTCAACAGCGACCCTATGATCTGTAAGGATAGAATTTGTGGTTAAACTATTAATGGACGAACCGGGGAAGTGGACCTGAAGCAAGGTTTCAAGAGATTCTGTTCGGTTCGTTGTGAAGGTACCATCAGCTTTCTTAAGTAACCCTACACAGTTTGTGTGATCCTTAGCTAGAGCTTTATGAAGTCGGGCTGCTACCGGCATGTCAGTAATGTTTTCGCAGTGTCTTCTCCATGACTCTCGCTTAGATCTTCTGAGTTCTTTATTATAGAGTGTGAGAGTGAACCTGTATTCTTCCCACCTTTTCGTTCGTTTAGCACGATTAAAAAGTTTCCTGACTTTCTTTCGAAGCGAATTAAGCTGGTCATTCCACCAGGGAACTTTGCGACTGTTCGTACTGGTTTTTGTGACGCAGCTGCTATGAAAGGAGGTCAATAACACATCTTTTAATTGGTATGCAGCTTCGTCAATGTCTCTTATAGAACCGATAGACGTAACTAGCATTTCTGAGTTTATGATAACGTTTTCACGATATCTGTCCCAGTTGGTTAGTTTAGGAATAAATCTGGCAGGTGCCTGAGTCATTTGACCAGGTATGTCAAATCTGATGTGTTGATGGTCAGACAACGAGGCCTCATCAGACACATGCCAGTTTATAACAGAGTTTGCGATAAACGGACTCGCGAGGGTGAGGTCCAATACCTCTTCACGAATCGCGTTAATGAAGGTGGGTTTTGATCCCTTATTTAATATATCAATATGACTACTCATTAGATAATCTAAAAGGGACTCACCTCGTTTGTTAATGTCACTGCTTCCCCAAATGGTGTGATGCGCATTGCCATCCACGCCGATGATGAAGTGGTGATTGTTTGCCCGGCAGAAGCAGGGTTGCCAGAAACTCCAAAGCTTTAAGAGCCCAATTTTAGAAATTTTGTCGCCCAAAATCGTTGCCTAATAAGTAGCCCAAATATCGTATCAAATACAATTTTTTTTAAAGTTCCTTTATATCACAGTACACGTAAAACAGATAATATATTGCGCAGGAAAAATGGCCGCAATTCGTGCCTTTTCTATAATTGTACTTAGTTTGGCGTTTAATTAAAAGTCATTTGTTTTTATTTTTGAATGTAAAAAAAAATTCGCAGGGCACGATCGAAAATGAACACTCTGAGTATACGTATGCTACCTTATATATGTGTACTGTGCCTTTATATCATATTCAGAAAAAATTCAATAGATATAATAAAAATAAACAATTTAGAATTAACCTCTTTTTAGAAACAGCTGAATATAAATGAATAAATTATTTAATACAGTCAGCCTGTAATTATTTGAAAATATTGTGTGTAGACAAACTAGCCAAGTGTTGGCAGTTACGGTTGGAGGCAACATGTTTGGTTTTTTTTAGCAAAAAATAGTAGAAATAATTAATAATAATATTTAATTTATTAATTAATAATTAATAATAACTGGCAGTATCATCATCACTCTTGTAAATTTCTGATGTACATTTTGCTACCATGATATGTGGTGTTAATTCGAAGTCATTACAACATATGTATGTTGCACCAAGAGATGCCAAAGACAGTATATTTCTAGGTTTGGTTTTTATGGCATTTAGAACTGAAAATACCCTTTCGACAACAGCATTACTTACTGGTAGAGATAATAACTGCATAGCAAAAACAGTTAGCATTAAGAGTATTTAAGGAACATTATGTGTAGAATAAAATCAGATCTTATATGAACTATCTTCGGCGTTACTGCCTGAGTTTTCATTAGTCCTCAAGTTGCGGCAATTACGCCTATTAACCAACTAAAGTGGCCAATACCGAGGTGATCAGAAGATACTGTAAAGGCGATCAGCAATTCACCACAGTATATCCCAAATTTTTGTACTTGTGTCCAAATGCTTGTGACGTCAGTAAAATCGAATTTATATGTCATTTTTAAAGAATTTTGATTATAAATAAAAAGTCGCCCAAGATCGTAATTGGAAAATATTTGTAGCCCAAATTGCATTGGGCTACTAACTTTTGAATTTTCATCGTAATTTTTTAAAAAAGATAGCCCAAAATACGATAAATCGCCCAATCTGGCAACCGTGGGCAGAAGTCGATCAAGTTTCGGACCTCTACTGTTGGAATTTGGTCCGAGCCTCCGGGGAAGTATGCCGAAGCAAACACGATGTTGTGTGTTCCCCTGACCGTCGGAATCTCGACGATAATGGCCGCTAAGTCCTTGCTGATAAATTCTGGAATGGGAAGAAAGTTAGTAAGGCTGTTAACTAAGCAAGCTGCCCTAGGCAGTTGCTACCCAAGCTTATAAAACAACTTACAGTCATTTTGTTTGAGACCTCGTATAAGTCCGCCAATAGCCCAGGGTTCCTGAATTAAACCCAGGGCTATTTCCTCCTCGGCGAACCGCTTGCTAAGGGTTGCGGACGCACCCTTCGTGTGATGCAGGTTCGCCTGTAGCACCTTAAGGGTGCTCATTGTGGCTGGTGTTGGGTGGCCTGTCGGAGGAGTTGGGCTTTTTTAGGGCCTTTCCCTTTCCGACAAGCGGCTGAGCTAGGACGATCCCTAGACCGGTCCTTTGCTGAAGCCGTTGCCTTCGCTACAACCCTGGGACTTGCATGCCCGGCGGCTCTGCTCGTCGAAGGGCCGTCGCGGGGTGCAGCAAGCTGCGAGTTGATTTGCTTCGCCACAACCCTGGGACTAACATGCCCGGCGGCGCTGCTCATCGAAGGGCGATCGTGGGGTGCAGCAAGCTGCGTATTTTTGGCCACCATGGGTGGAGGAGGTTTTCCGCTGCCAGTCCCTGTTGAAACCTTGTCGGTGTTCTTAAGGATCAACCTAACGTGGCTAAAGCGGTAGGCTATTTTGCCCTTAAGGGCGAGGAGCCTATTGAAGGACGCATCGTCGATGGAGAGGACAAGGTGGAGGAGTGTGTCCTTTTCGATGCGGTGCACGACCTTCCAGGATTTGGTAGGCAGATCCTTGTTCTGTGCACGGATGGTAGCAAGGATCTTCTCGTCAGACAGTTCTAGGCTCTGTGGAAAGAACCCTCGGATGACGTGTGGTTTCGGGAAGGATCCCTCTTCCACAAGCATCACGTCCAGACCACATTTAGCTTTGATGCTGCTGAAAAAGTTGCGCATCCACTCGGCAGTAACACTGTCCGAGCAAATGAAGAGCAACCATCCCGATTTACGGAGAGAGCTGGCGAACTGGGGCTTGACATCGCCTTCGCACAGCTCTATCGAGATGTCGATGACCGCCTCCTCGAACAGAGCCATTTGTTCTTGGGAGAGAGGGCAGTTGGCCAAGTCGGTAGGAACGACACCAATTCGGACGCAACTAGTAACCTGGCTGAAACTAGGTTTGTCCGGATTGGGGACGATCTTTGCCTTCTTGGCGGAATTAGCAGGTGGGGTGTGGTCCTCTGACCGGCCCCTTTTTGCTTCTGGCTGTCTCGGGGGGGCTACCTTAGCCAACTCTAGAGCTCGTTCTCTAGTTTCCCCGTTCTTTAGAGCTTTCTTGAAGCGTCTACGTTCAGCTGCGCTGAGTTTGACAAAGCCACTTTCGGAGATGATCATCTCGCCAATTTTTACACCAATGGCGGTACAACCGGATTTTTCCGAGATGACACTACAGGTGTCGAATTGTGATAGGGCGATGTCGGAGTCAGAGGCGGAGGACATAGCGTCAACTTCTACACTTCTGGCTCTTTTGGGGGTTATAGAAGGGGTCCCTATGACATCGCCTTCCATACCAACAGTGGAGTTTGGCTGCTCGACCGCAGTCAATTGGTTGGGGTCCACTGTGTGCACACAAGCAGCTTGAGTGGTTTCCGTTGAGGGCACAGTAGCGTCTCGGGAGGGTGGTACGACTGGTTGCTCGCTAGCTACACCAGAAGATGATGCGTTTATAGATGCATCTGTCTGTGAAATAATATTTATTGTTGAATCCATTATTCCCACGAGTGTCCGGGAAAGGAGGTCACCCACGGCAGAGCCCGGTATGCCATGGGAAGGCTGAACTGAAACCAGAGGACGCCAGGTATCCGGAGTTCACAGACTCGAGACTAAGCTCCCTCTTAGCCATGCATCCTTTAGCGTATGCTGTTCCACCGTGGATTAGGGATTTGTTAAATAGGGTTTACTCCCCTCGTTGCTCAACTTTGGCCGGAAGCAATGACACAGACCCTCGGCCGCGACCAACCGATCCAACCTGTAAGAGCACAACGCAGATACAGGACTGAATGGAAGGGGGAAGCCATAGGAAGTGGCATAGCGACCGTTGCCCGGCGGCCGCCGCGTGGAGGCAGTGAGTCTTCTTGTAATGGTTACTAGTAGGGATCGTCCGAAAACTTTACCCTAAAAGCCCATACCTGGCCGCCGTTAATATATTACTTAAGCATTTTATCTGATTGATCCTGCTTAATTCACTGCAACCATTGCTTCGGTTGATGCTTCTAAAGTGGAAGCTTTTTTGAAGCACGTGCAGTACCATATTGGGTGTTTAATAACTGGTGTATTTGCTTTGTTTTTTTTTAATGTTCTGTGTGAACTTTTAAAATAAATTAGATTGGAATTTGTTGATAGTGGTAAGTAGAATAATTGTAATGCAAAATTTTTAAGTAGTTTGAAGTTTTATGTAGATTTAAGAGCTCTCAAAAATAAGGCCTTTTGAGACCAAAAAAATTATTTTACTTTTCTTCCAGCCATGCAGCCTTTGGCTCAAAGAAGGGTCAATAATGATATCATTTTTATGCATCAACTGATCTCAGGTCTGATTGATGCACCTGACTTATTATCCTGTTTAGGATTAAACTTTCATGGGGGATCGCATTACCTGCGTAGTATAGAGTTACTGCATGTTCCTCATCACAGAACAAATTACGGGATGCATGAGCCTATTAACCGCATGAGTAAAACTATAACTTAAATGTAACTTTTCTTGACTTTAATTTTAACAAGATTACACTAAAAAATGTATTGCCTAATGTAATGTGTAAATTCTATACTCTGTTCCACAAAAATGGTCAGTACAGGCCTTATGGGGGAGCCTTTTTTTTAAACACTAGTGCCGGTACATATATTCCTGGCACCCAACCAGGAAAATTTCCACTGAAATAAAAACAAAACCATTGACTTACACAAGTTTTGTTTTTGTAATTTTTGTTCAATGCGCATATATCCTACCATGACCAGAGATAATGGCATACTGACTGTGGTTGCGGTCATGTGGCCGCCATCAACCCTCGCTGTGTGTACGAAATTATTAACATTAAAGCAGTGTTACCATTACAAAATTAAAGCAAATCTTTACAGCTTTTTCTGTGGTTTTTGTCAAAGAGCTTTGCGATTTTGTGCTTTGAGAACCAATAAATGAGTGTGAGTATGTGAGGGTGTTGGTGCATCCCGCATTGTTTTTGTTTTTTCGATTTCTGGTTTTTATGGGGAATCCGTTAAAATGCAGTTAAACAATTTTTCGCTTTTTGTGCATTATAATGAAGATTTATTTACGCTGAATTTCAGAACATTCAACTCAGTCGCAGTGCAATAAGTGATTATAATTATAAGATTCGGTGCGTGAAAGTGCGTGATAGTGATATTGTGTTTGATATTGATATTCTTTGTGATTAATTAATAACTTGTGAATAAAAATTAAAATGGCTACAAAGTGGCCTAGGTGGTGAGGAAAAGAATAAATTCAATTAATTTCGGTAATTGTGTACAAAGTGCGCACCACCTCGATTTGATGAATTTTTAGTTCGTTGTAGAAAAATTTTTTTGAGTGTTTTTATTTATGTTATGCGTGCATGCAATTATTTAAAAAAATACCCACTACATCATACAAAAATTTTATCAAAATTAGGGTGGTGTGCACTTTGTACACAATTATCTTTTTCCGTTCAACAAATTATTTAATCAGCAGACGGTAGCCCTATGGATATTGCTCTCCGATCTGCAGCTACGTATTATGTATACTATGGTAGCTCAGTGAGAGCTTAAAAGAGGGACAGATTTATGAAAGCTATTGCAACCATAATGAGAGGCAAACGTCCTATCTTCCCTGTACCGACAATTTTTGTGGAACAGAGTATAATTATGTATATTTGTTTATTTATTGCTAGTGGTAGTGTTGAAATGTAGCGTAGCCTAAAGCTACGAGCAGACGATATGCAAAAGTCGCATATATATGCGAGTCTGACGTAATTTTTGCGTCATCGTATGCGATTAATGCTCGCATATCATCTGAACACCTATTTGGGACAGTCCGCATATGCTCGCAAAGCGTATGCGGACAATATGCGACACCCAGTTCGCAAACCAATTTGCGACTTTTCCGCATATCGTGTGAACACTTTCGCATATCATTTGTGACAATATGCGAGCATATGCGATCATTTGCAAGCGTCCCAACCATATGCGACCGGACGAAAACCTTACATTGCATATGACCGCATATTTGCGAACAAATCCTAGTCTACAGACAAAATTAAACTGAGTATGCGAGATCTTAAAAGTTTGAAAATTCGGTGTGGACTGTGTGTAGGCACTTTTTTTACTTTTATTTTACATTTTGCTTTGGTTGGGTTGTGTTGTGAGTTGTGACAATTAAATTGTGAAGATAACTATTAGGTCTGATTGGTAACACGCTACTTTTCGTAATACTATAGCTACGAGCAGACGATATGCAAAAGTCGCATATATATGCGAGTCTGACGTAATTTTTGCGTCATCATATGCGATTAATGCTCGCATATCGTCTGAACATCAATTTAGGACAGTCCGCATATGCTCGCAAAGCATATGCGGACGATATGCGACACCCAGTTCGCAAACCAATTTGCGATTTTTCCGCATATCGTGTGAACACTTTCGCATATCATTTGTGACAATTTGCGATCATAGGCGATCATTTGCAAGCGTCCCAACCATATGCGACCGGACGAAAACCTTACATTGCATATGACCGCATATTTGCGAACAAATCCGAGGTCTCAAAAGTTTGAAAATTTAGTTTGGGGTGTGTACTTTTTTTTATTATGATCTTACATTTTGCTTTGGTTGGGTTGTGTTGTGAGTTGTGACAGTTAAATTGTGAAGATAATTATTAGGTCTGTTTAGTAACACGTTACTTTTTGTAATACTTTGTAAAACTACATAGAATCACGTGTTTGTTAACTCGAAAAAATCACGGTACATCGCAAGCTGAGAACGAAATGAGATCGTAAAAAATAAAGAACGATGAAATTGTACGCAACATCTTTTTCTTGTGATGAGCTGGACAACTCTGTCAAATCAGGCCATCCGACAGTTTGTGAAATTTCATAAATCTTTATTGTTAGTGAAAAACAAAAACAAATCGAAAGGTTTGACCAAAACTGTGTTTGTTTACTTTTGTGCAAGTTTTCTGTCTTTGAGTTGTCCTCGCTTGTGCACAAAAAAGATACCAAACATACCTTTTATATGTAATTGTGTAAGTTATCAATCCGTATCCGTAGACTACCTAGCGGTACACGGAAAGAGTACGTGTCGCCAAGTAATTATAGTCGCAATAGTAGGCTTCTTTGGTAACTTTTTTTTGCACAAGGAATTGAGACCTGTCAAATAGTAAAATCCTCTCAAAGATAGAAAACTTGGACAAAAGTTACCAATCGCTTTTAAACACTTGGTAAAAAAAATTGAGAGCCATGAAACTGTCATGATTCTATGAAAGTTTACATAGTAGGTTCGCGTACTTTTTTCAATTAATATGGGTTTTCTGTCAAATCTCGAAGAGTGGGGTTAAAATTCTCTCAAAGACAGAAACATCACGAAAAAGTAATCGAACGCGTTAAGCACCAATAAAATGAAGAATGCATGTGATTTGACAGATTTGACAGTTGTCATAATATACCCCAAAAAAATTTCTTGGACTAAAATTCGTAGGGAAATTTCTTACTCTCTCGTCAGCATTCTCTTCTAAGAAAAACTACGAAATTTTTGCGTACGCGAACGGGTTTTCGTTGTTCTTCGTTATTTTTCGTGGATTATCGTTGTTTTCGGAGTGTACGCGAACGGACCTAGTATTTCAAAAACAAGCATGTTACCAAACAGACCTAGTATCCACTGGAATACGGAAATGGTATTGCAAAGATCAAACATTTTCGTCAGTGGACAAGAAGCGCAGCATCAGCAACAGGCCATCTGCCGCGAGAATACTTAATCGCATAGTAGATGACCAAATTGGTCGGTCGACATGCGAACGAAACCGTGATATAATTCTAGCAACAAGCCTTCAGTCCTGCGAAGTCGTACCCAATCTTTGGCCCATTCACGAAGAATCCTTTGCACTCGCTTCTTCGTGGCTTTCATCTTCGTCGTCATTTTCCATCATATCTATTGCCAAATAGCAATAGCAGACCATTTTCTTTTTGACATTTTTAATATATTTCCGCACTTTAAATTCTCACAAATCACACCATGTTCGCAAATGCATTTGCGAGTTTTGGGACAAAAGTCGCATATCGTGTGAACACGTCTATATGCGAGTTTGCGAGCAATGCCTACTTTATAGAATTTTCGATAAATTTGCGAGTTTTTTCGTGACGTCAGCACTCGCATATATATGCGACTTTTGCATATCGTCTGCTCGTAGCTTATGTATATAACATAGTGTTCGATAGCCAGTTATATAACTTGGACTGTATTTTATTTTTACATACCTTTCAGCTTGATTCCAGACTCCAACAATAATTCCTGCAAACTGTGAATGCAAATCCACCAATAGAAAATAAAACAATATAGCACAGAAATAAAAACAAACCAACTAAGGATAAATTATTATGTTTATTCGAATGTTCACTCTTCCGCTGTTAAAACACAAGTAAGTCGGCAAGATGAAAATAAGCGCCGACAAAAAGAGCCTCGCTCTCATCGCCATACGAATGCGCTTTTTGTATGTTTTCACTCACTCTCTTCTGGCTTTGGTGAGCACTCGTCCTCTCTTTAGTTGCACCCTTATTGAAGTCGGTGACATCTTCAGCAACATCTCCACTGCCGCTTGTGCCGACGTGAACACATAGTATCACCTGAATCTGTGTTTGTTAACTCGAAAAAATCACAGTACATCGCAAGCAGAGAGCGAAAGTAAAAAATAAAGAGCGATGAAATTTTAAGCAACATCTTTTTCGTGTAGTATGTAGTGAGCTGGACAACGCTGTCAAACCAGGCCACCTGACAGTTTGTGAAATATCATTATCTTCATTGTTAATGGAAAACAAAAACAAATTGATAGGTTTGACCAAAACTGCTGTTGTTTACTTATTTGCAAGTTGTCTGTCTTTGAGTGGATTTCTCTTTTTGACAGGTCTCACTCACTTGTACCCAAAAAAAGATACCAAACAGATCTATTATATGTAATTGTGTAAGCAATCAAGTCCGTAGGCTACCTACCGGTACACGAAAAGAGTACGTGTCGCCTTATAATTATAGTCGAAATAGTGGGTCTCTTTGGTAACTTTATTTGCACAAGGAATCGAGACCTGTCAAATAGTAAAATCATCTCAAAGAGAGAAATCTTCTCAAATATAAAAAACTTGAACAATAGTTACCAAGCGCTTTTGAAACAACACTTGATCAAACCTTTCAATTTGTTTTTGGTTTCCACTAACAATGAAGATTATGACATTTCACAAAATGTCAGATGGCTGGTTGACAGAGTTAACGACACTCACCACAAGGAAAAGGATGTAGCATAAAATACATCGCAAGCAGAGAACCAAATGAGAGTAAAAAAAATTGAGAGCCATGAAACTGTCATGATTCTATGAAGAATTCATAGAAATTTCGAAAAATAGCACACACCAAACAGACCTAGTATTTTCCATCAAATCTATTGCCAAAATAGCAATAGCATCCCATTTTCTTTTTGACATTTTTAATATATATATTTCCACACTTTAAATTGTCACAAATCACCAACACAATACAGAAAATAAAAAACGTCAAAACATTGATAATGTTCGCAAATCTGCATATGTAATGGAAATATGTAATCTGCAAATTGTGTCGCATATCGTGTGAACATATCGTTCGAACACCATGTTCGCAAATGCATTTGCGAGTTTTGGGACAAAAGTCGCATATCGTGTGAACATGTCTATATGCGAGTTTGCGAGCAATGCCTACTTTATAGAATTTGCGATAAATTTGCGAGTTTTTTCGTGACGTCAGCACTCGCATATATATGCGACTTTTGCATATCGTCTGCTCGTAGCTTAACCACTAACACCAGCACTAAATGATGAGCCTGTTGATGCATATTTTTCCCTGGTAAATTTCTGCTTATGGCTGTTGCTTGTATTAAGCACACCATGACACAGATCTGATAGTGTTTTAAAAAAGAAGCCGGGCGAGACAGCTGGTTAAGTATAAATGTTATAATCTAATTCAAAGCTATGCTTACGTATAACATACACATGTACATAACTATCCTCTACTAACATTTCCTACCCAAACGGAGTGAGTAAAGCCCCTTTACAAACAAATAGATTACCGTATGTAATAAATAAGTTATAAACTATTGTACTATATACTTTCTTTATAAATTAAGAAGTTTCTGTAAGCATATTTGAATTAAGTATTATCCATTTGCTTTTGCACCTGTTGCTGCAAGGCTGCCAACAATGTTCACGTGAAAGCACATATCACTATTAATGTATTGTAATTGAATATAAAAAAACTGTTTAACGGAAAACTTAAACCTTATTTTTATTTCATTAAATTTTCATTTTCCACGTTATTCCCGCTTCAACCATCATCGGTGAGGATTATTATTTTTCAACCAGCAACTAGGAGCTACCCGAAAGCATCCTAACAATACCTACATATGTATACCCACATAAATTCTTTCAACTGCAGAAAATGCGACATATATTTCACCAAGTGATATCAATTCCTCTTTTCATGTGCGGAAATCCTTTCAACAAATTGACTGATGACCGTCCTTTAGTTAACCATGTGCCACAAGTGGTGGTTCAGGAATTTTGTTTATCGCTTGGCTCTTGTAGTGGATAATTTATTCAAGCGATAACCGATTCATTGTTCTCTTGAATCAATGAGGTAAGTCTTTTTGTAAGTGTAACGCCGCCATCCTCTTTGGAGTGTACCATTTTTTTTATCGGCTTTCAAATATTTATATGGGCACAGAAATAGTTTTAGGAAATTTTTTACACTATCAGATCTGTGTCGTGGAGTGCTTAATACGAGTAACAACCACAAGCAGAGATTTGCCAGGGCAAATATGCATCAACAAGCTTATCATTTAGTGCTGGTGTTAGTGGTTATGCTACGCTACTTTACAAAACTACCACAAGAAATAATAAACAAAAAATAGGAAAAATACATCCGAGGCCTACGTTGCAGACCTCGAGAAAACCTATTTTTTGGATAGGTTAAAGAAGTTGGAGCATCACTGGATCAATTGTATCGAGCTCAAAGGAGACTATGTTGAGAAATAAATCGCCATTTTTCCAAAATTTTTGTTTTTCTTTTGTAGGCTAAATACTTATCGGACCGCCCTCGTACACATACATTATTAGTATTTATGTGCGAGGAACTACACTTCGCAATACATTTTTGAGTGTAATCTTGTGTAAAGCAAAGTCCAGATCGGTGTCATATTACGTGTGTAGTAAAGGATCTCAAGAACCGCTGAATAGATTTTAACGATTCTTTCGGTATAAGATTACTTATTTCTAGGAAAAGGTTTATCAATTAGCTTTGAATTAGATAAATTTTTAGTTTTAGAGTCCCTTACTTCAAATGAGAAAACGAAAATTCAATTTAAAACAAACGGCTATTACTTCAGAACAGCTTCTCCCATGTGATTGATGTTCATTCTCAGCTTAATTACATTAAATACGTAGATTTAAAGATCAAAATCATATCTGTGCAATTACTAGAAGCTGAATAATAGTACAAAATGCATTCCAAAGTCGGTCTTTTTTTGAAATATTTTTTCAAGCAGAAGCTGAAGCACAGCATTCAGTGACAATCGTGTGGAGTTGATGATGAGTTTTTTTTTTTAATTCTCTAATGGCACTCCTTTTCGTTTTTCTAGCATATGTACGCGTAGTAGGTTTTTTTTTGTTTTCAGAGCATACTGAGGGACTTCTAATGTATATCACAGCACTTAGTGGCAATCGTATGGAGTTAATGATGAGTTTTTTTTTTTGTAATTCTCTCATTGTAGTGGGTTTTTGATATTTTTTTTTACAAAGCTTACGTGAGCTTGCGTGACTTTCAATGTGTATAGGGGGGTACACACGATACCACCGATCGGACGGACCTGGTCGGATGGATGTCTGACAGACCGATGTCGTTAGCGTACACATTGTCCGACATGTTGTCCGACCTCACTTTGCAAGTGGATTTGAAAGATGTCGGACGTACTGAGAGCAGCGCTTATGATTGATAAAATTTTAAAGAAAAAATCAAAGAGAGACAAGAAAAAAAGAGGAATTGAATTGGGTACAGGAATGGATGAAAAAGCTAAAAAAGTTTTTTTTTATATTAATTTGCTAACAGAATTACAATATTGAATTCTCCAGACAATTATCAGAATTTTTTATATATCCATTTTTTTTTTCTCCAAAATTGAAAATTTCCATACACAGCTATTATTAATTCTCCGCTAACAACCACACCTCTTGAAATACATTTCAGAAATGAAAATTTCTCTAGGTCGGACAGACAAGTGCACACATTATCAGGTATGTCCGTCCGACCACCAAAATATCAAAACAATTTGATAACCATCCGACATGTCCGTCCGGTCGGTCGTTTCGAGCGTACACACACGTCAAACTTGGCCGGACAGACCAAGTCCGTCAGATCGGTCGTATCGTGTGTACCCCTCTTAACACATCACAGCACACAGTGGCAATCGTGTGGAGTTGATGATGATTTTTTTTGTAAGTCGCACTCCTCCGAAGCGGCTGGACCGCTGTTCATGAAATTTTTTGTGTATGCATATTTGATAGGTATGAGAATAGGTTGTAAAGTATATTTCATCTCGCTAGGTGGCGCTCGAGTCAAGTTATCAATAACTTCTAAATTTATGGACCAAAAATGCTAATATTCACAATATATGTTGATTCAGTGCCAAAAGAGAAAATTATAAAATCTGGACCCGATAGGGGGCGCTGGAACTAAGTTATTATGGTTCAAAAAGGCTCATATTCACAATTATGTTGGTTCAGTGCCAAAAGGGAAATTTATATAATAAAATCTGGACCCGATAGATGGCGCTGGAGTTAAGTTATAAGATCTAACGATTTTGGTCAAATTTTCAGAGTGCATTTTTCTTAATATAGAATACAACACAGTAGGTACCAGTGCGGTTACTCAACAACCGGCGGTTTTGGTAGCTGTCATACAAAATTTCGTAATTTCAGGAGAAATGTGAATATGAAACATTTTGGTCAATTAATATAGACAGACAGACAGACAGACAGCCAGACAGATAGATAGATAGATTGACAGGTAGACAGATAGATAGATTGACAGACAGGCAGAGCGTCCGAGTCTTCGAACTAAATGACAATGTACATATGTATTGTAAGTAACACTATATTTTTTCGACACGGGCGAAGCCGGGCGGGACAGCTAGTTTAAATTATAGGGTTTACTCATGCGGTCAATAGGCTTATGCATCCCGTAATTTATTCTATGATGAGGAACATGCAGTAACTCTATACTACGCAGGTAATGCGATCCCCACGAAAGTTTAATCCTAAACAGGATAATTAGTCAAGTGCATCAATCAGACCTGAGATCAGTTGATGCATAAAAATGATATCATTGTATCATCCTAAATGTAAATCTTTATATATAAAAGTGAGCTGTTCGTTTGATACCTCAGAACTTATAAACTAATGATCCGATTGAGCTGAAACTTACACTATATTCTTTCCATGCCCCTTGAAGTGTTCGTACATCAAAAAATTTCAAGTTTTCCGGTAGATGGCGCTGGAACTCAAAAAATTTTAAACTCACCGTACGATTAAGCTGAAACTTACACAATATATTTGTAATGAATTAAGAAATGTTCGTACAGCAACAGTTCTCAAGTTTTCCGATAGATGGCGCCGGAACACCAACATTTCAAAACCACCCGATAGAGCTGAAACTTACAGAATATATTTGTTATAAAGTGAGAAATATTTGTAAATCAAAAGTTTTCAAGTTTTCCGATAGATGGCCATGAAAACCAAAATCTCAAAATTATTACTAGAGCAATGCACGGGAACAGCTAACAGCTAACTTTTGATTTACGTGCACTTCTGGCTTCATAAAAAATATATTGTCTAAGTTTCAGCTCAATCGGACGGTAAGTTTTTGAGTTTTTAGGATATTATTGTTTGCACAGTTTTATTAAATTCAAATAGAGTTGTCGGCATTTAATTCTCCACCAGAGTCATTACTATTCACAAAAAGTCACTCGAAAAAATTTCATTACGTTTATGACATTAACACTGTTTTCAGTGGGCGTAGCGAAGCGCACCGGGTAACCACTAGTACTATATATATAAAAAATGTATAAGGTTAAGATCCATAATAATAATGTACTAGGTTAAGATTCATAATAATGTAATAGATGTAAGGATAATGTAACCATTGCATGCTACTCCTTTCTATGAAAATATGAAATAAAGCTTTGAGTAGATATTAATTCAGATGCCACATTATTGACCCTTCTTTGAGCCAAAGGTTGCAACAGTTTTATCCGATGCAAATATGGAGGGAGGTTAAAAGGATTGTCCCAGGGAAGACCTTTTAAAACGAATGAAGCTTCGAATGGGCGGCTTCAATACGAGTATTGAGATTTTTCTGATAAGGTGTCTATACTTGCGAAGCATATTCGAGTTGAGGACGGACAAGACTGTTAAATAGTGAGAACTAATTACAAATACATATCGCACTAATAATACAATATGTACCGTTGTAACTCAAAGTATGACTTCTTTCTGAATCATCGAAAAACTGATTACCTACATACATTATATATGTATGTTTACTTTCTGTTATAGATTATAAAAAAATTAATATGTAGTTTATAAGAGTTATTAATAACTACATATATTTTGTTTCTTGTACTATTTTAACGACAGTCTTATTGACGCGTAGAGAAGTGATTTTTATGTTTCAATATGATGATATCTCAAATTTTACAAATTGTGAGTTACCGACAACAGTATTGTATTATTAGTGCGATATGTACCTACATAAGTATGTAATGGTTTATTCAAGAAGGTTGACTATTTTATTTACTCTTGGGAAATTTATTTTCTATTATTCTCAGTAAAGGTGTTAATGACCTTGGAATGTATGTATGTATAGGTATAAGACTAACAAACATCGAAAACTCGAACTGGTTTAATAAGCTCTCTGTGTATCTCAAAAAACTTTCTTACATACTTTGCACTTCTTGCTCTTTTGCCAAAACATTGTGCCTGGAAATACAAAAAAGTACCTATTACATACCTACCAGTAAATATCAAAAACAAATCGAAAAACAAAAATACAAAACAATTACTTAAAACCAACACACCAAGAAATGACAACTTGCTTGCTATTAAATGTTTTTATCGCTAGATTTACTTTCCTGCGCTAATCCCTTCTCAGTTATCTTGAAAAAATTAAAATAACCTTGACCAAAAAAACTCCTTGCATTGAAAGGCAGGGCAGATGACGAAATCACAATCAAAAAAAAACAAAAACAAACGCACAACAAAATAAAACGAATGAAAGGAAAAGGAAAAATAAAAACATAAGAACAAAGCAAACACGCAAAGACCAAAAGCAACTTGTTGAACCAACAATATTTTGGAAGAACATCATGTCTTAGCTTAATTCGAACGAGTTCGATCAAACTGGGACGCAGGAGTAAGTCCCAATCGACTGAAAAGTGGTCATTTTTTTTTTACACTGCGTGCGATATCTATGTAACTATATTATCTGTGATTTAAGTGTGCAAAGATTACAAAATAATGATATCAGTGTAAATAATGGGGTGGCCGACCACTAGCATCCCATTTTAATGCGAGTTTCAGTCCTCGGCCTGGTATGGCCGACCACTAGCACCCCATTTTAATGCGAATTTCAGTCCTCGGCCTAGTATGGCCGAGCACTAAAGAAATGCACTACATAGCTTAAATTTATCTTTTGACGCACAATATTGAAAGTTTATTAATGAATTGCTCTGATTTCACCGTTAAGCACACAAATGTTTGAGAAATTAGTGCTCGGCCAGGTACTAAAGTTGTCGGCGCACTGCCGGCCGACTATTGAAATTACCAAGCTAGTGTTCGGCCACTGAAGCCATTCTCTATTGAATAAGACTCACTTAAACGTGCCAAAACTGAATAAGGCAATTTAGGCAATGTAATTGAAAATCGTAAGCAGGAAATCCCTAAATTTGGGCTTTCTGCGAAGTACAATTTATAACATAATTTTGTGCCTCGCGTCCGTTGTTGAGGGGTTCGCGTCCGGCGTCCGACAAATAAAGGTCATGCAACTAGGTATTAATTTTAGGATAAATACACGAATTCTTTTCATGATTCATAAGTCGCACTAATTGTTAACTGTGGTTAAAAAAGTAGGTAAAAAATCATATTTTCGCTTTTTACCTGCTGCAGTTTTTTCGAAGTATCAAAATCTGTAAGTTTTTCAGCATACTTATCACAGATTTTTTTGCTAACAATTGTTACGTTCATAAGAAAACAATAATAAAACGGTACGTTTATTACGCATTTTTTGTAGAAAAGCGACCCGAAATTAAACATTTGCATAGGCAATATAAAGTAAACTGACTTAAAAATAAAACATCTGGAAAGCCAAAAAAGTTATCGGTTTTATTTAAAAGCAGTTAAAAAGAGTATTATTTTTTCTAAAATTAAAGCCCTAAATTAAGTTTCTGTAGTAATT
Source organism: Brachyopa scutellaris (assembly GCA_949775065.1). Classification (NCBI taxonomy): domain Eukaryota; kingdom Metazoa; phylum Arthropoda; class Insecta; order Diptera; family Syrphidae; genus Brachyopa; species Brachyopa scutellaris. Next base: position 41,872,105 of record OX459113.1, on the reverse strand, counting down.
ATTAGCGGAGATATTTGTGTTAGCATGGTTCAAGGTATACCAAAGTAGGTATTTTTTTAAACTCTCGATAAATGATGTCCACATTGGAGATAGACCCTTGCTGTATAACGATTTTTTTCTTAGATTATAGGTACCCAAGAATCAGTTCCCAAAGAATTGACATTTAACTTCATAACCCTTAATCTGAATAAAATAACCGTTAATTCATTTACAGAGAGAAATTAATATTTTTTTATGAAGGTAATGTATGATATACATTACCTATACATATGTAAATAAAAAGTAGCATGTTGCAGTTTGGTTCAAATCAGTCAACCAAGATATAATCCATTAAAAAGTATTGTATACTTATGGTCGCTTCTTGAAATTACAAATCACGCGATATCGATGAAAAACAGAAAATACTCACATCAAGCTACAAACCAAATAACAAGCATGTGTACACCCAAACATCTTCATTTATTTATTTATTTATTTATTATTTATTTATTTGCTTATTACAAGCATTCTTAATACTAAAAAAACTTAAACAATCTAAAACTTAAACCTAAATTAAGAAGTTAAGGCTAAACTTAATATTCTAGGAATGGGGCGTATTGGAGATGGAGTGGTAGTGTAGGGTATTTCTGAGAGATGATCTGCTTAAATGGAAATCAAATGCGTTTTGGAAGGAATTGGTGACGCGAAGCATTCGAGAAATCGGTTCATTATAACCATAATTGGTACGGTGATAATTCAGTCGGAAGAGGGGAATAGATCTAAGGTTACGTGGGTTAGTGCTAAGGCTGATCTTGTCGAGCAGCGCGGGACAGTCGATATTTCCAGCTAATAACTGCTGAACAAAGAGTATATCGGCAATTTGACGGCGTTTTTCGAGAGACTGAACATTAATTAATTTAAGACGATCTGTATAAGGTGGTAAATTATACCTGTCGGGCCATGGAAGACCGCGTAAGGCGAACCGGATGAATCTGCGTTGTACCGCTTCAATTCGTAGAGAGTGAATATCGTAGTAGGGTGACCAAACTTGACTAGCATATTCAAGAATCGGTCTTACGAAGGTAAAATAAAGCGATCTCGTGACATAAGGATTAGAAAATTCTTTGGACCAGCGTTTAACAAAGCCAAGCGTAGAGTTGGCTCTGTTAATTATGTTATCTATATGGGAGCGAAAATTAAGTTCTCTGTCGCAGATAACACCCAGATCACGCAAAGAAGTGACAGAGGGGACGAGTTCATTACATATATAGTAAGTCCTAGAAGGGGGTGGGGGACGTTTACGGGAGTAGGTTATAGCTTGGCACTTGCTGATATTAAGCTCCAAAAAGTTGTGTTTGCACCAAGTTGAAAACCTGTTGAGGTCGTCTTGGAGTGGGTGAGAGTCAGCGGGTGATTTGATGAACCTATAAATTTTCATATCATCGGCGTAGATAGACACATAAGAATTCAAAATAATGCACTCCACATCATTAATTGTTAACAAAAATAATAAAGGACCAAGGTGGCTACCTTGTGGGACTCCAGAGGTGGCTGTGAAGCAGTTTGATACAGAGGACCTAAAGAGCACAAGATATGTGCGCTCATTCAAGTAAGATTTTATCCACATAATAAACCTTGGGTGAAAGCCGAGTGCTTTGAGTTTGAAAAGGATAATGCCATGGGAGATTTTGTCAAAGGCCTTACTAAAGTCGGTAGATATTACATCAACTTCGTTGCCATCCTCCAGAGCGCACAGAGAGTTCGATACAAATTCAGTAAGGTTTGTAGTTGTAGATCTACCCTTGAGGAATCCATGCTGGTTAGGGGAAAAAATAGACTTACAGTGAAAAGACATTGTGTCATAGATAATGCTTTCGAAAAGTTTGGGTATGCAGGAGAGTTTTGCGATGGGGCGATAGTTGGAAATATCATTCTTACGACCTTTTTTATGAAGGGGAATTATGTAAGAGCACTTCCAGAGTTTAGGGAAAGCTCCCTGTGAGATAGAATGATGAAAAAGAGTCGTGAGGGATTGGAACAGATGATTCGCACATTCTTTTAAGACGATGGCAGGTACACCATCGGGTCCAGGGCAGAAATCGGGTTTGAGATTATTCATCTTTTCTAGGACAATTGCCGAAGTGATATGAGGCGAAGCAAGTGAAGTTTGGGGACAGTTGTTCATGAACGAAAAGTAGTCAATATCGGGTTCAACGATGTGGTTCGTGAACGACTGGCTGAAGAAATTAGCAAACAAGTTTGCTATTATGGTTGGGTTGTCAGACAATGTATCATTGAGTTTCAAAGAAGACGGATAGCTATCAGATTTCTTTTTGGCATTGATGAAGTGAAAGAAGCGTTTGGGGTCAGAAATGAGATTTGATTCCATTCGGTCTAAATAGTCGTGGTAAAGAGATTCACAGAGATCGGAAAAAAGGGAGTATGCGAGATGGTAGTTAGCAAAATCAGAAACAGAACGAGAGTTAAGGTACGTGCGCCACAGTTTGTTTCGTTTATTGCGAAGCGAGCGCAACTCTGTATTGTACCAAGGTGGGGAAGATGATAAGTTTTTCTGCTGCATATAAGGGACGGAAAGGGTAAAACATTCAAATATTTTGGAGTAGAACAACGTAAGAGCGTTATCAACAGTAATGGGAGCATTATCGAATATAAGGCTGAGGTTGGCGTTATTGAGCAGATCGTTTAATTTAACAAAGTCTGCTTTGCGAAAGTTGAAACTGTACGCATGTTCGGATTGGAGAGTTTGATTGTGATTGTTATATGAAAAAGTAAGGGATAGAGGTGGGTGGTAGCGGTCTAATTTTGAAAGAAGATGATTGCTTGCAGACACTACACAATTTTCAACGTCTGATGAAAAAATAAGATCCAGCTGTCTACCTAAGTTGTTAGTGATGCCACTTAATTGGTGTAGGCCAGAGTCGGAAAGACAGTCAGTGAAAAGGATTTCCTTGTCTGTAGATAGATTCAGGGCCACAAAATGGGACTCGTCATCAGACTGAATCCATTTGAGGTCGGGTAGGTTGAAATCACCAAGGAATACGATAACATCGCAGGGGTCTACAACATCAAACAGGTCGTCGATTGCGTCTACAGCAAGCTGGTAACCATGGATGGGTTGAGAAGGGCGAATGTAGCAGCAAAAAAGGTAAAGGTTACGCTTTGAGACAGTTATTTTGACGCAAATGAACTCAAAGATACCGGTATGTGAAGCTTTATAGAGCGTAGAGTCAAAACGATTATGTATTGCAAGGAGAACACCACGACCAGTGGAGTCGTCTTCTTTCTCAAGACCATCATTTCTAAAGACATTAAATTCTGACGTGAATAGCTCGTTACTATTATAGTCGGAAGATAGATTTGTTTCAGACAGTGCAAAGATGTCATACGGGAGAGTTTGGGAGTTAAGGTATACTGTGGAGGTCTTTGTACGTAAGCCCCTAACATTCTGGTAATAAAGAGATAAGCAGTCGGGAGCGGGGTGAGACAAAACAGAAGAGGGAAGGTTAGGAACTATAATAATTTTTGAAATTGAAAGTAGAGATGGTTGATGCGGTGCGGCTAGTTGAATGAGATGGGTCAGGCTGTAAGTTAAAAGACACACGGTTTTGGCGGGTGTTATTTACGGATGGCGGCTTTGCTAATATTGGAGTTGAGGGAACGGAGGTTGGTGGTTGACGAATTTGCGGGGAGAAGATAGGAAATGTTCCCTGCTTAAAACTCCAGTTTGAGTTGGTACTATTAGAGCTAGGTTTATTTTTATGGGTTGTGATACTTACATTAGGCTTAGGGCTAGGGTTATTATAAGATTTTAGATTTTTATAAGAACTAGGACTAGGTTTTTTAGTCTTACGTTTTTTCTTGGGTTCTACTTTTTTTATAACTAAATTATCCAGATGAAAATCGTCACTAGCTGGGTTGAGGAAAAGCCATTCATATTTGGAGGGAATGGTTATTTTAAAGCACGGGGACTTCTTGGAGCTGAGTGGCGAAGTCTTCTGACAGTCGTTTACGGTAATGGAATACTTTTTGTGGAAAAGATTCACTATCCAGGTGGTATCAGCATGATGGGGGGCACCAGAAATGATGAGCGAAGTGAACGCATTAGTTTTTGTTTCCGCTATGTTACCACCACCGAGTTTACTAAGCCTCTTATTCCAGTCAGAAAGGGTCCATATCGTTCCAAAACGCTCGACAGTCGGTACAACTTCTGGGGCAGCTGCGGTTTCTTGGGGGAGTCTTGGTGGCAATAGAATTGATGGTTGAAGAGGAGGAGATTTTGTCGCTGGAGGATCGGATTCAAGCATTTCCGTTAGTAATGATCTATTGTTGAGAGAACTCTGTTGCGGCTGAAAGAGATCTGGGATGTCATCAATTTTGTTGATAGTCAGTCTGATGTCCTCAGCTATATCGCCTATGGTTACCCGGGAAGCCTCGACATTGTTGCTCACATCATTAATTCTGCTCATCATGTGAAGAAGTAATGGATCGCTGGGTAGGGTAGAGGCAGCAACAGTCTTTGATGAGCTTTGACAGTGTATGTCAAAATCGGAGCGAAGAGAGTTGAGGGAGCCATTGATAGTAGAAAGCTCGGAGGCGAAAAGGGTTTTAAAGTTTAAAAGGATATCACATTTTAGTTTCACAAGCTTTGAGTTTAAGTCAGCTGGAGACTTGGTAAATGAGTCATTAAGGCCTACCAACTGCTTGTCAATACTTTTAAACTTGGACCGGCAGAGGTTAACCGAGAGTTCGATGCTGTTAGATAAATCATCAACACTTTTTAACAGGTCATCAAACTTATTAAACTCGTTCAGTATTTTATTGTTTAGTAGTTTATTTTCGGAGGAGACGGTTTTTATAGAGTCACTACAGCACTTTATCGCGATCATTATATGTGAGAGTGATAATTCTCTGCACTCATCACAGTAGAATACGAAATTCTTGCTAAAGTCACTAATATAGGGCACAGATCGCTTGCTTAAACCGATACACAGGGCATGAAAAGAATTACCGCACAGCCCATTGCAGACTACCCAGTCAGCATTAAAGTCACTCGTCGCTAGTTTACATGATGTATTACCGCAAATGTTAGGCATGATTGGTGTGAGGTGGGTCAGTTTATTCACGGAAGTAGGTCAAACAAAAAGTGCAAGCGAGTATAGGTTCGCGAATAAAAGGCAATGACCAAGAAGTAGGTTGGAATTGCGGAAATTGCAGTAGTATAATTTCGCGATGTGGAGTATTGCGAAATTTACAATAAATTAATTAAATTTGTTTAAACTCGCGAACTGGGAGGGAAAGAAAAACACGTCCGAAAGGTTGAAGGTATTGCTATCAACTTCTTCACACGTATACGATCTACACAGGTCAATATTTACGAAATCCACCGTACCAACGAACGTGCCGGCATCAGCACTCCGCGTCCGCACTCCCCTAACACTCACCATCAGTTAAAATAAGCATACAGAATTTTTGTTGTTTTGTTCTTGCAATAGAGCAGGTAACTAACGCAACGTTGTGACTTGTATGTGTGTGTGTTACAGAATATGGGAGAAAAAAAATGTTCTGTGTGATGCGAACTTTTGACGGAGTGGAGTAGACAGAGAGAAGGAGAAAAAAAGAGCTTTTTTTTAAAGCAGGGGCCGAATTACGGCATCCGTTAACGAGTTACTCGTTATCGAAATGTGACGATTTGGGATTACCGCTCTCGATATCGAGCACTCGGTATCGAAATTTGAGATGACAGCATACGTTAACGAGTGTCATTTTATTCGAAAGCAATCTGGGTATTTTAGAATTTATTTTTTTGTGGTTTTTGGAATAAACTAATATGTAATTATTTAATTAGGGTCAATCTCAACAAAATCAACACAATCCAAAAAAAAGTTCGTGTGTGTAAACTACGCGCGGCAGAAGTAAAACATGCATGTTATGCTAGAATAATTGTAATTTTGAAGTGTTGAATGATAATAATGAATAGGCGTGTTTTTTTTCAAACCTATATAGGCTAAACATGTTTCCGCAACATGTTTTCAATGTAAAATATAACAAAACCTTAGCCTGGATATTTATTCAGTCTTATTTTTGTATGGAAAGCTTTTTCGAAATCTATATAGATTTGAAAAAAAAAACGCGCCTAATGACAATAGAGCTACAGACTGTAGCCATTTATACTATACACTGTCTCATAAGTAGCAGGTTCATCTGCTGATGGTCGGAAAAATAATGTATGTATGTATATAATGTATGTATGACTATGTATGTAATGTATGTATGTATGCAATGTATGTATGTATATACATATGTATGTAATGTATGTATGAATGTATGTAATGTATGTATGTATGTATGTAATGTATGTATGCATGAATGTAAGTATGTATGTATGTATATATGTGTGTATGTAGGTATTTAGATAACGGTAATCCGCCATCTTGGTATGTCCGCCATATGAAATATCACTTATGTAGCTATTATATTTGTCTTGTCAAAACCCTTTCATTCAATACCCATATCTCAGTTGTTCGTGAAGTTGAAAGTCATCCGCCATCTTGGTACGTCCGCCATATTGAATTTAGTTTAACGTCAGTTAACTCATCGTATTCTACTTGTCAAACCTTTTCATTTAATACCCATATTGGATAGGTCAACAGGATAACGATTTATGTATGTATGGATGTGTGTGTTTGTGCATGTATGGATTTTTTTCTTTTTGTTGGTTGTATGCGTGTGTGTGTGTATTTGTATGTTTGTTGGTATGCATAGTGTGCATAGTATGCATAGTATCTGCTCCATTACTTCGAAAAGCTAGTACATATTCATTCTGTCGAATGTGTGACGTAATCAGTCGTCACACTTTTTCGTTACAAAAATTTTTGACTAACGTGCGTATAAAAGTTTTACTTCAAAAATTGTGTGGCTGAATTTATGGCCAGACATCCAGATTGGCTGAGGTTTCCATTATGACCATTGCGGTAAAAAAAAAATTTGTATGATTTTTGTTTAAATTGATTTATTTTAAGATATTCTGCATAAAAATGTTGGCGAGGAAACTTGTTTTTCTATTGTTTATTTTTTTTTTTAATGTTTTTGATTTTCCCTACAATTTCATTTAAAACTGCAGAAATGGGCGCTTTTTGCTACATTTAAGAATGGCGACATTGTTCTTCAACATAAATAAATGAAACACAATTAAAAATATAGTAGTCATGTGTGATTTGCTAACGGACCAACAGCCATACAGGACCCGGCGACTTCATTAATGATTTCAGTCGATGTACTGCCCATAGTTTTTTTGTAATCGCGCGCAGCGCGCCAGGCACCCAACTGCTTACATTATTTATTAATTGCAAATATGTTTATATTTCACTATATTACCTCATAAAATTACGACTTTCATTCAATAAAATGTTAGTTTTCAGTATTTTGAGGTTAGAATTTCGAAAATTTAAAAAAAATTTCTGGCTTTATTTCTTATTTCCTCACTTCGATTTTATTTTTTTTTTGTGTTTTAGTTCTTCCCATATGAATGCGACATCTGTATATTTATTGTCTGTGCTTATATGACCTCTGGTTGAGGTAAGAGGCAACCCACGAAACAAATAAACATTTTTAGTAAAAAAAATATAAACATCCATATAAGGTATACATAATTTACTCATAGAAATACTGAGCCAGGAATGAGTGCAAAAGATAGACATGCGCCTCACTTGGAATTCTCACCTCAACTCTATAATAAACCATGCAACTAGGGCCTTATGGGCGTCGTCGACTGTATGGTAGAGCTTGGGGTCTAAATCCAATAATTTTACACTGGTTGTATATTACGATGGTCAGACGCAGACCCATCATCTCGTACGGAGACTTAGTTTGGTGGCCTAATGTTCTCGAAAAGACTACAGCCAAGAAGCTTGATAAGCTTCAACGCATGTCGTGTCTTGGTATAACCGGTGCCATGCGCACCTGCCCTTCAGCAGCTCTAGAAGCTATAATTGGCATATCGCCATTACAGATCTTCATTAGGAAGTCAGCCGCTAGAAGCGCTATCAAACTTCAACTTATTCGTAAGTACAAACCAGGTAACCTTACGGGTCACCTAAATATTATCAACAACATTCCCGATCAGGACATGCTTTGCACTGTCGCTGACTTTATGATAAGTGAATACTGCTTTGGCAGAAAAGTCGAAGTTCATATTGGGGAACGTACCACGTGGTCAAACGGAGGACCCACCCTAGACCCAAAAAGTCTAATATGGTACACTGATGGATCGAAAATGGCCTCTGGTGTTGGCACTGGGGTTTTCGGGCCCAACACTAGAATTTCCATCCCTCTTGGATCATTCCCCAGTGTGTTTCAAGATGAGGTCCACGCCATTGAGATCTGCGCCTTGATTAACCTACAAAGAGGCATCAAGGGAGCTAACACAAATGTTTTTTCAGACAGCCAAACCGCACTCAAGGCGTGGACTGTGGACTCAAAACTGGTAAAGTGCTGCTTCAATGCTCTCCAGTCCCTCTCTACCCACAATAAGGTCAAACTTTGGTGGGTGCTTGGTCACAGAGGCATTGAAGGAAATGAGATTGCGGATGAGCTGGCCCGTTCAGGCTCTACTGCTTAATTCTCAGGTCCAGAACCTTTTGTGGCATAAACTGGGCAACAATCTCAGCCTTAGTTAACAATTGGGAACACAATCTCCGACTCTCTCATTGGAGAAATGTCCCGGGGCATAGGCAAGTCAAATTGTTGATTAAGCCTAAGTATCTAACAAATTTTTTCTCCGGTCATTGTCAATTACGATACCACCTGAACAAGTTAGGCCTGTCTAGCGAAACCGATTGTCGACTCTGTTTGGAAGAGGTCGAAACAGCTGAACACGTCCTTTGTGATTGCCCGGTACTTTTCCGGGTCAGACGACGTACCCTACACAAAGAACTGCTTAGACCTTATGAATTAAGAAATGCGTCAACCAAGGACTTACTCGCCTTTATTAGAAAGGTGGTTTGCCTCTTGGACTAATTAGTATCCTATGATACAATAGATCTTCAGGTCGCAGTATCAGCTTTGGGGCAGGATCCAGATTAAAAAAAACCATTTTACTTCGCAGAAAAGTTTTGAAGTTTTGTTACAAAAGTAATGCGCCGACCTAGGAGAGCGCGGTTTCTCCATTCTGATCTGATAAAAGTTCCGTTTCGGGTGTTTCACCAAACAATTTTCACTAATCAGTGAAGACGCATTTAAAAAAAAACCAAATAATTGTTACGTTTCAATTAGGAGATATTTTCTGCTACGCAGGATTAAGTTCTGTTTTAATAGCCGTTATTTATTGCAACACTCACTGAGTATGCTAAACTCGATTAAGTCAGCCACACCAAAATACTTCTCTTTGAAGGGATTATAATAGAACAACAACAGCTCCTGTGTATGGCTTTTGGTAAACGTAAATGCAGAAAACCATAGCTACTTTAGGAAAAATCATCGTCCTCTTCTTCGTTGAGCATACATAGTATACTCGTATCCGTACCCGTAGCTGGATTATTCTTCTAGGATATCAGTATCATAAGCATGACCATTGCTTCCATTTCTGGGGTGAATCCAGAAGCATGCCTAGCGATCCGGAACGGAAAAGTCTCCAGGAGTAATTTATCATTTCGCTCCATTGAGAGGAATCTCTTGCGGAAGGCGAAGATATGCCAGCTAGCTTCGTTATTTATGGTTTGTTATTAAAAAAATATGTTCCTTAGGAATACGAGTCGATAGATATGAGTAGAAGCATGAGTGTGTGCGTATGTTTTTTTTTTATATATTTTATTTCCAGCGATGGGCGGGTTAAAATATTTTTTCTATTTTCTTTTTAAATATTCCTCCAGCAAGGAATCCAAGATTCGTTGAATAGAATTCCTATACGAATATCCTTTGGCAATTTTTTTTTCTATACCTCCCAACCAACTAGGTATGGTTGTCTAAGGATTTTCCTCTCGTGTACTTTGAAAGTAATTTCAATCGTTTGGTCCTTAAGGTGAAGGACCTCGAACGTGTACACTTGTATGTTAGTTAGAGGAAAAGTAATCGATACGCAATGTTGTGTATTTTTTTTTCTGTTTACCCTTTCAGATATATAGATATATATACATAGGTAATGTCTGGTAAGGATATCAAATACACATATTCCCATCCTTGAGTATTTCTTCTTCAGGATCAAATTTTATCGACATCGTTTTGATATTTTCAATATGCTATTCATTTGCTATGGGATATAATACAAGGACGGTCTAAGCGTTAAAGGATTGAATCGAGAAGATTTATGAAGAGAAATGTATGGTATTTATGGTGATACAAAATCAACAACAGTGTGTGTGTGTTTGATAGAAAGAAAGAGACAGCGAGAGCGAACGTGGTAAGGCTATAAAATATTTAAGGAATTTCTCACATAATGAGATTTCCGAGCACTTTTTGTTGGAGATTTAGGTCGACCCAGTTTATACTCGTGTGTTGAATTTCATAGATGATTTTGGTTTATTATTCAAAAATGCTTATAAGGGTGAAAAATATGCAAGGGTATGTATGGTATTATCGTCTGGACGTTGCGTTGTTGGGTAATAAAAATCAAATTTAAACGAAAGTAGGTGGGCACCGTAGCGCAAGTGGTTAGTGCGTCGGACTACTGAGCCAGCGGTCTTGGGTTCGAATCCCGCCGCAAACACCTAAAAAGTTTTTCACAGTGCCCACCTCTTTCGAATGTCTGACAAGCATCAAAGAGTATCATTTGTCACGATTTAGCTTCTCAACTCGCCGTTCGGAGTCGGCAAAAAACTGTAGGTCCCTTCCATTAGTGCAAAAATACAACACGCACACACAAATGGTTGCGAGAAGCAGGCCCAGGTTCACCTCGAGCTGTAGCGCCAACTAAGTAAGTAAGTAAGGTGGGGGTAACTAGGATGGAAGAAAACATTATGGTCAAATATTTTGTTAATTCGATGTGCACGACGACAGAGAGTGAGTTTTTTTTACATACACATTCTATTGTCGATTCATCTTCTAATAGATTAAATGTGTTGTCAGTAGATTTTGTTGATTGAATTAAGCTGCTTCCAACAGTCCGTTGCAATGCCATAGTCATAGTTGTTTATTTAAGATTCTTCATCTGGTATGCATTCAATTAGTTTTTATTTCTTTTATTATGTTATATGATGTTCAAACTACATAATGACCTACATACCTAGACAATACTCTACAGTTCTGAAGTGTTACATTTCGGATCGACTGTTTCGAATTCATTATGGTCATGGACAAGACAATTCGTAATTAAGATATTAAGATATTATTAAGAGACATTCCGTTAGATAATAACATTCGCAGATGACACTTCAATTCTAGTATCAGACAAATGCGTTGTGAAGGCTACAAAGAAGCTACAGAATGCAGTCAATGGAGTTAAAAATTGGACGCAACAATGGCGTATAAAACTCAACAAGGAAAATCAACTCATATAAACTTCACCAATTTATCAACAACCAAATCCATTGAAACGGTTACCGAAGTAGTTGAAATGTATGCTGTATTGCAAAATCGAGGACTACAAACACATGTTAACTCCAAGATAGAAGCCGTCTTAAATGTACGCAACAACATTCGGAGATTAACGCCGTCCGCACATGGCACGTATCGTTATCGTAGCGTCATCGTCACGTCATTTATTTGCCGTGCAGCTACGATAACGATACGCCTACTGAACCGCACACGATGCAAATTTTAAATCGTCAAAATACAAAGCGATGTCGAGTGATGAAGACGAATTTGTTTTATTAAATTACCTTCGTTACGGAAAAAAAATGTGCACCCACACATTTTAAAAAATGCAAGAAGGCTATTATTTATTGCCACAGAAGAATTAACAGAAGATGTAAAACTTCACACATTTTTTTGTAAACAGCTGATGACTATTGTGAAGCTGTTAATTCAAAAACAAAATACTATTTTTCAATCAATTGAACGAATTTCATATAATCCATTTTTATGATCTTTCAATCACGTCCTCTTACGACAAAAGATGGGACATGGGAAGCAACTGAAATATTTATCAAAGAGAACGTTATTTATACATACTTTTTTACGGTCACAGTTAAATCGTATGCACGTACGGCAGAACCAAAAAAAAATATTTTTTTTCTAATGACGTACGTGCATATGATTAAATAGTTTTACCTGGCATTTTGTAGGCACATAAGTCAAAACAATTCTTAAACTAAAATTTGCTTATATTGTATGGAAAATTTGACGTAAATGCCAAATTTTGACCATTTTAAGTTACAGTTTTCGTTGTTTAAATGGTTTGAAATTCACTCAAACTTTTTTTTTTTTGGGGATTATCAATTTCCTCACCGTTTGTCTTTGGTAGATATGAGGTATTTTTCTGGACAAACAAAAACAGACAAATAGAGTTACGACCTACCACCTACGACTATGATGTGCTCGTTGCATCTTACGAGAGAAGGTAATAGCTTAAAATTGTTACTATCCTAATTGTATTCTAATCAGCATTTAAAAAATAAATTAAAAAAAATTAAGCACTGCGCACTCTTACCCACAGAACGACTGCGCGCTAGGGTGCCTCATTTAGTATGGCAAAAAAAGTTTTTTTTTTTTTTAATCTGAAACCTCTCAAAAGTTGCACGGGATCCTAGGTTTCAGAATATGTGAAAAAAGTTCCAAGTGTAATACTTTTCGAATTGATCGAAGTTGAAAACGAGGCTGATTCTACCATCATTATGCAGTCCGATGTTCTTTAAGTTAAGAATTTCCATCTTGGGGTTGGTTTTTTTTTTTGTGATAACAGTCACGTCGAACAAATGTTCAATGAATCACAGTTACTCCTTAGTGGCTATGTTTCTTGTGAGGCTCCAAAAAGCTTAAATCGGGTAAAACTTTGTTTTTCTGACTGTATCTAAGCCCTTAAATGTCTTATTCGTTATTTCCTCAGAGTATATGGGAGAACAAAAAGTTTTGAAACTTTTCCCAAAGATTTTGATGACCAAAGGTTCGTCGGGCGGCTTTGGGCAAACTATCGCCATAATTAGTCGATATTCCACATTCATACCTACACTTATACATATTCAGGTCAATATATCATGGTATCAACTTTGCCCGTCATTCCCATGTCACCTAAGATTTCGATGTCATTGCTTTGCATGAAGTGGTTGGATTTGCTGCGCTATTTGCAAACCCATTAACACCATCACTCTGGAAAATTGTGTGCAGTCATAACCATATTAACCTCAAGAGACCTGACCCAAATCTTAATACACTCGTCGTCCTTTCGTTCATATTTTTTTTTTTTAATTTCAAGCGTTTCTGTGTTTATTTTTAAGAACCAGGACGTGCCAAGTGAATGTATAATGAAAAGAAAAAAAAATCCAGATGAAGGAAATTTATAATAAGGGCTGATGGGTGGTGGAAAGGGCGGTCGGTGGACGAATCTCAGCTATAACTGAATATGAAAGGAAGTAGCACAGAGGGTTCCTGGATTATGAATTCATTTTCGGTCATCGTTTGCTGGAGCAGAAGGAAAACGAGAACGTGGTGGTGTTTCACAGTGTCGTGATCGTACTTAAAGACAGAGCCAAAGGTTAAAGAACACAGAGTGCAGGTCATGACTGTAAATTTAACGGGCAATCGCAATTGCACGAGCGTGTAAATCTTTTCAGATTTTTTTTTTCTTATTTTTTTGCGAGAGGGTATGACAAAGTTTTTTAATAGGAAATCCTTTTTTTTCTTCAGATTTTTGTTTCCCTTCTTTATATGAAAAAAAAATCCATATATTTCTGTTCGTATACATAAAATAAAGTAGAGCCAGTTGTCAGGTAAATAAGCGTTTGTTTTCTTCAAGTTGCTAGGGAATGGATTTAAATAATTTGTTAGGCTGCATAATGAAACGCAAACTATACTGAATATTTGTACACCTGAAGTAAAAAAATACATACAATGTATATAACAAAAACCGAGAGATGTCAACCCTATTGGGCACACAAGGCCAATATGCAGCGTCGTAGCTAGGGGCTGACCAAGCGGGCAACTAATGAAAACATAACATACCATTGCAGAAGGGACTGATGAAAGGATGACATATGTATGTATATCCACACCTTCAGCAAAAATCATTTAAAAAAAAAAGTGTGTGTGTCAGTCACACGCGGTAGAAGTGAAACTTTTTTTAAAAATAGTGTATGTATTATTTACGGAGAGATACAGATTGCGAGCGAGCGAAGAGCGAAAAGGACGGACAGAAGAAAGATATCATACGTACATATATCATTCAACACGGACAACTGAATTTAATATACCTACAAATATAGTTTAATTACTTAGTTATTTTTATTCACCAAAATTACCAAAAGTTTGAATAGCTATGCACATAACTTCATCTACAAAATGTTTCTCAAGTTGACTTTATCAACATTGCCTTGGTTAATTTTGAGATTTTGAATGATGTTGCATAAATAGTACATAATACTAACATAAATACTTCTTTATGTGACGATATAAACGACGATATAAAGATCATTAAACCGTTACAACCATAAATATCTGTAGACTTCTGTTATCAGATATTGATAGTTTCAGTATCAGGTGCAGTAAAAATGGCGAATATTAAAGAAAGGGTAAAAAAGGCATCAGTTGCTTTCTACACCTGCAGTAGATTCATCGGGAAAAACTGGGGTTGTAGACCGCAAATAACGCTATGGATGTACCGAGCGATAGTCAGACCCATACTTACATACTGGTGGAAAGTGTCTGGTGGAAAGCTGTCACCAAAATCAGCAACCTCAAAGATATGACCAAAGTACAGAGAATAGCTTGCACTGGAACAACCAGCGCGATGAGAACAACACCAACAGCGGGACTGGAAGCAATTCTTAACCTGCTGCCTCTGGATCTCTATATGCAAGAGACGGCAGCAAAAAGCGCTCTCAGGTTAAGTCAGTCAAATTACTGGAGACCTTATGCATATGGACACACCCAGATACTTAGCAATTACCTTAATGGTGACATCAACTCAGACTACACTGTCCCATACTTGGACTTCGAAAAACCCTTCTCCTGGACTTTTCCAAGCAGAGAGAAATGAGAGAAAAACGAGGTACCTCAAGATGGTAAGTCCATCTACACAGATGGGTCAAAGATGGACATAGGTATAGGAGCGGGTTGCTTTTCGGAGGAACTAGGAATAAATAGCTCCATACGACTCCCAGACCATAGCAGCGTTTTCCAGGCTGAGGTTCTAACAGTGACAAAGGCAGCCCAGTTGGTGTCAATGATGACAATATCGCAAGACGATATCACTATTTACATTGATAGCCAGGCGGCCATAAAAGCAATTGCTGCTACACAAATAACATCGAAGCTTGTAAAGTGTTGCCGCGAAGAGCTGAAGGTTCTCGGCACGCAGCACAATGTAAAACTCTGCTGGGTCCCTGGGCACAGAGGGATACCAGGTAATGAAGCTGCGGATGAATTTGCCAGAAAGGGCTCAGCCCTAGATAGAGAACAGGCAGATGGGACGGTCAAACCTCCACTCTGCAACCTTCGTGCCAAAATTGAACAGACATCAGAAACTAAAGCAAACAACAGGTGGAAAGGGCTTCGGGATGGCTGTAACCAAGACGATAATACCATGGATGGGAACACATTATGGGTATGACAATGGGTCCACAAGGACCTAAGTCCGCTAACCTAACCTAACCTAACCTATCCTAAAAATGGCTTAGTCCTTAAACTAATCAAGTGTCAGTACCTACATTACAGGAAAATGATACCGAGTGTTCAAGTAATTCGTATCAATTCATTCTTTCTGTTGCCGTATTTAGGTTCGCCCCAAACTTTGAAAAAGCATATAAACCACATTGTGAATAGATTATACTCAATGCTAGGTTTTGTGATAGAAGTGTCAAGAATTTAAACGACCTTATGTCACTCTTTCACTCTATTTTAACAGTGTTGTCCGTCACCCTCTCGAACATGCTTCGCAAGTACATATGCACACCTTACTGTAAGACCACAATTACCTGCGTAGATTAGTTACTGCATGCTCCGCAACCATATGAGTAAGCTCCATTATTTAAATATTAGCTTCGTTGGCTTAAATTTGCACAAAATTACAATAAAAACTAAACTATAACTAACTAAATTAAACTATATGCATACTATGTATGCATGTATGTACTATGTATTATGCTAACTTAATAAAAACAAACAATAGTTTGTAACATGTAAAAATCAATTTAATCCTCGTTCAAATAGTCAATAATCACACTTTGCATTTTGGGCAAGAACAGATCAACTAAAACACGAAATTCATATTTTCCCCGAAAATATGCAGAATAACAAATACTTTCATGCTATAACCTGCGCAATGTTATGACTTTTGTTTTGGCTTATTCACTGTATGATTTTGATAACATACACACCCACACACATACAATGGGTTTTACTACTAATATGGTTTCATTCAAATTCCTACCAAAGAAGGAGAAATAAATCTGTCATACTCGAAAGTCGTATGCTCGTAAGTAGTAAAAGCCAAATCCCATATTTTAGTTCTCAATCTCATTCTTAATTTTCATTATTCGCGCTCTCAATATTTCAATTCGAAAAGAGCTTGATGAGAGTGGTTTCACATGTGTACAAGTACAAGATACAATGCTATCATGTATGAGCGCGCTAGCACTGTTCCACTGTATACCACCCGAAACCCCACCAACTAGCACACACATGCACTTACACTGCGTGAGCGGCCGCCCGACTGAGCTGGGCTGTGAACGCGTGCTAATACGTTGGGTTCTGAAAGAGATGCAATGTTTTTCGTGATGAAATTTCGTTACACGATTTTGGATTCACACCGCGAGCTAAGAAGTTTCACTTCAATAAATTATTAATTTCGAATTTATTCGTTTGAACGTATGGGATTGTATTCTAATTCTTAGAAGTATTGACAACGTTACTCGCATTTTACAGGAAAAAACTGTTTCAATTGAGGTTGCATCAGAGCACTTGCAGGCCCTTGTGGATGTTTTGAATGATTGCAGAAAAAATCAAATAGAGCAAACTCAGCAAAAAATCCAGCAAACGAGATTTCGATAAAACCGGAATTTTCTGCAAAGTGTAAACGAAAAGTTAAAACAATGTTCGACGAAAGGGCCAAAGATGATACGGCTATAATAGGTTTATTTGATTTCAGCCCTAGGGCGTACTGGAAACGCAGTGATGCGAGTATGCTGCCCTGCGTTCGTTGTCGACACTGGTTCTCCACTGGTTTTATCTCGAGTATTTCGTCAGTGCAAGAAAAAAGGGCTGTCAGAACATAAAATCAGCTAATTTGTTATTTGGTTATTTTATTTTTAATTTTATTTTATTCATTACACTTAGGCGTCATCGTCTCGTCATATTTTTGCCGTGCAGCTACGATAACGATACGCCTACTGAATCGCACACGACGCAATCTTCAATCGTCAAAAAACAAAGCGTACGACGCTAGTGAGTGTTATTTTTATATAAACACTCGCTGTTTTCTATCAACTGCACGGGCAAACCACGTAACCTTCCAACCAGTTATAGACCAATAAACCTTCTCAGTAGTATAAGCAAAGTTCTAGAAAAAGTAATTCGTATTAAACTAAACTTATTTCTTGAAAGTAAAAATATTATCCCTCCAGAACAGTTTGGTTTTAGAACGGGTCACTGTACATCACACCAAATAGCTAGAATCACCAATCATATAAAGAACAATTTTGAAAACAGAAAATCCACAGGACTTGTCCTGCTTGATGTTGAAAAAGCATTTGACACAGTTTGGCATAATGGGTTAGTTTACAAGCTTATTAGTTTTGAGTGTCCTACGTACCTCATAAAAATTATTCAGAGTCTTATTTCTGAAAGGAGCTTTTTCGTAGCGCTAAATGGTTTTAACCCGTCAACAAAATTGGTCTCAGCTGGTGTTCCCCAAGGCTCAGTCTTGGCACCCACTCTCTACAACATTTTTACTGCTGATTTCCCCAGTATTCCGCACTGCAATGTAGCAATGTATGCGACGATATCGCGATTTATTGCTCAGATGAACATGCTAACTTAGTTGAGAGCCACTTACAATCAGGGTTAAACATTATATACGAATACTACAAGCACTGGAAAATTAAAATTAATGCTAATAAGAGCCAGGCTATCTTTTTTACCAGAAAGAGAAAGTCATGCTTTTTACCCAGCAGAGATATTCGCATCAACGGTCTTGAAATACCTTGGGTCAACTCGGTTAAGTACCTATTTATTTATTTTTTTTTTTTTTTTTATTTATTTATAGTCTATAAGTACAATTATTGGTATAATTCACTTTCTTAGAGCTAATGTTCCTAGTATAATATAGATATACATATATGTACATAAGTATAAATGCCTTCAATCATACACAATTCCGTTCATGATAATATTTTTAAATATTTAATATTTAATTTAAATATTACTTAGGTGTTTACTTAGACCACAGACTGACCTTTGGTGAACATATAAAAAGGACCGTTAATAAAACAAATGTCGCCATCAAGCTACTCTACCCACTTATTAATCGCAGATCACTGCTTAACACTTCCAATAAGATCATTATGTTTAAAGTCGTTTTTCAAGCAATTATTACGTATGGGTCACCAGTATGGGGAAAATGTGCAAAAACTCATATAAAACAGTTACAAATACGTCAAAATAAAATTCTTAAAATGATGTTGGCACTGCCTTGGTTCTTTTCCACGGTAGAATTGCATAACAAAGCCGGTGCTGTTCAAATTGCAAGGAAAATTGAAATTCTCAATGAAAATTTTTTCAGAAAATGTAATTATAGCGAAAATGCTTTGATTAAAGAGCTACTGTAAAAATACATGTATAATTTACTTGATTTTGATATTTAATTTATTTACCCACTTATTTATTTATTTATTTATATTTATTTATATTTATTTATTTTTATATTTATTTATTTATTTATTTATACTTATTTATTCATTTATATTTGCTTATTTATTTATATTTATTTATTTATTTATTTCTATTTATTTATTTATTTCTTTACATTATTTTGTTTACTGTTCATTTGTTTAACTATTTATTTTTTTATATTTATTTATTACTTATTTATGTATGTTTGTAATTATTTATTTATTATTTGTCAAACACATTTACTCATTATTTATTTATTCATTTATCTATTATCCTATTTATTTAACTTCATATACAAATTATATATTTACATATTTACTTATTTATTTATTTATTTATTCATTTAGTTAATGTAAGCTATTTCTGTGATATTAATGTTAAGAAAACATATAAATAATCAAATGGAGGTTTTTGTCCATAGTTTTCCTTCAAAAAAATTGTTTCAAATTTATTGCTCTAAACTTTGTATTAAAATGAATTTTTCAGTAGTAAGATAAATTGTAAATTATCATATCTCTGTACTGTGCAATAACATCGCGAAAGCCAATGTAAACTATTTCTCTATGATAAAAATAAATGTATATCTATCTAATCAGTATATTTCGTCGGACATTTTTTTTTAGCCTTTTTTTAACCCACACCGCCTTTTTTGCTGTGCACTTTCTTCTTAACGAAACGATTTGTCCTTGACACGAAAGAAATTTTAATGTCCGCAGGTATAAGAACAGGTTTTTCTCTCGTGTGAACATGTACATAATTGCACCCGTTGTTTACATTTTTGTATCAAAATATACATGCGTTTCTTGTTGTGCCGTATGTGCAATCTCAGGAATTCGTAGCAGACTTTTTTTTTACATACTTTTTATCTGAGAAAAGCCTTTAGACATTTGTGAAGTTACTTACTTACTTAGGTGGCGCTACAGTCCGGGTGGACCAAGGCCTCAACCAACAACCTCTTCCAGCTAGCTCGGTCCTTAGCCGATGAATGTTAGGGCTACCAAAGCCTAACTGATATTAAAGAACTGATATGCTTTTTACAGATAACCATTAGAACAAGCCATTATCTAATATATACAAATCTCATATCAGGTGTTTGTCAGGTGTTTGTGGTCGAACTCCTCCGAAACGGCTCGACCGATTTTTACGAAATTTTTTGTGTATATTTATTAGGCTTGAGAATTCTTTGTTAAGTATATTTCATCCCGCTAGGTGGCACTGGAGTCAAGTTATTAACAACTTCTATATTTATGGACCAAAAATGCTCATATCTTATATATAAAAATCTCATGTCACGGTGTTTGTGGTCGAACTGCTCCGAAACAGCTCGACCGATTTTTACGAATTTTTGGTAGGCTTGAGAATATTCTTTGTTAAGTGTATTTCATCCCGCTAGGTGACGCTGGAGTCAAGTTATTAACAACTTCTATATTTATGGACCAAAAATGCTCATATTCAAAATATATGTTGGTTCAGTGCCAATAGATAAAATTATAAAATCTGGTCCCGATAGGTGGCGCTGGAGTTAAGTTATTAACAACTTCTATATTTATATGGACCAAAATGGCTCATATTCACAATATATGTTGGTTCAGTGCCAAAAGAGAAAATTATATAATAAAATCTGAACCCGATAGGTGACGCTGGAGTTAAGTTATTAGAAATATATATATATACAGTATGTCAAGAAAGTGTTTTGACAAAGGAAAAAAATGGTAATTTGGGCAGTTTCTTTATGAAAAAAGAGCTTCTTTGATGTTTTAACTCAATTTTTTTAATTCTGTTTATTTTATTTATGTATCTTCTAACAAACAGTATCGAAAAAATAGTACATTTTGAAAACAATAACAAAAAACAACAAGCAAAACAAAAATTACACAAAAAATAGTCTGTCAAGAAAGTGTTTTTACATAATTTTTTTTTTTTACAGTGAAGGTCAAGAAACAAAATAAAATAATTAATATTTTGTATGGCCACCATTAGTGTTTATCACGGCCTTCTTTTCAGTGAAGAAATTAAACTTTGCACATCATAATCGTCTGGAATTTTATTACATTCTTCTTGTATTGCAGTTTTCAACTTTGCTCGGCTTTTTCGGTGTCTTCTGGTAACTTTTTTTTTCAAATAGCCCCACAAATATTGAGGCTTGACTCTGGGCAGGCGTATCAAATACTTTACTTACTTAGGTGGCGCTACTGTCCGGGGTGGACCAAGGCCTAAACCAACAACCTCTTCCAGTTAGCCCGGTCCTTAGCTAACCGCTTCCAGTTGCGCACTCCAAGTTGGTTGAGGTCTTGTTCTACTTGGTCGCGCCACCTTAGGCGAGGTCGTCCTCTGCTGCGCTGACCCTCCGGGTTAGAGTTGAATATTCTCCGAGCCGGAGCGCTGATGTCCATGCGCTCCACATGTCCTAGCCATCTTAAACGCCCAATGTGCAGTTTTTTGACCAGGCTGATGTCGCTGTATAGCTCGTACAGTTCGTCGTTGAATCTTCTCCTCCAAAACCCGTCAACGCAAACGGGACCGAATATCCTACGAAGGATTTTTCTCTCAAAGCGACCAAGGAGATCTTCATCCGCTTTCGATAAAGTCCATGCTTCAGCTCCATATAGCAAGACTGGGATGATAAGGGTCTTATATAGAGTCTCCTTAGTCGATCGGGAAAGGACTTTACTGCTCAATTGCCTTCTTAGCCCAAAGAAACAGCGGTTGGCAAGAGTAATCCTTCGTTTGATTTCCGACGAGATGTCATTTTTTGATATTATGGCAGAGCCGAGGTAGACAAAGTCCTTTACTACCTCAAAGTTGTAGCTGTCTATTGTGACGTTCTGTCCAATTCGTCGATGTTGGTTGTCCCTTTTTGTTGACAGCATATACTTAGTTTTGCCCTCGTTTACCGCTAAACCCATTTTGGCCGCTTCCATTTCTATACTCGCGAACGCGCCGGTGACAGCTCGCTGTGTTCTACCAATGATGTCAATATCGTCGGCGTATGCAAGTAGTTGAACGGACTTTTGAAAGATCGTTCCTTGTGTGTTGGCTTGTGAATTTCGAACAATTCTTTCAAGTATGATATTGAAGAAGTCGCATGACAGCGCATCACCTTGTCTGAATTCTTTTTTGACATCGAAGGTCTCGGTGAGGTCATTACCGACCTTGATGGAGCAGCGAGCTTTCTCCATCGTCATCCTGCACAGACGGATGAGTTTGGCAGGGATGTCAAAACTAGACATGGCTCTATACAGTTCATCCCTCCAGATGCTGTCATAGGCGGCCTTGAAATCAATGAACAGGTTGTGGGTATCGATTTGGACTTCTTGGGTTTTTTCCAGGATCTGCCTGAGTGTGAAAATTTGGTCTATGGTGGACTTTCCTGGCCTGAAACCGCACTGATAGGGCCCAATCAGGTTGTTGACGAAAGGCTTCAAAAGTTCACACAATATGGCAGATAGGATCTTGTAGGCGATGTTCAGGAGACTGATGCCTCTGTAATTGGAGCAGTTGAGAGGGTCTCCTTTCTTATGAACCGGGCAAACGATGCTGAGATTCCATTCATCAAATACTTTGCTGCAATTAAAAAGAAGCCACATCCTCACCATATGCGCCTTATTTTTAGGATCATTAACTTGGTAAAATTTGAATTGTGGTTTTTTGTCACCATTGAACCCAAATTTATTTGCGCTATTCAACAAATGACTCCTTAAAATATCTAGATATTGTTGCGCATCGATGGTGTTCTCTTTGATGGCCAAATCTCCAACTCCTTTACTAGAAATGCACCCCCACACCATGACTGATTACTTACCGAATTTGACAGTTGGAATAATGTTACGATTTTCCGATGCTTTTAACGGCTGGCGCCACACTCTATTGGGTTCATCGTTGTAGTACAACGTAATTTTAGTTTCATCGTCATGACGTCATCACAGTAGTTCTCAAGATTGGCAATGTGTGTCGTAGCGAAAGATAATCGCTTTTCAATATGTAATGCTGAAAGCAATGGCTTTTTGCAAGCAACTCTTGCTTGGTACTTGTTTTTTTTCATGACTTGCCTTATTATTTCGCGGCCAACCGCAACACCAAGCCCTTCTTTCACCCGTAAGCCTCCTCGTCGAAATCTGTGGTATTTTTACTACTTTCCGCAGCAAAATGCGTTCTGTTCGCTCCGATATTTTGCGCGGATGGCCGCTCGATGATTTTAAATCAAGTCTATTTTCTTTCTTCGCAGGATTTAAAATGTTGTAGATTGTTTGTCTGGTCAAAGAAAACATCTGGGACAACTCTTGGACACTTTTTCCGACCAACAGAGCCACTTCAAATGATGTTCTATTACCAGGCATCTTGATTCAGGAATAAATTGACCACAACTGTTGTATTTGAGGACCAAATGCAAAATGGAATGCTATTTTGGTTGATTTGCGACAGAAATGAACACGTTCATGCTTACTTTACTTACTTAACGGGCTCCCGACCCGTGAAGGGTCTCTGCCTGAGACACAGCAGCCTTCCACTCTCTTCGATCCAGGGCACGCTGCTTCCAGTCGTCTAGACCAAGCGCACTGGCATCCGCGGTAGCTTGGTCCTTAAACCGGAGGTTCGGTCTTCCTTGTCGTCTCGAACCTGGGGGCTGTGATTCGAAGATCCTCTTTGCTGGAGCATTGTTGTCCATTCACTCGATGTGGCCGAGCCAGTGTAGTCGACGTGTTTTGGCTTTTCGGACTACATCCACATCTTGGTACAGCTCATAGAGTTCGCGGTTGTATCTTCTCCTCCATTTGCCCTCCTCGACGAAGAATTTTTCTCTCGAAAGTGTTCAAAATCTGCTCTGCTTTCCTGCTTATCGTCCAACACTCGGCTCCATACAGCAGAACTGGCAGGATCAATGTTTTGTAGAGCATGCATTTTGTTTTTCGAGTTAGGAGTTTTGAACCCATTTGTTTTGCCAAACCGAAGTAGCAGCGGTTTCCTAGGGTAAGTCTTCGTCGAATCTCCACTAAGGTGTCATTCGTGGAGTTGATGTTTACTCCGAGGTAGGTAAACTCCTTAACCACTTCGAAGTTACTGTTGCCAACAGTGACGTTTTGGCCTAGGCGGTGGACAGATGCTTCTTTGTTTGTTGACAACATGTACTTGGTTTTGTCCTCATTCACTTCAAGGCCAACTCGTTTCGCCTATTCTTCAATTGCCGTAAAAGCCTCTAAGACGACGCGCTGGGAGCGCCCGATGATGTCGATGTCGTCCGCATACCCCAGTAGCTGGACAAATTTGTAAAAGATAGTACCTTCCGTATTTACACCTGCCCTGCGCACTATCTGTTCCAGCACAAGATTGAAGAAGTCACATGACAGCGCATCTCCTTGCCGAAATCCGGTGCATGTTTGGAATAGTTCAGAGGAACTGTTTCCAAATGCACCGCGTATTTTCCAGCGTCACGCGGCATAGCTGGATCAATTTAGCCGAGATCCCGAATTCGGCTATCGTCTTGTAGAGCTCAAGACGATGAATGCTATCATATGCGGCTTTGAAGTCGATGAAGAGATGGTGAGTCTCGACTTGAAATTCGTTGGTCTTTTCCAGGATCTGTCTTAGTGTGAAAATTTGGTCGATCGTCGATCGTCGATCTGCCGGGCCGGAAGCCACACTGGTACGTGCCGATTAGTGTGCTGCAGAAAGGTTTTAGACGTTCACACAGTACGTTGGATAGGATCTTATATGGGAAATTGAGCAAGGATATGCCTCGGTAGTTCTTACAGGACATAGGATCGCCTTTCTTGAAGATGGGGCATATAGAGCTGATATTCCAGTCATCGGGCATGACTTCCTCCACCCATACTTGGTTGATGACTTGGTGCATGCACCCTACCAAAGCATCACCACCATATTTGAAAAGGTCCGCTGGTAGACCATCAGAGCCGGCGGCCTTGTTGTTCTTCAGCTTTTTGATAGCTGAGCGGACCTCTTCAAGACTGGGAGGGGGGATGGATTCTTCACTGACTGGATGCGGGTTCTCTTCCTGCCCTATCACTCTCTCTACCTGCCCATTAAGTAGCTGCTGGAAGTGCTGCTTAAACACATCTACTATTCCCTGCGCTTCGGTGACAAGGTTTCCTTCACTGTTTCGAAGAGCCTGCGTTCCGGGCTTGAAGCCTGCTGCCAGTTGCTTGGCTTTCCTATAAAACATCCGGATGTTGTTCCTATCGCGGGACTCTTCTATATCCTTGAGCTGGGAGACTGCGTGGGCCCTTTTCTTCTTACGCAGGATCTTCTTCTCCTCCCTTCTTCAGGCTCGATACTCTTCTCTCGCTGCTCTTGTTGTGCGCTGCAGCGCTTGCACGTGTGGTCTCTGCTACCCCTTTGATGATGTCGCGATACTGGTTCCACAGATTGTTTGCGTTTGTGGATGGTGAATGCACAGCGGAGAGTCTCTCGCTCAGGCGCTCTCTGTAGGCTCTGGCTGCTCTATTCGTGCTAAGGCTTCCAACATTGAATTTCTTTTTCTGGGCGATTCGCAGCTTTTTTTCGTTGGATAGTCGAGCTCTGAATTTAGCTGCAACAAGATAATGGTCAGAGTCGACGTTTGCCCCTCTGAAGGTTTGCACATTCAGAATGTTGGATGCATGTCTCGCATCTATTAGCACGTGATCGATTTGGTTGACCATCTGGAGAGCGCCAGGTTGCTGTGTGGACTCGTAGTCTTGGAAACCTAGTGCTACTTATCACCGTATTACGAGCTGCTGCAAAGTCGATTAGCCGGAAGCCGTTGTCTGTGGTCGTGTCGTGGAGGCTGTGCTTTCCAACTAATCCGCCGAAGATGTTTTCCTTACCGATTTTAGCATTGAAGTTCCCGAGTATGATTTTGACATCATACTCCGGACAGGCTCCGTCCAGGAGGTCATAAAATTCCTCGTTGATAGAGTCTTCAGCGTGGTTGGTAGGGGCGTGTGCACATATTACGCTGATGTTTTGGAATGTTGCCTTGATGCGGATTACAGCCAGGCGATCGCTGATCGGCTTAAAGTCAATTATTCTTGAGCGTAGCCGATTTCCCACGGCGAATCCGCATCCTTACATGTGCAGTCTTTTGTGACAGCTGTAATAAATGTCGCAGTTTTCCTTTTTTTGCATACCTGATCCTATCCATCGTATCTCCTGGATCGCGGTAATATCTGCCTTGTACCGCGTGAGGACAGATTCAAGTTTTTGAATAGCACCAAGAGTGTCCAGTGAACGCACATTCCAGGTGCATATTCTTAGGTCGTAGTCCGTGGACGTTCCGGGTCGTGGTGTTAAATGAGGGAGTCCATTATCCGAGGCTAGTGTCTCTCTGATAACTATCTCTTTTTACGTGGTAAGGAAGTTACCCCAACGGCACAACTCCCAACCTGGAGGGCCATTTTAATTTTTTTAAACCCATAGGACGAGGGGCCGGTTTTAAACCGATGTCAGTAACCCGCTTCGGGGATGTGAGCGCTGCCGTTGGCCCAGTGAGGGCTCATCCGCCACCATCTCTTTTCCAAGACCCTGACCAGTATATGGAAATCCTTATCGACCTGAGCTCCGAATATGTCGGAGTAGCTCAGAAAAGGTTTTGTTTCCGTTCTGGAAATCTAGCGCCACCGTTGGTTCCATCGAGGGAACTCGTCCGCTGACGTGATTATAGTACTGCTATTTTCTCTTGATCAGCACTCGCACTTATAAGTTTAGCAAGTCGAGCCCGGGTGGGCAGCGACCAGTAACCGATGGCTACCACTTGGAGGTAAAATAAGCACAATTGATGAGTGGTAACAGTTACAACACTGGGCTTCGCCAAGTTAAAGCCAATCAGTGCCTACCCTATTTCCACAACATCCAGCCAACACGTTCATGCAAAAACATCAAAATCTTAACGGTAAATTCATTCTACAGCCTGAAAAAGAAATTGTAAAAACACTTTCTTGACAGACTAATTTTTGTTTAGTTGTTCTATTTTTCTTGTTTTTTTCTGTTATTGTTTTCAAAATGTACTATTTTTTTTGATACTGTTTGTTAGAAGATACGTAAATAAAATAAACGGAATTAAAAAAATTAAATTAAAACATCAAAGAAGCTCTTTTTTTATAAAGAAACTGTCCAAATTACCGTTTTTTCCTAAGAACTAAGAAACCGATTTTGGTACAATTTTCAGAGTACGTTTTTCTTAATACAGAATACAAAATAGCATCAGTGCGGATACTCAACAACCAGTGGTTTTGGTACCTGTCATACAAAATTTCGTAATTTCAGGTGAAATGTGAATGTGAATCATTTTGGTCAATTAATATAGACAAACAGATAGACAGACAGATAGATATACAGACAGACAGACAGAGAGATAAACAGAGAGTAGATAGACAGACAGACAGACATACTGATAAATAGGTAGACAGACAGACAGACAGACAGACAGACAGACAGACAGACAGACAGAAAGATAGAAAAAAATGGAAATTGAAGTTGAAAAATAGAACAGCAGTGATTGCTTCCTACTATGTACTTGCTTTCTTTTATACCCGAATAACTAAGTGCGCGGTCAAATTTTGAAAAGATAGGTGGAGCGGAGCGCACCGAGTTCAGCTAGTCTTTTTATAACATTTCAAAGCTCAAAAGTTGTCAATGTTAGGTTATTCTACAGTACAAAGGTTTACGGCCATATTATTCACTCACTTTAACACGGGTTAAAGTAAATTTAAACCGAAAATTAAACCCAACTCCGTAACATTCACTCGTCCCACCCGCACATGTACCTGAAAAAATTTTAAATTAAATTTTAAATCCGAATAAATTTAAACTGCCCCCGGCAATGAGTTTAAATACTTTAACCTGGGTTAAAACTCAATTTCATAATATTGACTCTATTCCGTTGTCAGTTCACACATTCACGCATTTAAGTTCACACATTCACATAATGAAGTTCACGCATTCACAAATTGAGAGTATGCATTTTCATTGGTGGAAGGAAGCATAGAGAAAATTTAGAGAAACTGTCATCGCCGTCGATAATTGTTTGACAACAATTTTGTTCTGTTGTCAGGACACACATTCAAGGATTTAAGTTCACACATTCACATATTGAAGTTCACGCATTCACAAATTGAGATTATGCATTTTCATTGGTTGAAACATAGAGAGAGAATTCTCAGTTTCTAATTTAATTTTAACTGACATTTGTCATTTTATGAATTTTTAACCCATCGGGTTTAATAAACGTTTTTGAGTGAATATTATGAACATACGTTTAAATGTTCGGGTTTAAAAAATGCGGGTTAAAGATTTATTTATTTTATTATTTTTATTATTTATTTTATTATTATTATTATTATTATTACTATTGAAGGGTGAGATGCACCGCGACCTTAAAATCTATTGTACCCCCTACAAGTCCTAGACGATAGAACATCCCTCTCGTCATTATTCCTATTGGAATCAGTTAGAGAGAGCTTCGCTCAGAGCTAGCCCAGGTGAGAATTCCATAGGTCACAGCACTTCATCCAGACCAATTTCCTTAAGAAATCGCAGCAGGAAATTGGTAGCTATGAGTTGTAGATCCTCTGCTGTAATTTGGTATCTATCCAAGCACTTGTATCTTCTCTGCGTTAATGCCCCACATTCCACCAGAATGTGTTCTGAAGTTTCACTGGACTCATTGCAAAATCTGCATGAGTATTCATCTGGTAGACCTATCCTCCTGAGATGTTTATAATGAGTTTACAATGCCCCAATAGAAATGCAGTCAGGATGCGGAGTTTGTTTTTGTCGAGGCTGATGCAAGCTTTGACTCTCTTAAGGTTGTAATTACCCAGTTTCTTCGCCTGTCTTATACCCTGAGTTTTTGTCCATAACTTAGTCCTGTTTGTCTTTTCCTTTCGGAGCACCTCTTTTAAGATGTATTCCCCTATGCCGCAGAAGGGTTCAGGGCCCAAAAATGGTGTGGTAGCCCCTTTCCTGGCAAGTTTGTCCGCCTCTTCTTCTTCTATCCCCAGGTGTACTTGTACCTAGTATATGGTGACGTTGTTTCATTCGCCCAGTCTATTTAGTTTATCTAGACATTCCCAGACAATTCTAGATTTAATGATCTGGGGCCTGTACCAGAAAACTACAAGTTAACAATTGCACAGGCACTTGTTAAAAATGCAGGTTACTATAATTTCTGTACCATAAAAGAAAACCGCTCCACTTGTAAAATGCGCAAATTTTCCTATCTTGTACAAGTCATTTGCTTTTAGTACGCCAAATGCACACTCTATCAAACGCCGTCTAAGTTTATGTGCGCTATTGTACTTCTCAACAGAATCACTTGATAAAGCTGTAGATGGCAAAAGTCAAGCTTTTAGAGGATAAACAGTTATGCCCGTTTTCACAGTGCGAGCTTAAGTGTCGATCCAACGATAATCTCAGGATTACCACGAATTGCGTTCCCACAGTGCAGGCTTAACGTAATCCTGCACTTAAGTAGTGTCATAACTTAAGCCACCGACTTCCACGGCTTAAGTGTCACTCCAGAGAGTAAATTGTTACCGTAAGTGTACCAAAATAATATTTACCTCCAAATACAGTACAGAAAACCTACCTAAACAACGAAATGTTTTATCTGGTAATGCGGCTGGCATTGCGACTCTCATTTTATGCAAGTGGAGGGGGATGATTCTGCTGATATCGCTGCTCGCTGCGCTCGCGATCGCGACTTCAGTTGTGTATCTGTTTCATCAGGATGCATATCGAAGGAAAGGAGGGGTTCGCAATTTTTTTGCTTTCGTCAGCATACTGCTATTTCGTCGTTTTTTTAATTAAAAATGAATTATTTGAATTATTTTTCTATTTCCACACATGCAGCGGCTTCTTTGTCTTCTTTTCTCTTAATTTTCATTTCATTTTTTCTAAAAAGCACTTGACAAGGAAATGAAAACCAAATTTCGTTTGACATTTCGTGTTCATTCACAATAATTTTCTTTCATAAATGGTTCACAATGACACTCAATCCATGACTTAAATATACCACACTTAAGTGGTGACTGTGGGAACGAAAACTTCTTAAGTGACGGATTTGTTCAATCCTACACCTAACTAATCCAACACTTAAGCTCGCACTGTGAAAACGGGCATTAAACACTCTCCCCTAAGATAACTGCATAACGAAATGGCCTTCATCCCTTTTTCATTTTTTGAAACAGGGTGGTGTTGCACAATACCCTTGCGTCATGGACAGTTCCAGGTCAGTTGGCACTCACATAATAGAATGTGAGATCGGGTCCGCAGACTGCCATACCGTTTTTAGAATGTTTGCCATGGCGATCGACAAACGATGGCTCATTGGTTGATAGCGCATCCATATAAATATAATAATGAGAATTCCGTCGATTGTACCGCAAACTTCCGGCATGTCTCGCTTTTGAAATAAATTGCTGAATAATGTCGCCCACGTTTTCAGGCCAGCAGATCTTACTTCACCTACACAACGACAAACAGTTTTCTTACCAACGCCATGCATGCCACTGAGCTCCAGAACCAAGCTAATGCAGAGATTTTAAATAAGCAAAGTTGTTCTCCATCTTCATCACTCTCATTTTTTGTTTATATACTAGTTTTGCCAAAATAAGATAGAATATCTAACAATATTTATAATAATAAATAGATAAATCGATTCATCCTAATAAAAAAAAAACATTGAACATACTTTAAATACTTTAAATATTCTGCACTCGGCGCACATGAATTTGCGCTGAGGAAAGTTAAAAATATTAATACTAATAATTTAGTACAAACCTCCCTTTCTTTCCTACACTTGAATATAGAAATAAAAATACAGTTTTCATTTAAAAATTGGTGCATCAATGAGACAAGAGTAATTTAAGATTTAAATACCTTTTTGAAACCTCCTAAAACCCGACTTGTTAGGATGTTACATTTATTTATTTTATTTTATTTATTTATAAATTATAAATTTTTTACGGGATACTACAAGATGTTTTATCTTATAATTAAGTATCTAAAATAGTAACAAATATAAGTACATATAAGAAAAATGTTAAAGAAATTAAAAAAGAGAAAGTAAAATAGAAAAAGAGAAAAAGTAAAAACACTATTTGTACAATATTTTCAATTTCAACTTACTATTAATTATTATTACATTATATTATTATTATTAGCTCTGATTCAAAAGTGTTAAAAATAGTTTTCTGCGAAATGTGGCTGGTGGTGTGATGTTATGCAATTCCTGTGGAAAGTTATTCCACAATCGGATTGCTTGGACAAAGTAGGACCGCTCTCCAATAGTGTGTTCAAAACGCGGTATTATTAACTTTAACCCTCTGCGAGACTGAGCAAAAAGTAGCATTTCGCGTAAGTAGTTAGGACATTTACCATGGATAATGTTATAAAGCTTTATAATGTTTCTAAAATAATAGTATACATCTAGTTTTAAACCTAACAGGGACGCGTTTAGATGGAAAACACTTCTATACCTTGGAAGATTATAAATGAACCGAATACAGTCATTAAATGCTACATTCATTTTACGCTTACTAACATAATCCAGACAACGATATACAGGATAAGTATACGTGAATAAGGGGAGTAACAGGCTCTTTGCTAAACGACATTTGATTGCTATAGGCAGTGAATACAAAGAAGATCTCAGCCCGCTTAGACCAGAATATATCCTTCTTATTGTATCTGAGATGGCATCACAGCAGGTTAAGATGCTATTAATTTGATATCCCAAATACCTAACTTTGTCAGCATATTGAATAACGTTGCCATTTAGAACAAGGGTCACATAAAAACTCCTAACTTTAAAGCAGTTAAACCAGCGACGTTTATTCTAAGGTGCGCAGGTGTTCTCCGCACACCCCAACGAAATCCATCTCTATGAAA
The DNA here is from genome assembly GCA_949775065.1 of Brachyopa scutellaris. Taxonomy (NCBI): domain Eukaryota; kingdom Metazoa; phylum Arthropoda; class Insecta; order Diptera; family Syrphidae; genus Brachyopa; species Brachyopa scutellaris. The sequence goes on along the minus strand of OX459113.1, from coordinate 41,840,248 downwards.
AATTTATTTGCTTATATACATGCGTTAATAATATCTAATTGAGTTGCAATTAAAAAATGCTTTATTAAAAATACTGCTTTAACATCCACTTTTGTTCACTCTGTCGTGCCGCACCGTCATAGCCAAATCAACCAAACCAAACACCGCAGTCAAAATCGCAATACCAAAATGTATATAAACCATTCAACAGAAATTGACGTCCAACAAAATGTTCTCCTCTTTTCGTAATAAATTGAACATACTTATATAGTCATATATATTTTCAAAGCTCTATCGAACAAACCATCCAAACCAACTTTTTATTAAATTCAGTTTGACGTCGACTCGCCCGGTTGTTCTCCAATTACTAGAGCACCAACCCAAAAGGAAATATCCATATAAAAAAAAATTCTACACATTCAAAGTCCCAACAATCGTCTGTACAAAAACATGAATTTGGGTTTTCCAGCAAACTGCGCACCAGGGCTCGATACAACAAATTTTCTTTAGCGATGAAGATGTTAGCTGCAGCGTTGCCAGGTTTTGGTTGAACAAATTCCCTTTTTTTGCATGGAAACAATTTTTTTTCCCCGTTTTAACGTTTCCCATTTTCCCCAGTTTTTTCCCCGTTTTTCATTTGCTTTCGATTTTGTTAATTTTCCAATAAAACACTACTTTTTATGCAGTTTTATTTTTTCTTTTAACAACATAACAGGGTAATAAATAACACTTACAGTATATAAAATAACTGAAAAAAATCATTTAAGTTGTTGTACATACTTCATTTAATAAACGTTCTTTCTATGTGTATAGGAGTAACAAAATATGAAACTTAAATAAAAAAAATTTCGACTTAAGCCCCTTATTCCCAGAACAAAAATCGTTGCACCTTCACTGCAAAAAGGGAAACAACACAGAAAAATGTCAATTGTTGAAATGTCAAAACTCGTACGTCAAAAATCTCGTTGCGAAATTTGAAACTCTAGGAATTTACCCTTAAAATCTCGCACCACAAGCTACGATTTTGTTTCGCAACGATTTTTGTTCTGGGAATAAGGGGCTTTAAGAGAAAATTAAATTAATCATTTAATTTTAGTATTTAAATACTTTAAGGCAGCAAATACACAATCTGAAATGAAACAGGATGTCATTTTTCAAATATATAGAAAGGGATGAAGTCAGTGCCGCATGCGCTGTAGGCAACCTTTAGCCAACTGCAAATGTGAGATTATGTGTCTAAAATTGTTTGAATTGACGCACTGTATTCCTATGATATTTGAAATCTATTACTATACTAAATGGTAATATATTGAAAATGTCAATGAATCGAAACATTTTTTAATGCAGTTCATTTTCCCCGTTTTAAAATCTTTTTCCCCGTTTCCCTTTTGGGTTGAAAATCCCCGGAAACGGGGAAAAATCTTGCAACCTGGCTGTGGGTATTATGTTGCTTCTCATATTCTGTTTTATTTCGCATCGACTTGAGTTCTCCAGCAAACTGCGCACTGAGGCTCGATACAACCCTTTTCTTTAGCGAGGAAGATGGTAGCTGTGGGAATAATGTTGCTTTTCATATTCTCTTTTATTTCGCATGTACATGCTAACGTTTGTTTGGTTGAATTTTGTTCGATTCTCTTCTCTTGATAGTTGATACATATTAGTTATTGTTCGACTCGATCTTCTATGTTCTATGTGCTCTATATTTGTAGAACTCCATCCATATCGACTGAGGTGAAAGCAAAAAGCAATTCATTTATCATTCGCATTTCGTCAGTAGTTAGATGTGGATGTCGTGTTTTTAAGACGAAGCATATACATATATGAAAAAAGTATGACCTGTCGATGCGCTATTGAAAAATTATTGGAGAAACCATTTTCTCAATTAAATTCGGAAGAAAAACAGGAAATAGTTAGTTCTCGAAGGCCAACAACGTCTCTTCCGGATTTGATTTGTAAGGTGGAAACTAAAAGTAAATCTTTTAGTAGACATTTTCAGATATCTAACTATGAAGGAAAATTTTGGTTGTGTGGTTGCCCTGTTCTTAATAAATTATTTTGTTGGCCTTGTTTACTTTTTTCAAGTAATCAAGAAAGGGGTGTCTGGACAACAGGTTACAATGATCTAAATCATTTATCTGCTGCAATAACAAAGCACACCATTTCACAAGTACATATTAATAACAGCTTGGTACTAAAGACGTTCGGAAATACTCGAATTGATTTATTGCTCGATGAACAAAAGCTGAATTCAGTTTCACGTCACAATGAACAAGTTTCTGAAAATCGTCAAGTTTTGGAACGGCTTGTTGATTCGATGTGCTTCCTCGGTTCTCAGGAGTTAGCTTTTAGGGACAATGATGAAAGTGAAACATCAGACAACAGAGGTAATTATGTTGAGCTTCTTCACTTGATTGCTAAATATGACGGAAAATTAGAACGACATTTATCTACGGCTACTGTTTTTAAGGGCACTTCAAACAACATACAGAATGATTTAATAAATTCAATTGCAGTTGTTATTTCTAATAATATTGACAGAGAAATAAGTGAAGCGTTATTTCTTTCTGTAATGCTTGACGAAGCCACAGATATCAAGAAGAAAGCTCAATTATCCTTCGTTTTTCGGTATGTTGATGCTAAATGTTTAGCGAGAGAGCGATTTTATCAATTTTAAGATGTGAGTGATGATCGTACGGCAGCCGCTAGAGCAAAAAAATTGACAGATTTAATTAAATCTAAAAATTGGGGTGGAAAGCTAGTAGCTCAAACCTACGATGGTACAGCGGTAATGTCCAGTGATTTAAATGGCACACAAGCCAGGGTTAGAGAGGAGTTCTCCAAACACTGTAATGCTCATGTTTTAAACCTTGCTTTATCACAATCAGTGAATTTCCTTCACGAAGTTAAAATCTTTTTTATTAGTTTGTCCGGACTATCGGCTTTTTTCTCCCAATCAACTAAAAGAACTTTCTTTTTGGAACAAATTGTTAAGCGCAGACTCCCAACAGTTGCCTCCACGAGATGGAACTATTCATCTCGACTTGTTAATGTGGTTCATACTTATATTTCTGATTTGATCATATTATTTGAAGAAATGATTGATGATCCAATTACTTGGGGTGCCGATGCAATTCGAGCTAGAGGATTTTTACAATTTCTTAATACATTTAACACAGTTTTTTTTGTTAAACACATTCAATGACATCTTTTCATTTACCGATGTATTATTTAATGTATTACAAACAAAATCATGGGACATTCAATATTGCTGTGAACAAATTGAAGTTACAAAAATGCGAATTTTAAACAACAGATCGCAGTTTCAAAACTTGTTCAATACTGCCAAAAATGTTGTTAATCCAATTCCAAAACGAGGCAAGGACTTAACAAGTTTTGAGTTGCGATACAGGCGAGTCTATTTGGAAATAATTGATACTTTGTCAACACAAATGGATGTAAGATTCAAGTCGCTGAAAGATTTAAAATTTTTAGAATTGTTGAATTCAAAAAATTGTAGTATTTATGAAAAAAGTTTCCCAGTCCAAGCATTTGAAAGCCTACTAAATTCATATGGTCCTTTCTTTGAATTCGTTAAACTTAAGAATGAGTTTGTTACACTTTTGTCGACTTCTATTTATTTCTTTAATTAATTAATTAATTAACTTATTTCCATCCGCCGGTAGGAAATAAGTTACACGCGCAGCAAAAAGAGAAAATGAACTGTCAGATGGACCACAGGAAATATACGTATAGAAGTTCGAGTGTAACCTCAGCTCAGGGAAGCTGACGATCTCGACCGCTCAGCTGGGAGTGGGTTCGTGTGTTTACACGGTGTTTCTTCCAGGAAAAATGGAAGGTAATGGGCGCCACCCAATTTTTAATAGGGATTGGGAAACCTGTAGCAAAGAAACGTCCCGACGAATAAGTAAGAAAACAAAGACCTGAAAAGTTAAAAAAAAAACAAAAAGACGACGTATTTTCTTTTGGACCACGTTATAAGGTTATGGCCGATTTATATATGTGGAAATTATTTTTAATTCGAATTTAACTTTATGCGGGGGTTGGAAAAAATCCTTGGCGGCGGATAAAAAAAAACCAACCCAGGTTTAAAATAAAAAGCAAAGAGAGAAATCGCCGTGAAGACTGGCCCGTTGTGGTTAAGTCCCGAAATTTTGGAACCGTAAAGACGGGGTCGCGTGTCCCGTAATTGGCGGGAGTGGAACGGTACAACAAGCCACCAAAAAAACGATCACTCTTTCTGGTGCACACACAAATAACTACTCTCTAAACTAACCAATGAAAACGAAAATAATGGTACTTATCTTTGGTTCCTTTTTTCCTTTCTCCTACTCCTTTAGTTTAAACAATTGAAGCGCCCTTCTCGGCGGAATCTGACTCTTCTTCCTTCACTCAGTCACCCCCTTTTTCTCCACAAAAGACACTCTCCCTTCGATGGAACACACTTCGAAAAATATAACTAGACAAATTATATGTGATTTCTTTTCTGAAACGCTACCACAAGCTACCCAATGTCAATCTAACCCTTCTCGACTACTGGTCAACCAAGAAGAGATCTTCCAGTCCAGCAGTTTCATCCACTCGAATCATATGACACTCATACATTCTAACATTCAGCGAAAGCTGGGTTCAATTGGCTTTGTGTACAACGCTCCGCTCTTTGGCTGGAGCGTGTAGCCGTGTTTGCACCAACTCTATCTTTCCAGCCGCTCACTCATACATCCACATACTTTGAGCTAGCCAGGTCGTCGGGAACTTTCCAACGCCTGAGTAGTTCAGTGGGTCGAGTAGCTGCTGGTTGAACTGGAAGAACACATTCTCCCCGTTTTGGTGATAACCTGTGGTAGCTGTCAACTGACGTTAATAAAAATAAGCATTCAAGTCAAAATTCAAATTACATTAAGATCGACTATTATCGGTGAACTGGGTGAAAGGAAGAAAAACCCCACTCGCAGGGTGGATCTGTGCCCAACCTATCCTAAACATTTTAGTGGTGAGCAGGAAAAAGGAGTAAGTCAAAGACATGTCGCGATACTTAGGTGGATATTTACATTTTGGTGGGTTATCGTGCAGATTTGGGGGAAAGGGACGACCGAAAACGTGCCATTCTTTACAAAAAGTACATAATAGGAATTATAACATTGTAATATTCGTATTTCAAAATTAGCAAATATTTTGGTTTTTGTATTTTTAATATCGGTGTCGATAGTACTTGTGTTATTTCGTTTCCTCAATTTGGCTTCATTCATCGTTAATATTTGTGTTGTTTCGTTTACACAATTCCTCTTTCTATTGGTGTTGATTCGTTTGACTTCATTCCTCGGTTGACTTATTGGTATCTCTCAGTTGCATTCCTCCTCCGTGACCTGCTTGAGGGTCCCGCCAAGATGTTGGAAAAGTGGGCCAATGGCTGATGGGACCATGGCTGCCCTCCACTTTTCCAGTCTTGACGAGGCTTAGATAAAGTGATTAGTGGGGAATCAGGGAGAGCAGACGAGTCCTTGTTGCTGTAAAATTTTACCGCAACAAGTTAAATGTATTTTTTTCTCATGCGCAATTCCGCAACGTCTTCGTCAAAGACATACCTGGGATCCTTCAGAATATGGACTTAAAAGATACATTTTCAGAAATTTTTAAACTAAGCTCTTTAATGCTAACAACTCCAACAACAAGCAGTTCAGTTGAAAGATCGTTTTCTGCACTTAAGCGAATAAAGTCTTATTCTAGAAAAACGATGCTTGAAGAAAGATTATCGGAGCTAGCTTTGATTGCCATAGAAAAATCTTTACTTAAAGAAATAAAAAGCAAGAACTGTTTCTATGATGGTTTTGAAAACTTTTGTGCAAAAAACGAGACGTATTGAACTTACGTACAAATAATACTAACTGCATAATAATGTTAGAAAAAAAAAATAAAAAAATAACAAAAACAAAAAAAAAAAAAAAAAAAAAATGGGATAGTAGTCTATCACGTCCTCGTCGTGGTCCTGGAGAATAGACGTTATTATATAACAAAAAAACGTAGAATACCGTGCTTAGAACATCACGGCACGTCCCTGAGTTATATACGATACGCACATTTTAAGACCTTAATCTTTTCTTAACTCTACGTACATGCTGAGAATTAAATAAATAACTATTTTAAAAAAATAAAATAATTCATGAAATCATTGCCAACAATTTTCCATCAGCGGCCGGAGACCGAAGCCAACAGCCATGCAGCAGTGGGTGACGTCATAGTGTGTGTATGTGGCATATTTGAATTTCTGCGTATTTACTGAAATAGCATTCTATTGATGCTTTGTGCCCGGCCTACTACGGTAAATATGATTGTATGTAAAAGCAAATTCAAATTTTAAAAAAGTGTACTGACAATGCCGGGCGGGCAACAGCTGTACCTATACTATAGAAATGTATTAGAAGAAAACAATTTGTTTTCTCTTAAAAGTTGCTGGCGGGCACGGGTCAGCTAGTAATTTTTAAAAACGTAAATAATGTGAGAGCGAACAGAACCAATGCACATCGACAATTTCTGCATTCGTTGATCGAGCAGTTAGTTATCCTCAGATCGAAGCAATGACGAACAATCCAAAGATTATAGGGCCGTTTTACATTCGAAATGGCTTCCAAACTTTCTTTGGAGCTCCATTACAACAAAATATTGTACAACCCAGTAGTGGCCAGACGTCAACGGCCCAGAAAAAGTAGTGCAGAATTTGCAAAGTAAGCGACCCAACGCAAAGAAAAACAGATTTCTAGGCACTGCATACGAAGAGCCTGTCTACTTACAACACAGTATTCTATTACATAAATGCCATAAGTGTGAAAATCAACAAAATACTTTGTATCATCACTATTATGTATAAGAACAACTTTTAACCAGAAAATGCAATCTGTTGTTTCACTTTGTCTCCCTTTTCGTCAAATGCCGGAGATACCAAAGTACCTATACAAAGTAAGGAAGATCAAGACAACTTACGATGTGTAGCTGTATCTACACTTTTATCAGATGTTATCCGTTAAATATCTGGAATGCGAGCATTTTTTTCGTTTTATTTTGTTTCTCCCTATGAACCGGAATCTGCATTTAAATGGAAAAATAAACTCAAAACTCACCTCACCCAATGCCACCCGTTCACGTTCAAGTCCGCTGTCTAGTTTGCAACCGCATCTTTACCCTGCCCCACGAAGCGGCTGGTAGGGTGGTTTTGAAATAAATTCATTTTTGACTTAACTCGCTTCCTTATTTGTTATTCATAGACAGTAAGTCCCACCTAGAAGCACGAGTTGAGGTAAATTTAAATTGTCACTACCAACGGTGTTGGAATTTATTAACTTAATAATTTATAGCCTTTTGGCATCACCACTCCCCATACTAAGGACACTTCTTGACGATGGGATACGTAGAGATAATTGGAAAATTCGTTGCGTGATTTAAACCATCTTTGCTTCAAGCATTTACTTTAATTTTTGACGAATCCGAACCTCCAGCTAAAAGTCATTTGTGCCCTGGTCTACAGGTCCATTACCCAACCGAATACAACACAATTTTAGTTGTTGTAAATTGTATTGTAAAAGTTCTGAATACGCCCGACAGCGGCAGTGTAACAAAGCATTTATCACATTCACAGCGAATAAGCAGAGCGGCCTAACAAATTGAATACTCTACCGCCTAATAGAAAGTAGAATTCTTGTACTATAGAAGTACAGCACCTCCAGCTACCATCATCGTTGCAAACAATCAACGAATACCTCTCTATTCACCATCCCTGCTTCACGGTGGATGAACATCCATCAACAATGTAAACAAAAAGCGTTCAGGTGAACAAGAGCTGAAAACACCCAACACCAATCGCTTTTTGTGTTGTTGTTCCAGTGCAACACAATGATTTTTCCCTTCTCCAACTATGGACCACCCACGGATCTTCCCCAAATGACTCCTTTATAGAAAAAAAGTGTACGCTCGTTCTTAAAGGTAATGTTATAGAAGCTCTCAGCACGCACAATGAGCGGTGCAAGACTGTGTGTATTTTCCGTGTAAATGGGAACTCCTTGAGCAAAATGTGTTTCTTTCAAAACGATTTGCCCTAATTTATTTTTGTTAACCCTCGGACTGACACATACTTTGGTTGTCACATTTGTAACACATGAGGTCTGGTCAAACCGGCTTCATTCGTATTGTAATACAAAATCCCTTCAGGTTTCCTTACTTGGACTTCACAAACTTTCGTATAGTGTACGGTTTAAGTAAGTTTTATTATTCTTTTTTGGAACAAAGAGCTGCAAATTGAAACTAAATTTTCATGAAAGTCGCTAGCTCAATTATAAATATGTTTAAATCATAATTAAATTCAAAAAAGGTCCAGCCAGACTCATGTGTCAGTCCGAGAATTGAATACGGTCGTTATACTACATACACAGAGACCAAAAAGTCTCCGTACAGGTATCACTTCTTACTTCTCAACTCATAAAAACATCAAAGCACAGTGATTTAAGATAAAAGTTTCACCCTAATTTGAAGAAATACATCTGACGAAATAGTTAGTTAACAAAGAAAAAATATTTTATTAAAAAAAACATACAAAAATAAATATGAAAAAAAATACAAAATTAATACGTAGTTGGTCCGGCTCTATTATGGATGACGTCTTTTAATTGGTTTCACATGGAATGAACCAGCTTGGATGTGATATCTTGGCCATTTTTTGTCCATTCATACATTAAAACTCTTTAGGCTGATTTTTGTTGCTTATAGAATGCTGGCAACTTTTATTTTAAGTGATTCCACAAGTGCACGATAGGGTTCAAATCAGATGACTGCGCTGGGTGTTTCAGCTTCCTTTGAATATTGTCAAGTAACCAATCTCTTACCAAACCCGAGGTGTGTTTGGGGTCATTGTCTGGTTGGAAACAGAAAATTGTTGCCAGACCTTGATTTAGCTGTGCTTTAATGTAGATTTTCTCTGAGTATATTTAGAATTGCACATTCATCCATTCAGCAATCGACGGAAACGAGATTTCCCACGCCGGAGGAGGCCATGCAACGCCAGACCATTTCATATCCACATCCGTATTTTACTGTGGGCGTTATTTGTTTGATATCCGTTTCAGTATTGGGCTTTTTCCACATTATACGATGACTATCCGATCCAAAAATGTTAAATTAACTGTCATATAACCGTGTCTCAAAATGAACTATCCCTGTTAATAGTCTCAATAGCGTACTGCAAATTGCCTTACTAGTTCTTTTTCTTGATGAATGGTTTCCTGCAGCTGACCCGACCATTAAAACCATTTCGTTTCAACCCATTGCTTACACATTTCTTATTATCTATTCACAAACATTAATTTCATCACTTGTTTGAAGATTTGCAGCTATTGCACAGGCACTTGTTTTCGAAACCTTATTCACTACCCTCATAATTTTCTTCTTAAGCGATGGTAAATTTTTCTAAGTCGTCCAGAATCTTGGTTTATTTGGTATAGTTTTGTTTTTTTTTTTGTAATAGCTGGATAACATATTGCACCGAAGAACCCATTTTGTTAACAATTTTTGAAATTTTAGCTCGAGATCTACTTTTTTCCTTTAGATAAACCATATTTTTTAGTTGCGATAGAAATTTGGTTATTTTTTTTCCTCCATATTAGAAAAAACTCACTTTTTTAACCAAAAACGGGAAAAACACAATTGATCGTTTCCGAAAAGTAACTATCAGCGTGACTTATAATACAGAAAACACCGTAAGATCTTTGGAACGGTAGCTGTACGTAGACTTTTTTGGTCTTCAGAAACGGTCGTACAGGACGTTTGCGTTCATAACCTTCAAGTTATAATGTGAAAGTAAATACAATTTGGTAGAAATAAGGAAGAAAAGATTCTCTTTCATCGAAATGTTTCCTTTTTTATTTAATCACTGTATTTGGATCTCATTGAAGCATTTATTTCGGGCATGTGCCGCTGTACGGAGACTTTTTGGGCTCTGTGTAGCATGATTCTAAACATCCGAGCCAGGGTCTTTGATTCTTTTTAGTGTTTCGTCCGTACCAAAACGGAACACTAATGGAATCAGTTCGGTGTCTGTCTGTCTGTCACAGGCATTTTTCTCAGAGACTATTTAACGTAGACTATTGAAATTTGGAACAGTTGTAGCAATTAGTGGCCTAAACACAAAACAGAACTTAAAAAGCTGAATTTCGACTTTGGGGGTGGAGTAGTTTCCTAACACTTTTTCACAAAACGTTAGAACTTGCTGTCCGGAGCCTTTTCTCAAAAAATATCGCGCAGAAAAATTTGAATAAAATCAAAAACTTTGAGAATATAGTGTAGATAGAAAAAGAAAATATCACGGTTTTTTTTTTTGATTAATTTTTTTCATTTCCACTATCCTACTGTTAACATATCCAAAAATGATGTAACTCTATCAGAACAGATACATTTGTATGTGCGAGAGTAAAAATTGAATAATTGATGGCAAAAGTGTTATACCCGCAGCGAATTTTCGTGGCATATTTCTACCGTCTAAGTATTGACCTTAGACTTAAACCAATGATACATAATACAGGAAGCTTGATGGTTTGCTATTATAATGTTGTAGGTGTCTCTACTTTTACTATATTGGGAAAAATTGAATTTGTGTATATACAGACACAAAGAGGGAGACAAATCGCAAAATTCTACGCAGTTAATATTTATAATTGAACAAATAACGAGACGAAAAATTAAATCTGATGCACAAGCGGACATTTGTTGTATACATATGTACATACATATGTATGTATGTATGTATGTATATACATACTTTATTTGTTGTTTTTTTTATTTTTTTTACTTTGTGTGTGTGTATAAGTATTCTTCTGAGCAGATGAGAAAGGACATCAGAAACATATGTACATACATACATGCATATGTTGGTAATTTGATTAACTTTCTTACATTTGTGTTGGTATACATTTATATAGGTACAAATTTGAATTTATTTTTCGCAAATTGTGCTTAATTTGTTTGTATATTATGTACTATATGTTTGTATGGATGTACATATGTATATGTCAGTGACGTTTATTCTAAGGTGCGCAGGTGTTCTCCGCACACCCCAACGAAATCCATCTTTATGAAAAATTTATTTGTTTATATACATGCGCTAACAATATCTAATTGAGTTACAATTCAAAAATACTTAATTAAAAATAATGCTTTAACATCCACTTTTGTTCACTCTGTTGTGCCGCACCGTCCATAGCCAAATCAACCAAACCAAACACCGCAGTCAAAATCGCAATACCAAAATGTATATAAACCATTCAACACAGATTGACGTTGAACAAAATGTTCTCCTCTTTTCGTAAGTAAATTGAACGGTGCGCGCCGTCATACATACATACTTTCAAACCTCTAAACAGCAACCTATTCGACTCGCCCGGTTGTTCTCCACTTACTAGCGCACCAACCCAAAGGAAATATCCATATAAAAAAAACGTTCTACCACATTCAAAGTCCCAACAATCGCCTGTACAATAACATGAATTTGGGTTCTCCAGCAAACTGCGCACCCTGGCTCGATACAACACATTTTCTTTAGCGATGAAGATGTTAGTTGTGGGTATTATGTTGTTTCTCATATTCTGTTTTGTTTCGCATCAATTTGAGTTCCCCAGCAAACTGCGCACGCAGGCAGGCTCGATACAATACATTTTCTACCCTTTTCTTTAGCGAGGAAGATGTTAGCTGTGGCCTGTGGGTATTTTGTTGGTTTTCATATTTTGTTTTATTTCGCATGTTAACGTTTGTTTGGTTGAATTTTGTTCGATTCTCTTCTCCTCCTGATATTAGTTATTTGTTCGATTTCGATGTGCTCTATATTTGTAGAACATAATCGACTGAAGCGAGAGCAAAAAGCAACACAACAATAGGCGTGTTTTTTTTTTCAAATATTTGCATTGAAAACATGTTGCGGAAACATGTTTATTCTTACATCATCATTGATCATTCGCATTTTGGCAATAGTTAGATATGTATGTCGTTCTTTTAAGCCAAATCGTATAAGAGAAAAACGACCTGTCGATGCGCTATTGAAAATTTATTGAAGAAACAATTTTCTCAATTAAATTCGGAAGAAAGACTGGAAATAATTAGTTTTGGAAGGCCAACACCGTCTCTTCCGGATTTGATTTGTAAGGTTTACCTAGTAAAGCTTTTACTAGACATTTTTAGATTCCTAACTATGAAAGAAAATTTTGGTTGTGTGGCTGCCCCGTTCTTAATAAATTATTTTGTTGGCCTTGTTTACTTAATATCCTCGTCGTGGTCCTGGAGAAAACTGAGTATATACATATGTACGTTATTATTCAACAAAAAAAAAGTAGAACACCCTGCTTAGAACATCACGCCACGTCCCTGGTATATGTGAGTGTCGAACAAAGTATCATTGTATCTTTAGTAGAAATCGTATCGTAAAGAAAGGGTTCATAGATCTATCAACATAAATCTATGACATACATACATGTATGTATATAGTTAAAATAACGGATACATAATACGGAACACTTATTGCGCAAGTATAACTTGCACTTGACCGGATTTTTTTTAAAGCTGGATTGGCACGTGTTTAGGATCATACGCGTATAAACTTAACATTTTAGGTGGAACTAGGTTACGTTAGATTTGACGGCTGATGAGAATTTCGTTAGGTTTTAGGGCTGATGAGAATGGTTATATCCTCATCACACTTATGTACATGTAAACTTAACCCTCCGATTGGCGACAGTCCCGATAGCAATATACAAGCTGTAAGGTCCCAAGGGACCTAGAGCCCTTTATATACAGTTTTTCAAGAAATGTACTGCATTATCATTATGCTAGTTTTGCCTTAATAGTTTTGTATATTTAGTTGTATAAAGTGCATAAATGCATATTGTAGAGACAAATTTGTAAACATTAAAAAAATCGAAAGGTCCCTAGGGACCTTTTCGTCAATCGGACGGTTAAAGTTATACCCATATTATGTCTTTTTGTATAGTTGTTCTTGTTCTCGTTTTGTCGTATACTGGCCACAGTCTTCTTGATACCTCGCAGATGGTTAGTGATTTCTACCTGTTATTTGCTTCACTTAGTGATTTTTGTTAAATTTTAGCCTTAAGGCTATAGAGTGGAGGTTTCATCACATGTCGAGGACTGAGCCCTTTCTGGCCAATCCATCCGCGGCTCCATTGTCTTATATCTTGCTATGACTAGGGACCCAGCTGAGCTTAACGTTGTGCTGCGTGTCAAAAACCTTTAGTTTTTTATGGCAATACTTTACAACCCAAGATGTAACAGCTATTGCTTTTTTGGCCGTCAATGTAAATTGTGATATACTCACGATATTATCAACATCGACACCAACCAAGTGACAAACACTGCTAGAACCTCAGCTTGGAAAACGCTGCTGTTATCTCCAAGTCGTATGGAGCTGCTTATCCCCAGTTCCTCCGAGAAGCAACCCGCTCCTATAGTTGTGAATATCCATTTTTGCCGTGGTTAATTTATAAATTGTTACATAGGTTTAGTTCTTTCATTTTGGAACGACCCCGGTCCGACGAGCTTAAGCCGAGCGTGCCTCCGCCCTACGCACGTATACCTAAGGTGCCGCTGTGGCTTTATCCTGACTCAGAACATGTTATAATATGTAAAGCGCTGGCTGCTGGTGGGTGGAATACTCGTGCACATTTAAGGAATTAGGGCCCTGAACCGTTGCGTTTGGCTATGGAAAATAGCCGAAAAAGAACCACAGTTCGTTTGCATATTCTTAAACAATTATTAAAAATATCCGAATTATTTGAATTATAAGTGTGTTCTCGAAAATGTATAAATAAATGTTGTAACCATTTTCCATCATTCGACCTTGAGTGGGCCACCTGGGGCCAAATTACCGTATCCGTTAACGAGTGAGTGAGTAGGACTCGTTATCGAATGATCGAGTAACCTCATTGGGATGACGGCACTCGATAGCTAACGTATCGAATAAAAATAAAATTGTACTAGAAAAATTCTACTACAACTAATAAAGTGACGTTTCTCCGGTTGATTCAAATATAGAAAAATATTATTTTAGTTAAATCCAAGAAATATTTGGAGCGGGTTTCCATTATGAACATAACGGTACATTTTTTTTATTTTTTTCTTGTCTATTTAGGGTCTAAGTAGCACAAATATATTAATTTTTTTGCGAGGAAATTATCTTTTTTTTTCGATTGTAACCTCAAAACCGGGGTCGCTTCCAATAGGTGAACCCTCGGATCTAAACAATTTTTTTATAGGCCTCAAATGACCCCTAAAACACAAAAAAATAAAATCAAAGTAAGGAAATAACAAATAAAGCCAAAAAGATTTTCGAAATTCTAACCTCAAACTACTGAAAACTAACATTTTATTGAATGAAAGTGGTAATTTTATGAGGAAATATAGTGAAATATATACATATTTGCAATTAATAAATAATGTAAGCACTTGGGTGCCTGGCGCGCTGCGCGCGATTACAAAAAAAAACTATGGACAGGACTTCGACTGAAATCATTAAAGAGGTCGCCGGGTCCTGTATGGCTGTTGGTCCGTTAGCAAATCACACATGACTACTGTATTTTCAATTGTGTTTCATTTGTTTGTGTTGAAGAACAATATCACCATTGTTAAATGTAGCAAATAGCGCCCATTTCTGCATCTTCTTTATATATATAAAAATGGTGTAAACAAATGTATAGTAATTCATCAATTGAGAACGGCTGGGCCGATTTGGCTCAGTTGTTCGTAATTGCCAGGAGAAGGTTTTTTCGAAAAAAAAATTTGTTTCGAAAAAAAGACAGTGTTTCATTACCTTTTGTATGTAAAAAGTAAGAAGTATTTAACGTAGAAAATTTTTTTTAGTTCCGACGATAAGCACTGATTTACTGAATAACAAACTAAAAATCGGTAGAGTAGTTTTTTATTTTTGTCTCACACCGTGCAGAAAAGTATAGTTTCGAGATAAATGAGTTTAAACGTTACTTGCTTCTTTTATCTGCTTCTGCGCTGACCTGCTAAATATGCTGTAGAAGTCAAAACACTGGAAATATTAATACGAAAATTTAACAGTATACTCCTAAAAGCCTATACTTTTGAAATATCGAAAAAAAAAGAAAATCGATTTTTTGAAAAATCTAGACCTAGCTGTGCGCAATTTGACAAGTATTCTTTTCGCATTGTCATTTTCTATTGAGCAAATGTGCTGCAATTGATTCGAGTTTTGCGTATATTACACTGATTCCGGATAGTCGTATATCGCGCATCACATCCGCAAACGGTACAAACATTACGATCAATTGAAATTCAATGCGATATTTTTTATCAATTCGACCATTTTTTTAGAAAATAAATTTTTTTTTGAATAGGATCAGTCAAAAACGACTTTGCTGTTTTTTAGGGAGAGTTATTTGCTTGACTAATGCCTCCTTTTAGACGATCAAACCGTGGACGACGTACACGAGACGATTTGGTGGGGCTATGATATTGCTCTCCAGAAATTTTCGTCAAACGCTTCCCGTCATCCCAAAATCTACAGCTGCCGATGAGCTCAACGCATGCCTGAAATCGTCGTCTTTGTGGCGGTATGTCAAGAAGTTGAAATTGACCACGAACATGAGAGTCGCATTGCAGAACGACCCATCGGCTGCTGAATTCTCGAGGCAACTGCTGGCGCTTGGCAATGGCCAAATTCCTGTTGATGTTTCGTTTCATTTTATTTATTTTACCTTAATAAAAAACTGAATTTAATTTACATAGCTTATCAGACATTTATGAATTTTGAGGCGGAAGTTCGCCGGGTCAGCTAGTTTTAAATGAAATTGCATACGTTTTTGTATGCAAAATCAAAAACTTTTAAGAAAAAATAAACAATAGAAAACAAGTTTCCTCGCAAAAATTTTTATGCAGAATATCTTAAAATAAATCAATTCAAACAAAAATCATAAACCGCAATTTTTTTACCGCAATGTTCATAATGGAAACCTCAGCCAATCTGGATGTCTGGCCATAAATTCAGCCAGACAATTTTTTTGAATTGTATTGGTTTTGTTGAGATTGACCCTAATTAAATAATTACATATTAGTTTATTTCAAAAACCACAAAAAATCAATTCTAAAATACTCACATAATTTTTTTTGTTCGCACTCGACAGCCAGATTGCTTTCGAATAAAATGACACTCGTTAACGTATGCTGTTATCTCAAATTTCGATACCTAGTGCTCGATATCGAGAGCGGTAATCCCAAATCGTCACATTTCGATAACGATTTACTCGTTAACGGATACGGTAATTTTGCCCCTGAACTTCGCTTCCAAAGAAAAGCCCTCTTGCACATAAAAGTCTAAAGCACATAAAATAAGTTTTAGCTCCCCCTATGATTACAAATTATACTACTTGTATGGTTGCATTCTAAGTCATTTTTGTTTGTATTCATATTTTACATGCAGCACCGAAATCTTTGCCATAAATGAATTTAAAAAAACGGTTACATTTTCAAAAAAAAGTAAATAAAACTAACAATTCTCAGCTCGCATAGAGTGCGGCACATCGCTGTGCTCATTTAAATTGCGAACGTTACGAAATCCAAAAAAATTAATAAGAAAACCCTCAAGAATAACACCGTTTAAACGGACGCAGCGCTGCACAGAACAGCGCATTATAACGTGGGTGGTGTGTGGGGTTTTCCCAACGGCCGTGATAGGAAAAAGAGTTTTCTCATTAAAAGCAAAATTCAAGTACGAGATTAGAAACCGACGAACAATGCGCACATACTTATTATTTGGTTTCCTCATTGTTGCGATCCACTGTAATGTGGAGTAAAGGAGGTCCTTTATTCCACATGCCAGCGCACAATACATACATATGTACGTTTATACGTTGGTATTTCTACTATACTCTCGCATCACTGCCCCGCTTATGGTGTACAAAACGAACGAATATACATATACATATGTAAATATGTTCATATGTAGTATAGCAACAGCTCCGTCGTGTCGGGGCGTTCTAGAGTGGAAAATCAAACAAAGATTTCTCGGCGCGCTCATTGTTTCCATGCATGTGTGCATTTAAAAAAAATACTATTACTGCCGATGCTAGTATTGTGAACGGATATGATTATGCCATGAATATGGTGATTACAAATTCTTTACTTTAATGGTGGCACTTAAGTGTGCGCGTTCGAAAATCGCATCCAGATATGGCGATAGAATATTCCAAACCAAATCGTGAATTGGAACACTTGAGGTATCTCATTGTAATCCAAGTGCATAATTCTAGTTTATATCAGAAGCAGAGAATATTGTTGTAAGGTGTAAACAATGGAAAAGGAAAAGTGGCTCCATGCATGCGAATGAGTTCATTGCAAAGAATTGCGGTGAATTTTTTTTGAAAATTCTACACAACAATACCGGACGGATTGGTCTATTCATTTAGATTAGTATTGAACTGAATCATCGGCTTTTGTGAGTAAACAAATGTGTTGAGAGCTGTTCTTGAGATCCGACTCACAATGTTTAAAAACCGATTTGGGGATATGCGGTCAGTTGCGGAATCCAACAAGGCTATACTATCACCAACATCTTATTCTTTCCTAGTAATGAAATTTAGTGGATTTTTATAACTTGTTCATTCAAAAGTTGGAACTATAGAAGCGCTGAACACATGGGCAATTACATCTATAATAATTAGCAATGTCTTTAGAAATGTAACACTCAAGGTGAAAATGACAAGGCAATCGTTCAATGGGTATCAGGTCATGTCGGTCGGGGTGAAAGGAGGCGCAGAGCCCAACAAACTGGCAAAAATAGAGATGATGTTGCCCCTTCTCAGATTGGAGCATTTTATGTTCGGTGAAAATATCATCCGAGAAAACCTATAATAGTGTACAAGAAGAAACTAGAGCCATGCTCTGGAACAAATTTCATAAGACATCCCAAGCCGCTACCCGAAAACTCCAAACTGAAACTGATCCGAAACACGAGTTTGTCTGGCCAAAAATAAGCTAAGACTTATCTAATATCCTTATGTTTATCTTCTCGCAATCGATTAATATGAGCTCTGGAGTCATCGGAACGCAAAAATCGAGAGATTTGCTCAAAACGCTCCAAAGACATCACTGTTCTATAGAATGGCATATGAGATTCGGAAAATAAGTCCTTACCTAGCACTAAGGTAAGCTGGACGAAGTAGGTACGTATACGGTGGCGTATACAACTAAATAGTGCCAAGATGAAGGTAGTAGTAGTAGTAGTACTTTATTACTAGTTCCATAGGAACTATTTAAATTCATTGTTTACATTTTAACAAATACATTTAGAAATTAAGTCTAGCGAATTCTATACATTTTTTTTTAGAAGATACAAAATTTGCCTCGTTCTTTGTGTCATTTGGCAGTTCGTTAAATAGTTTGAAACCCTTATAAATAATTGAATTTTGTGTACACACACTTAACATATTAGGCAAACGCAAATCATTACAATTTCTTAGTGCATATGGTTGGACATCTCTTATATATTGCGCATAATTAACTAAATATTTTGGCATTAAATTATTTTTAACTTTATATAAAAAAACTAGCACATTCATTACAATTCTTTGTTTTACTGACATCCACTTTAACAAGTTCAACATAACATTAATAGGTGTATATCTATTGCACTTCAAAATACAACCCATAGCTTTATTTTGTAACAGCTGGAGCCTTTTAATTACGTTATCACTACATAGAAACACAACTGTGGAACAATACTCAAAATGTGGTTTGACAATTACGTTATAGATATTTATTGCACTTAATATAGAAACATAAAACTCTTCATAAAACCTATTTTTTTATACACTTTTTTGAGTCAATATGTTTTGTTAATCCTACGGTACTTTCCATAATTACGTCTAAATACTTAATTTCACCAACTTTCTCGATGGTTGCACCATCAATTTCCAGTTTTATGTCCTCGCCATCTCTCTCGTTCAGTATCATCATTTGAGTCTTTTTTACATTTAGCTTTAGTCTATTTTATTTTAACCATTTATCGACAGTTTTTAAATCATCTTGCATTTTTAGGTGGCACTCGGCAAAGTTATTTCCCGACGCGTAAATAACCGCATCGTCCGCAAACAGCGCAAGCTTACTATTTTTTATCGCGCATACGAAATACTATTTTTTCAAACACTTTCTCACACAACGGTAACGAATTGACTGGACGAAACTCTTCACATTTTTTAGTGTTTTTTACTTTTTCAATTAGTGTTACAATAGCTTGTTTCCACGATTTTGGGAAAACTGCCGTGTCTATGGACTTGTTAAGAGTGGTTAGCAGGGCTGGTCCAATGCAATTAAAATTATCACAGTAAGTTTTTGGACACATTTGCTCGAAGTCAGTTTTATTCTTTATTTGTTTTAAGGCTTGTAGTATGTCTTGCATTATTATTCTTTTAAATTTAAAAACAATATTGGTTTCACTTACACAATTAACAAAAGGGACATATTGAATAGAGTTATTAATTTGGACAACACTGTCAACAAAAAAGGTCAGATTGACATAAAGGCCAATTTAGGTGGCTTAATAGAAGGCCAGTTGGTGTTGCTACATAATCCAGAGTGTATTATTAGTATTATTATTATTATCGAAGGGTGAGATGCACCGCGACCTTAAGATCTATTGTTCCCCCTACAAGTCCTAGACGAAGGAACATACCTCTCGTCATCACACCTAGCTCAGGTGAGAATTCCATAGGTCACAGCACTTCATTCGTTTTCATCAATTTACTGAGAAATCGCAGTAGGAGATTGCGTGCTACGAGTTGTAGATCCTCTGCTGCAATTTGGTATCTACTTAAGCACTTGAATCTTTTCTGGGTTAATGCCCCGCATTCCACCAGTATGTGTTCTGGAGTTGCACTGCAAAATCTACATGAATCTTCATCTGATAGACCTAGCTTGCTGAGATGTCGCTTGAGTTTACAATGTCCCGTAAGAAACGAAGTCAGGATGCGGAGTTTGCTTTTGTCAAGGCTGACGCAAGCTTTGAATCTCTTCAGGTTGTATTAACCCAGCAGTTTCTTCGCCTGTCTGAGTTTTTGTCCAAGACTGAGTCCTGTTTGTCTTCTTCAGTGATCGGAGCTCCTCTTATATGGTGTGTTCCCCAATGCCGCAGAAGGGTTCAGGGCCCACAAAGGGTGTGACAACCCTTTACCCGGCAAGTTTGTCCACCTCTTCATCACATTCTATCCCCAGGTGCCCTGGTACCCAGTATATGGTGACGTTCTTTTGTTCGCCCGGTCTATTTTCTTTGACTATCTAAATGTCCTGATGCCATCGTCCTTAGGAAATGCCAGAAGGGGGAGCTAAAAAGTAATTTCAGTATCATCCTTATGGCTTATACATTTTCCTTCCAATTCCTTCTTTGGCCATTCTTAGAAACGTCCGATTTGCAGTTTCATTCACTACCAGATGCAATGGAGTAAGCTCCAACAATACTTCCAATGCAGCAGTTGGACAAGTTTTCATTGCACCCGT
Source organism: Brachyopa scutellaris (assembly GCA_949775065.1). Lineage (NCBI taxonomy): Eukaryota > Metazoa > Arthropoda > Insecta > Diptera > Syrphidae > Brachyopa > Brachyopa scutellaris. Next base: position 41,819,698 of record OX459113.1, on the reverse strand, counting down.
CGTGCATACAGCATACACATACTAGTCTCTGCACTTTATTAAGTGTTATTCTCGTAGTTGTCAGACTCGTTCTTTTTGCCCATGCTATTGCCCCATAGCTGATCACAGGTCTCACCATGCTAATATACATCCATCTAAGAATATGAGGTCGATAGCCTCATATTTGCCGGCTATGCTTTCACATAAAATGAGTGCACGCATCGCTTTCTTGGTAACCTCTTCTGAATGCTTCTCCCAGTTGAGTTTACTGTCGAGAGTGTCAAGGTACACTCCTAGGTATTTGACTTCTAGCACAGGAGTGATGATTGATCCTGAGAGGGTAATAGTCTTCATATATGGAAGCTTCCTCTTTCTTGTGAAGGGTACTAGCGTTGTTTTGGCCAGATTGATGTTAAGTCCCGCTATATTGCGCCATTATTTTGTAACTCTAAGCCCTTTTTGTTTAACATTACATAATGTTTCCTCGTATTTCCCTCTACTGATTAGGACAATGTCATCAGTGTAAACTTGACAGTCTAGTATGAGGTTGGTCAGTTTTTCCAGGAGTTCGTCCATGACGAGATTTCAGAGCAGCGGTGATAGTACTCCCCCTGTGGTGCCGGCAGCCCTTGGTGCTGTTTATTTTGATGATATAAAGTGTCGTGCAAGTTTCTGCTAATTTTGTAGTCAGCAGCTCGCGTACCCATAATAGTGGCATCAACGTCTGTTCTACTCAGGGAGTGTCCAACAGCTTCGTGAGAAGTGTTTTCGAAGGCTCCTTCAATATCTAGAAAAGCGCGGAGTACAGTCTCCTTAGTGTCATGTCCAATGCACTTTGGATTATGGCGATTAGTTGATATAGAGCAGTCTCTGTTGATCTGCCCGCTCTATACGCATGCTCCTCCCTTACATGGTTACTGACATTATTTCTCATAGTCTTCAGAAGAAAAGATGAGACTGATTGGACGGTAGGATTTAGGCTGCATTAGGTCCTTTTTCCCTACTTTTGGTATGAAGACCACCTTTGCTCCACTGCAAGGCTGTTTCTAGTTATTTTCTCTGGGAGTGGCAGGAGTTCCACTGTTCCCCCCTGAAGGAGTGCTGGGAGAACTCCGTCTATAGCAGGTGATTTGAACGGTTGAAAGAAGTTGATGGCCCATTCCAACCTACTTTTAGAAAAGATGTTCGAGGCGAGCTCCCAGTCTCATAGCATGGCGAACTCCCACGGTTTTAGACTGAGCTTCCTAGAATGTGGGTCTCCAAGGGCAGTAGTGCCTCCTGTTCTTCATTCTGCGTGAAGTTGCCGTCCGGATTTTAATAAGGACGTTGAAATGCCGCCTGTTTTAGAAAGTGCCTTATGAAGTCTGGCAGCTGCCGTTGTATTTGTGATTCTTTCACAGAAGCCACTAAACCTGTCTCTTTTCGCCTTTATTTCTTTACTGTAGTTGGTGAGTGCCATCTTGTAGCTCTGCTGGTCACCGTCAGATTGAAAAACTAGCGAGTGTCGGATCTTAATTTTGATTTGCTCCACCATGACACTGACCTATTACTTTGTATGAGTTGGTCAGCTCATTTCGTACGCGTCGATTAGGGCCCTTGTCACATCATTTACCGAATTCTCAAATTTTAGGGGGTTTGCTGGAGCTCTTACTACCTTTATTTGCTCCAGATTGGCACCTAGATTTCCCCTAAAGTTATCCCAGTTGGGTTTTCTGGGATTTCTTATTGAATTTGAGATGATACTTGTCTCCGCAATCTCAGACTCTATGATTCTGTGATCAGGCAAGGGGGGCTCATTAGATACCCTCCAGTTTTTAATTAGCCTGCTGATGCTCGGACTACCTAGCGTGAGGTCTAAGACTTCCTGCCTAACTCTGGTGACAAAGGTCGGGGAGTGTCCTACATTTAGTATGTCAAGGGAGGAGCTAAGTATAAATTCTAATAGGTACTCACCCCTAAGGTTGTTTATGATGCCCCCCCACTGCTCGCTATGCGCGTTTGCATCACAGCCCGGAAGAAGTGTAATGTGTAGCTTGTTGCAGTGCTCCACTAGCTTTTGAAGTTCCACAGTAAACTGATGCCACGACAATGGTCCGGACAAGCGCCTTCGGTTCTTGGAATGAACTGGATGGGTACAATGTCCTTTGTCGCAAATTATGAAAGTAGTATAGGGTTAAAGTAGTTCAGGAACTTGGTCAGGACCAAGATACAAGCTCTAGGCTTAGTTTCCCTCGTATCCCAAATTTCCTGTGCGTCCTCACAAGAAATACCTCCTTCTCCTGAACTAGTGCAAGTCCAAGGTGTTGAGAGGTAAACATCCTCGCTATCACAGCTGACGCAAACTCTTTTATAATTATTATTATTATTATATAGTTATAGATGGATACTATACTCTGTTCCACAAAAATTGTCAGTACAGCCCTTATGGGGAAGCTTTTTTTCAAACGATGGTGCCTGTACATTAGGGTGTGTCATATTTTTCAACTTAAGAATTTCCATGTCTTATAGTTCTCAAAAGTTGTATTGATGATTAAAAATAATTACTACATCTATAGTTTTCATTTTGAAAAGTACTTTTGGCTCCCTCAATGACCTTGAAGTTTCGAAGAAATTGAAGAAATAGGCTATTGGCGTGTAATTTTTTTTTACATCTATACACAAAAACTAGTTAAACTAGTTTCAAATAAAGTAAATATATTCAATTTTTAAATATTTTTTATCAACAAAACAAAACATTTTTACAACCTCTTATTCTCTACACCGTTTAACGTATTGCGCCGGACAGTGGGTATTGAATATAAAAATATGTAATATAGATGTTTTTTAATTTCATTTCCAAATTAACTATCTACTAGTGTACTGGTGCGAGGAATCTCGCATGTAGAAACCCTATACCCGTAGGTATAGGTAATAATATTTTTTTCGTAATAACTTTACTCGTATGGGCTTTTTCAAAAGTGTTTATATTGATGAACAAAGTTCAGGTGATGAGCTTTCGATCAGTGTGACAATCATTGAAATCGGTGCAGGAATAAACCCTCAGGAGGTCTCACAAGCTCTTGCGCCAGCGATTTAAATATAATGAAGATGATATGTTTATTAATTTGAAGTAAATTGTTTAACAAAAATTAACAAATTAACGAGCAATGGGCGAACATAGCACTGAAAACCGTTTCTTACGAAACTTCAACCAATTTGAGGGAGCCAAAATTACATTAAACTTGGAACTTTTTTCACATATTCTGACACCTAGGATCCCAATGCAACTTTTGAGAGGTATAAGATTAAAAAAACCAGCAACTTTTTTCCTGCCATACTAAATGACACACCCTACTGTACATGACTTCACGGCACTCATCTGGAGAAATCGCCATTAAAATAAAAACAAAAGCACTGACTTACACAGGCTTTGTTTTTGTAATTTACCACAAATTCGCATACATCCCACCACAATGACCAGCCAGTTCCACAGTCGGTGGCTGAATGATTTTGTGTGGCTGCCAATCGCTGTGTATATAGAAAACATCAACATCAAAACAGTGGCGCAAATTTATAGCCAACCCCACTTTATCAGTTTAACTCCGTACTAGTTATACGCAACTTTAAACTTAAAAGCATACTTAAATTTTTGTTCAATAATAGACACTTTTTAGTATGCTGCTAAATAATTTCTATTTCGCAACGTTCCTATGAGAAATTTTAATCGAACACACATAAAAGTGACAGTTTCGATAAAAAAGAACGTGGTAGTCTAGCTCCATATTAAATATTTAATACGAGGTTCGGGTGATTTTAACTTTAATACGAGGCGCTAACGATAAAGTGGGCTTTATGACGACTATAATTATGAAAACGCTTAGTTTCGTGCTAAAATAATTTTAAAGTGTACTTTAATCGACTTTAATTTTGCACTAGTGTTACCATCAGTTAAAGCTAATCGTTAACCCGAATCAGCCCAGAACTTTTTTTTTTTCGATTTTTAGAGAAATATTTTATGAGTTTGCTCAGAAGAGTTTAAGAAACCCAAATATCATTTTTATTTTTCCCCACTTACCCCCTAATCCAAGATAATGGGTGTGACCATATGGTCACGCTGGGCACTAGTAATGAAACATGAAATTGTATGTAAAAAAAATTCTACAATACTTTTTCGTTCATTTATTAATAAATTTTTGTTTGAAGTCTTAAAAAGCATTTACAGTTCAAACATTCTGTCCGTCCGACAGAAGTATCTAAACATATGTAAGTGATTCTTACCATCGTATCGAAGAGTTTATTTGCTTGTGCCTTTCAAGTTTCTTTCACGGCGGCCAACGGCCTTTGGTTTCTCACCAAACTATTTGCTTTACTATATTGCAATATCTCGTCTGAATTGTAACTGAGACAAGTCGGAATGGACTGAGCTTGTAGTTGTCATGTATTGTGTACCGAGACATCTACTAAGCATGTGAAAATACTGTTCCACCATTTCTTACCTTTTATTCCATTTCGGAATAAGCTCCTATTCTGATCCATACGATGGGACTTAATCCATAAGAAGTGGAAGCTAACTACAGAATGATCATATTACTTGGTTAGTACAATATTTGTTTCCTTTATTTTGATGGGCTTGTGAAACCTTCACAAACCCGACTTTTCGGAACACAATTGAAAAATGTCGCACTACATTTACTTTTCGGGACTCCAAGCCACCGAAAAGAATGGGCAGAGGGCGCACAGCTGAAAATGTGAGTGCAGCTGACGACAATATTGAGGAAGATCATAGCTCATCGATTCGTCACCGTGCGAAAGAACTTAGACTGTGTTCATCGACTTTGAGGAAGATTTTGCGCAAGGATCTTTACTTCAACTGGTGATAGAATTAAAGACGGGCGACCATTGCTTGCATCGCCAGTTCAGTAATTGGGCGCTTGAACAGTTGGAAGTTGATTCACTTTTTACAGTTAAATTTTGTTCAGTGATGCGGCTCACTTCGGTCTCAGTGGGTTTGGTAATAGGCAAAATTGTCATATTGAGAGAGAAGAAAATCCCAAGGATCCATCAACTACAAACACACCCCGAAAAATATGTTACACTGTTTGGTGCCGTTTATGGGCTGGCAGCTACTAATTCTTTAAAAATGAAGAAAAGCTAAATGTTACTGGCAACTGGTCCCGGTAAATAACCATGATCAACGACTTTTTGTTTTCAAAAGTACCTGTACATGCCATACTGCCAGAGAAACCACCGAGTAATTGAAGGAAGTGTTCAATGACAACATCATGTCCAGAAATGGACCCGTGCCCTGTCTTCTAAGATGGCATGGTTTGACGACGCTAGATATTTGAAGTCGTTGGTCTACCCCAACAACGATTCTATCCTCGGAAGTCAACATCGAACGCATCATTCCGGATATACGGCTTCAAATGATCGAAAAAGTAATCGAAAATTGGAGCTCCAGGATGCAGTTTCTGAGACGCTCCCGTGCGTGGTAGCGATATGCCAGAAATTATTTTTAATCAAAGGCCATAAAATTATCTATCGAAATCGAAACTATGGCTCTTTGCTCAAATTTTGTGTGTTCTATTTCAATTTTAAATCCTACATCTCTTAAAAAACACCCACATAGGTAAAAAATGTTAGTTACTTACTGTAACCCAGCGTGGCCATATGGTCACACCTATAGTCACGGCTAATAAAACCTACTAATATGTTCTAAACCGCAGAAACTAAATGCAATTTCTCCAACTGCAGCTTATAAACTAATTAAATATGAGAAATTAAAAATGTATAAAAAATATTTATTAATAATAAATGTATTCTTACTTTTTGTTGTATTAACTTTTTACATTTTTTCACAATTTTTTTTTTTACTAAATATTCACAGCGTATAACTTTCACAGCTTGAGAATGACTGGTACAAAGAATAGAAGAATAAGTTGAGATATATATTAAGAACGGGAAAGTGAAACAATTTTAACAATCGCTTACCTAGAGACCCTTTAAACCATAGAAACCTATGCCCACCTCGTCTGTGACCATATGGTCACACTGGGCTGATTCGGGTTAATGCTTTTTCTGTGGTTTTTGTCAAAGAGCTTTGGGATTTTGTGCTTTGAGAACCAATAAAATTAATTTGAGCATGTGAGGGTATTGTTACATGGCTTTTGTTTTTTCAACTTTGTTTTCCTGGTGAAACCGTTAAAATGAAGTTGAACGCTTTTTCGATTTTTGTTATTTATAATGAAGGTTATTTGCGTAGGATGAGTTTTGGGTATGGAAACGAATAGTGACTTTTTTTTTGTTTTTAGACTATATCTCGTATGCTAGTCGTTTCCGATATATAATATTGATACACCAAAATACTCGAAAACATGCCCTTTACAACATACCAAAATTTCATCAAAATCGAGATGGTGTCCACTATGTACACAATTTTTTGTTTCGTTCAACAAATTGTGTTGTTTTCAAATCAACAGATGGTAGCCCTATGGGTATTGCTCCCCGGCGGCGGCGATTTTTCATGCATACTATGGTAACCCAGTGAGAGCTTAAAAGAGGGACGGATATATGAAAGTTGTTGCAACCAGAATGAGAGGCAAACGTCCTATCTTCCCTGTACTGACAATTTTTGTGGAGCAGAGTATAGATAGATAGGCATCACAGACAATACACTGCCGCTCATCTGAATAGGTTCACAATATATGCTCTTACTTCTCCTCGCCTCTCTTAATGTATATTAAAAGGACACAACTTTGTTAAGTACATATACCAAGATTATTTATTTATACTTAATTTGACAGAGCAAAACCAATGAAAAAAATAACCGTTATTGTGTTATGCTGCTTTGATCTTATACTTCGAAAAAAATAGTTTTTTTTTCAGTTTCAGCCTCTTTAGATATTAAGCAGTTGGTATAACATGCTTTACCTTAGCCAAGTTAGGGCTAACACCGGTTGTTTCCTTTATTTTCGAATTAGCGACGTGAGAATTGGACGCATCTCTGATGATGGCTCTACTATCTGTTTCTGTAGTTGTGTTATTTGTGCCTCCCTTCATATTTTTCCCGTTGCTCAACACGTTTTACAAATAATTGCTAACAAAATTTTGAATTCGTCGTATTTATTTTGCGAAATTACGGTATTTTATGCCCGATTCACTGAACGCTTTGATTTGGTCCTTTTCGTCCTACGTTAAAGGGTTATCGCGACCCATTTTCAAAACAAATGGTGGAAAATAATTATAACTATCGAATACCAAAAAAAAACGTTACGATTTGTTAGCTTATCTCCACGTTATCTGAAGTTATTGCTACTGAACCTATTCTGATGAGCCAAAAATTTCGGATATTTTTTTCCAAGTATAAGATCAAAGCAGCATAACACAATAACGATTATTTTTTTCGTTGGTTTTTCTCTGTCAAATTAAGTATAAATAAATAATCTTGCTATATGTACTAAACAAAGTTGTGTCCTTTTAATATACATTAAGAGAGGCGAGGAGAAGTAAGATCATATATTGTGAACCTATTCAGATGAGCGGCAGTGTATATGTACGGAACACATATTGCGCAAGTACGACTTGCACTTGACCGGAGTTTTGTTTTCCTAAATCGTGTTGACAGAAAAAAAGCATCATAGCAAAGAATTTCGAAATTATTTACAGACTTTCAAATCGAGCCATCCTATTTTCTTCATCAAGTTCAGAACAAAAAGCACTTCCGGATAATCAGTAAAGTGTGGTAGTCATAGCGTATCAAAAATGGCATCATCGTGAATACTCGTCATGTGTCAATTTGAAAGCTAACACACCTACATACATACATATATGCTTCTTCTTCCTTCAATCAAAAATGCAAATTCAAGAAGACTAAGGTACCTAATTTCTAATAGAAAATTGAACGTTTCTGAAATAATTCGTTGTTTCAAACAGCAGACTATTCGATTGAATTTTATAAATAGAGGCTTAGAGTGCATATCTTACATTTTATGCAGATGAGAAGATAAAGACAGTACAAATGAATAGCAGCATTTTCTTTGTATTTTCTATACGTATTTCCTAAAACCCATTAAAAGGGTGAATCTATGTGAAGAGTCGAGTATCTGAATAAGATAGTACAGATACCTCAACACACTTTATTCCATTTGTGCAGTCCAAATCAATACGTTCAGACTTCAAAAGGTAGAAAACTCTAACAGCTGCACTAATACAATTCAACTTCGTCCGTACATAGACGAATGAGAAGAGAGTTCCATAACATTTCTATCATCCACCTTCGACTAATTAATCATAACCTTAAAGGGCGTCGGCCTTCAATCCACACACATTCATAGCCCACCCACTGGTGGTTGTTTTAATTTGCAGACCATTTCACACAAAATTATCATCACCATTGTCTATGTTAGCTGACGAAATAGGTCCATAACAGATACAACACGCGTGTCGACTTTTCTTTTCACCGCACACCGGCGATGACAGAATAGGGGTTGCGAAATAATAATAAAAAAAAAAAACAAAAAACAAAACACAAACGAGAAAATAAATGCCACACAATAAAAAGGACCAACCAAGTGGTTACAATCGCACATTAGACCCTGAATTGCTACACCATCACGAGCAAGCGAATCAAACAATAACAGGAAAATTCCGAAATGTGGAATTGTCATTGAGAATACAAGAGATGGGTGACCATCAGCTCCCACTGTGATTTTTTCTCATTCTATTTTATAACAAACGACATAGCTTAGGGGTGAAGGTTGAACAAATGACAATATTATAGTTACTTTTATGACTACGCTAACATCACCGAGGTATTCGTAGCTCAAGGTAAAAACAATGACTGTGACAATGGAGCCTAGTACCAGACACCACATACAGAATAAGATGAATACAAATAAACATTCTTTCTATGGTATCTCGATTCGCAAAGCAGATAGTGGAAAATAAATGGTTTTCGAAATCAAATTAAGGTATCCATTTGCGCATTAAATATTTGTAAAGATAAAAGTTCCATAGGGATTCTCTTTTACCCCGCATTACTCGCCTCTCTCTCTCTTGTTAACGTCCTTCTGTGTTTACTTTGTGCATGTACATACACATACAGATATGTGTGTATCTGCTGTATCTGATCGAGTATCTAACGCAGGTTATTGCAATTTAGCGATTTGCACTTTTCATCGGAATTGAATTCCAATGGAATTATTGAACCCCCTTATGCATTGGATTGTTTGTTTTTTTTTTTTTTTTTTTGAAAGCTAAACTCTCTTTCATTCAGTACAAATAAATCATAGTCAAAGATTTTTAGATTAGCTTTTTTTGTATTCTGTTTTATCCTCGTCGTATGGAGAAGTTTTCGGTTTTGTGTTTTTCTTTCGAGCTCACAAAGCCATCGGAATGTTCGAGAATTAAGTTGTTGATAGAGCCTCGCATGTTATAATACAGTAACAAAAAAGACAATAGCACGTGTGTTATCCTGTAGCGAAAAGTCTAGTATTTAAAAGCGGAAAGTCTAGTTTTCGAACGGAGAATTCTTCTTCGATGGTAGGTTTGGAAAATTGTTTTTGTTTTTTTAACTTGGCTATGAGAAAAAAGAGTGGAGTTATTCGATTGTATGCCGTGATTGTATCAAAAACGATTTAAGAATAATCAAGAGCACTTTACTCTGATATAAAATTGCAAGGAAAATACACTGGTCCCTCGCTTTGCGCGGAGGTTAGGGGAATGAAAAGCCTGGCACAAAGCGAAACCACGCAAAGCGAAGTTTGAACCTAATATAATTTAGTGGGTTGCGTTCCTGAAAATGTAATATAATATAAGCATTGAAGACACCGTAGCTAGTAATAAGATTTTCCAAAATACTTTATCTTAATATATAAAAACGTTTGTGCGTATGCACGTCCGACTTTCACGGCTGAATCACTGAAGCTATCCACCTTATATTTACACCATATGTTCGTGTGGTGCTCCGGATGGTTTTTTTTTATGTTAGAGCCCCATAGGTGGCATTGAGGTCGCTTTTTCAAAATTCTTATTTATTAATTATTATATAATATCTTAATAAAAAAAAAGTCGTTGGTAAAGACAGACAGACAGACAGACAGACAGACAGACAGACAGACAGACAGACAGACAGACAGACAGACAGACAGACAGACAGACAGACAGACAGACAGACAGACAGACAGACAGACAGACAGACAGACAGACAGACAGACAGACAGACAGACAGACAGACAGACAGACAGACAGACAGACAGACAGACAGACAGACAGACAGACAGACAGACAGACAGACAGACAGACAGACAGACAGACAGACAGACAGACAGACAGACAGACAGACAGACAGACAGACAGACAGACAGACAGACAGACAGACAGACAGACAGACAGACAGACAGACAGACAGACAGACAGACAGACAGACAGACAGACAGACAGACAGACAGACAGACAGACAGACAGACAGACAGACAGACAGACAGACAGACAGACAGACAGACAGACAGACAGACAGACAGACAGACAGACAGACAGACAGACAGACAGACAGACAGACAGACAGACAGACAGACAGACAGACAGACAGACAGACAGACAGACAGACAGACAGACAGACAGACAGACAGACAGACAGACAGACAGACAGACAGACAGACAGACAGACAGACAGACAGACAGACAGACAGACAGACAGACAGACAGACAGACAGACAGACAGACAGACAGACAGACAGACAGACAGACAGACAGACAGACAGACAGACAGACAGACAGACAGACAGACAGACAGACAGACAGACAGACAGACAGACAGACAGACAGACAGACAGACAGACAGACAGACAGACAGACAGACAGACAGACAGACAGACAGACAGACAGACAGACAGACAGACAGACAGACAGACAGACAGACAGACAGGCAGGCAGGCAGATAGATAGATAGACAGACAGACAGACAGACAGACAGACAGACAGACAGACAGACAGACAGACAGGCAGGCAGGCAGATAGATAGATAGATAGATAGATAGATAGATAGATAGATAGATAGATAGATAGATAGATAGATAGATAGATAGATAGATAGATAGATAGATAGATAGATAGATAGATAGATAGATAGATAGATAGATAGATAGATAGATAGATAGATAGATAGATAGATAGATAGATAGATAGATAGATAGATAGATAGATAGATAGATAGATAGATAGATAGATAGATAGATAGATAGATAGATAGATAGATAGATAGATAGATAGATAGATAGATAGATAGATAGATAGATAGATAGATAGATAGATAGATAGATAGATAGATAGATAGATAGATAGATAGATAGATAGATAGATAGATAGATAGATAGATAGATAGATAGATAGATAGATAGATAGATAGATAGATAGATAGATAGATAGATAGATAGATAGATAGATAGATAGATAGATAGATAGATAGATAGATAGATAGATAGATAGATAGATAGATAGATAGATAGATAGATAGATAGATAGATAGATAGATAGATAGATAGATAGATAGATAGATAGATAGATAGATAGATAGATAGATAGATAGATAGATAGATAGATAGATAGATAGATAGATAGATAGATAGATAGATAGATAGATAGATAGATAGATAGATAGATAGATAGATAGATAGATAGATAGATAGATAGATAGATAGATAGATAGATAGATAGATAGATAGATAGATAGATAGATAGATAGATAGATAGATAGATAGATAGATAGATAGATAGATAGATAGATAGATAGATAGATAGATAGATAGATAGATAGATAGATAGATAGATAGATAGATAGATAGATAGATAGATAGATAGATCGATAGATAGATAGATAGATAGATAGATAGATAGATAGATAGATAGATAGATGGCAGATAAAACAGCATGGGGATCGGCGTACAGGGTAGTGATGACTAAAATCAGAGGCCATAAGATACCACAGGAGAAATGTCCAGATCTACTAAAAAAAATTGTCACAGCGTTGTTCCCGCAGCACATACTACGTGAAGAACATAGAAGCTATCAAATATCAGCGATACCAGAAGTTACCGTAGATGAAATACTGCACGCCAGCAAAAAGATAGGAGATAAAAAATGCCCAGGTCCAGATGGAGTGCCGAATAAAGCCCTTAACCCATTTTGGCCCGGTACCAGTTCCTGTGGACATTTTTTCACGATATTTTCAAAAGTAGCTCATATGGACCCCATCAAACCAAAAATGTTAACAAAACATTTTTCTCTTTAACCGTTTACCTGTTATGACCTGGGTAGTTTACTACCCACTGGGCCAATAAGTATAAAATAAAAATTATTTCAAGAAAATCAACATTGCATAAATTAAATAGATAAGTTATAAGTAGTACGTAGGGATAAATAACTATGTACTTATATGTTTGTAGTATATTTTCCGAAGCATTTAGAATGCAAACTAGCTAATAATACACTTTATACAAATAAAGGGCGCCTTACTGTGACGAATTTTGCAGCGCTTTTGTCACTAATGCTACCATCGAAATATTGTATTATGCGTGTGGATGGGCGATTGCGGTCTGCTCTCAAAACCTCCTTAGACACATGGTCTCTTAGCTCCAATTGTGGCTTGACATTTCCCGATTTCGTGACCAAAACAAGCAATTCTCATGCATTGAGCATCATGTTGGAAGATGTATTGACAAAAAGTGGTCACCACTACTTTTTACTGTGAATACCTCAATAATCGCCTACGGTGATTGATGAGCCGTCTTATTTTGGCAAATGTATCCGATCGAACTTCGTGTTGTCTGATAAAAGAATAAGTCATTTGATTAATTCAAATATCGACATTGAAAGATTCTTCGCAATTGAAACTCAAAATGTATGCTGAATTGACCAGTACATACAATTTCCATGGAGGAAGTGTATGGTATTCATTGCGGAACAGTGTATCCAAGAATCTCTTTAATTCGTGCAATTTGAATTGAAGCTGTGCATTATGTTGTGCCGCATATTGGTTATTAAATACTTTTATCATTTCGGTAATGCCATCAGTATGGAAAAGAGAAAACAACTGAGATGACGATTTACCACCTAACCTACGACAATGATAGGTAATAAAAGAGCGTTTTAGCATATTTTATACTTGCTTTAGCAATACCCAAAAGCTGTGATATAGATTAAATTCTGGCTGCTTCAGCATCCACTTCCACGTTAAGAATACTCAAAGATACGTTATTCTGACAATGATTAAAAGGTGGCTCCAATCTGGTCTCCGACTCTGCCTCATGAGCATGTAAACCACCCTCCTCTAAATATTCTAGCTCCAAAGTTCCACCAAAATCTATTAAAAGGAGTGCATTGTCGACTTTTGAAGGTACATACACAACATTTGCGTATTCCGTTCTGTGCACCTTATTGACCACATAATCTTCTTCATCAGGTGACTAAAGCAAGGCCATAATCTCCTCCATTTGCATTGTTGTTGTTTTAATCTATGATATCTACTAGTACACCATTTGTTATCTTGACTAAATACTGAATCTGGATGAATCACCTCGAAATGCGGAACAAATAAATAAACAAAAAACGGTAATTTCAAATTGTTTCAATGTTATACATGACTTGTCTTAAAATGAAAAAATTCTTACATATTGGCCCGTTGGGTAGAAAACTACCCATCAATTTTTGAACGTTGATCTGTAAGGTCTGATACACGGAACACATAAAGTAATGATACAAATGTTTAGTACTTTATATTTACGTCATAGAATAGACATTATATTTTATTGTTTATATATTTATAATATTTTTTTTTTTTTTTTTGTAAATGCTTTTTTGAAGCCTACATTTTAGGCCCCAATCATAGTGTTAAAAGAGAGGGGTGGGGGGAAGATTGAAAAACAAAATGGTAACTAACACTACTAAAATTACATTTAAATAGAAACATTTTACAAACAGTCATTAGTCCTCTGGAGAAAAAATTATAAAAATCTGGGTAGAAAACTACCCACTCGGGCCAAAATGGGTTAAAGCAGCAATAAGGTGTAACTCTCTAATCTTTGCCAAAACAGTGCAACTATGCCTGAAACATGGTACCTTCCCCTCGATTTGGAAAAAGCAGAGACTAGTTTTATTACCAAAAACTGGAAAGAACCCCGGTGAGCCTTCATCATATCGCCCAATCTGTCTCCTTGATACAATGGGGAAGTTACTAGAATGGATAATATTCAGTAGACTGCTCCCGTTTACTGAATCAGAAGGAGGTCTCTCTAACCAATAATACGGATTTCGAAAAGCTAGATCCACTATCGATGCCATTGATAAAGTGGTATCTATTGCCAAACAATCGATACAGGGTTCCAGTTGGAGACAGGGAAAAAAGAAATACTGCGGTATAATAACGCTTGATGTCAAAAACGCGTTTAACACAGCCAACTGGAGCAAAAATCATAGGATTCGCCGATGACATAGCGATAGTGGTGACGGCCAAATACCTAGATGAGCTAGAGCTTATTGCAAATGAGAAATTGCTGTTGTCAAACAATGGCTTGAATCGATGAGTCTGGAATTGGCGGAGCACAAGACGGAGGCGGTGCTTATTAGTAGCCGCCGAATAAGAGAGTCTATAAAAGTTAAGGTTGGAAGTTTCACAGTACACTCCAAAAAAAATATCAAGTACCTAGGTGTAATAATTGACGACAGACTAAACTTTGGAAGCCACATGGAATATATCGCGGAGAAGGCGCCTAAGGTATTCTCGGCACTATCGAGAATGTTGCCAAACATTGGGGGGGCAAGAAGTAGCAGAAGACATTTATTGGGTAGAGTTGTTAGCTCAATAATGCTCTATGCAGCTCCAATCTGGGCGGATGCGTTGAGCATTAAGAAAAACCGTTCGCTGATGACTAGGGTCTATAGATTGACTGCACTAAGAGTTATAAGTGCTTATAGAACGATTTCAAACGAGGCAGCGTGTGTTATTGCAGGCATGATCCCTATAGATAAACTAGCTGAAGAAGCGAAACGAATTCAAAATGGTAGAGCCCAAAGCACCGAAGCAGAGGAAATAAGAAGGTAAGAAAGAGCAGTGTCATTGAGAAAGTGGCAGCAGCGATGGGATGTCTCAGAAAAAGGCAGATGGACGTACAAACTCATTCCGAGCATAGAACCATGGGTAAGCAGAGGTCATGGAGAAGTGAATTATAACCTGACACAATTTCTGTCAGGTCATGGCGGCTATCGCCGTTACCTTCATCGCTTCAAACTCGAGGACTCATCAGAATGTCCTGCATGCGCTGGATGCGACGAAGACCCAGAACATGTGGTGTTCAATTGCCTAAGGTTCATTGAAGAAAAAAGAATCTTAGAAAATGAATTAAGTACTGAACTTAATATAGGAAATGTAATAGCGGAGATGCTGAAATCGGAAAGCAGATGGAATGCGATAGCAACTTTTTTAGTTCGCATACAAAAAGAGCTCAGACGGGAGGAGAGTCACAGAAGAGGCGAACAGGCACAAACAAGATCGACCGTTTAAAAATGGAAAATCCGCCCCGAAGTAATACCTGACGGTAGTCCCGCGGGGCGAGGATCTGAGCTAGCGGAGGTTAGGTTTAGTGAGTAAGAATCTCACACTACCGTATTTCATGGAGAATAGGTGCCTATGGAAGGTTCCCCCTCCGCTAGATAGATAGATAGATAGATAGATAGATAGATAGATAGATAGATAGATAGATAGATAGATAGATAGATAGATAGATAGATAGATAGATAGATAGATAGATAGATAGATAGATAGATAGATAGATAGATAGATAGATAGATAGATAGATAGATAGATAGATAGATAGATAGATAGATAGATAGATAGATAGATAGATAGATAGATAGATAGATAGATAGATAGATAGATAGATAGATAGATAGATAGATAGATAGATAGATAGATAGATAGATAGATAGATAGATAGATAGATAGATAGATAGATAGATAGATAGATAGATAGATAGATAGATAGATAGATAGATAGATAGATAGATAGATAGATAGATAGATAGATAGATAGATAGATAGATAGATAGATAGATAGATAGATAGATAGATAGATAGATAGATAGATAGATAGATAGATAGATAGATAGATAGATAGATAGATAGATAGATAGATAGATAGATAGATAGATAGATAGATAGATAGATAGATAGATAGATAGATAGATAGATAGATAGATAGATAGATAGATAGATAGATAGATAGATAGATAGATAGATAGATAGATAGATAGATAGATAGATAGATAGATAGATAGATAGATAGATAGATAGATAGATAGATAGATAGATAGATAGATAGATAGATAGATAGATAGATAGATTTATTAATTAATTAAGCAATATTTTTTAAAAAAATTTACCAATAATATAAACTGCGTTATTTTCTTATAATATCTACATTATTAGTTTTTGATTTAATTAAAATAAATTAACATAAATGCATTTTATCGAAAGGAACTTCAAAAAACGGCGAGCAAAAAAATAGCAGTGCTCTTTCTTCGCCAGCTTACTTTATCAAAAAAGTAAAAAGAAAATACTGAATTTACATAAATTAGTATGAGGTGTTATTAAGGAGATACCAGTCCTTAGTAGTATGCCTTTAATTACTTATTAAAGCTGCGTAAAACCGTTTTACAGAGTCTACAAGATGCTGGCACCTTTCGGATGATATTGATCTCCAAGACTGCTGAACTACCCCTCACAACTCGTTATTTTTTTTTTTTTTGTTCAGTACATATCTCTTTTATATAGGCCTATAAATTTTCAATAGAATGGAGATCGGGATATTGAGCAAGAGTTCATGGAGTACTCAATCAATATATCCTGACACCATTGTTTAACTGTTCACGTCCTGCCTTTCGGGTCGTTGCCCTGCTAGAAAACCCATTTTAGTAACATTTCGCCTTCGGCACATGACAACATGATGTTTCGCAATATATCAACGTATGAGTGCTGGTCCATTATACTTTTATGCCAGTATATGGGACCAATACCATAGTATGAAAAGCATCCCCAAATCATGATATTAGATCCACCGAGTTTTTTAGTTTTTGTTGTGAATCAAGGATCATATTTTGTATTGAGTGGATGCCTGACATACTGCTGAGATACGTTTCCGCTATACAGGAAGGTTTTGGTCTCATCAGTACACATTATATTACTCCACTTCTCAGCGGGGCAAGACTAATGCTTTTTCGCAAACCTCAGCCTTTTTGATATATCCATTTTCTTGAGAGGTGGGACTTTTCGTGGACTTCGAGCACTAAAAAAGTGTTCCCTCAGCCGTCCTCTAAAAGTGTGAATACCACATGTTAAGTTAAGCACACCCACAATCTGGGTAGCTGCTGCAGAAAGATGTGTCCCAGAGTGCCTTACACCACGTTTCACCATTGAAGGATGCAAAATTTTGTTTTAACCTTTATTTTATATTTTACAGCATTGCTTATCATTTAAGCGTTACACCCAGAAGTTCCAGAATTTGTTTGTACGTTTTCCCATCTTTTATAAGCAATTTAATTAGCCCGCACCTCTCTGGTGTGCATTGTAGTCCACGACGCACTTTTATCGAAAAAAATTAAGCGGTTTTACTACAATTTGATTAAAAATAAAAAGAAGGAACTTTTATCTTACTTTTCTATAAGTTACATTCCAAAATCAAGTAAAAACAAAATTTGTATACCGAAATCTAATAAGCACTGCTATTATTTTGCTCGTCTCAAAAAGTATGAGATGCACTACTAATTGATATTTTAAAGCAGAAGTGAGGATTTACCATTGCAATATGACGTCATGTGAACAACATATTGTTGATAAGTATAATATTACAGCAAAAGTCACAAAAAATATTAATACAAAAAAAATATTAAGGAAAATGTTGCTTTCAAGGTAGCACTGCTATTATTTTGCTCGCCACTGTAGATAGATAGATAGATAGATAGATAGATAGATAGATAGATAGATAGATAGATAGATAGATAGATAGATAGATAGATAGATAGATAGATAGATAGATAGATAGATAGATAGATAGATAGATAGATAGTAGAGATGTTACGGATGTAAAAATTTTGACATCCGCGGATACGGATGCGGATGCAGATTTTAGGAGACTCACATCCGCGGATGCGGATGCGGATGCGGATTTTAGAATTTGTTAAATATATTAAATTTGAAATACATAAATAAATGAAAATTGATTGATTTTTATAAAATTTGATTTGAATATGAATATATGTAAATGAAAATTTATTGAATTTCATTTTCTTATTGAATAAGAATAAAGTTTAGTTTAGGATTCTGTGTTTGCTATTTGCTTTTGCATTGTGTGCAGGTAGTAAAGAAACTTAAAAAAAAACATTGAATCGCATCCGCAAAAACTCCGCATGAGTTGATGCGGATGCGGATGCGGATGCAGATGTTGGAATTAATGCGAATAATCCGCGATTGCGGATGCGGATGCGAATATCTTCAACACCCCTAATAGATAAATAGATCGATAGATAGATAGATAGATAGATAGATAGATAGATAGATAGATAGATAGATAGATAGATAGATAGATAGATAGATAGATAGATAGATAGATAGATAGATAGATAGATAGATAGATAGATAGATAGATAGATAGATAGATAGATGGATAGATAGATAGATAGATAGATAGATATGTATGCTTGAAAGTTTCCGAATTGGAATTTGCGTACGGATAAACGTCGTATATTCCTTCAAAGACTTGTGTTGCACTTTTTTCTCCGCGAATAATTATTTTAAACAAAAACAAACGAAAACCGAGATGCGCCCGTAGGCAGTAGAAAGAAAATCCGAAATGTCAAACTCCACTGGATGGAGGGGAAAAGTACAGCCATAGCTAAACGGAAGCTGTTGCGGCCGCTCAGCTGGGGTGGGTTCAACGAACGTGTACACTGGGGAAAAAAAATGGGCGCCACCCAATTTTTTGGGTAAAAGAAATTGGGAAACCTTTTTAAGAAAAAGAACAACCGACAGTGAATTCTGAAATGCTGAAAACTAGGGAAATAAAAACGCAAGACAAGATCCCTTTTTTTATACCACGTTATAAGAATTGTTTGATTTGATCAGAAGATTTAAAAAAAAGTAAATTTTAGGAAGGGACCGGAAAAAAACCGTGGGCAGGGATAAGAAAAACCGACCCAAGAGAAGAAAAAATCGCTGTTAAAATAAAATGGCCCGCTTCTGTACGGTCCCAAATGATCCAGAAAATTATATTAATTAGAAAAAGTCACGTATCCCGTAATTCGCCGCGATTCTTACGTACTAAAAACCTACCAGAGTCTACCTCTATCAATTTTCCTACCACGGCTTTCACTTAAAATTTCACACTACTTATCTTTTTATTGTATTTCTCGATTCCTTTTTTTTCTCTTTCGATCTTCTTCTCCTGCGATCTTCTCCTCACTATCTCTCGTTTTCTTTCTTTAAATCACCTTTGTGTTTTCCTCTTCTTTTTTTTCTAAACTAGTTTTCTAAATTTCTTTCCTTTTTCTTTTTTTTTCTGAGCGCTTCTTTTTTCCAACGAAACTTCCTTACAGCACCTCGGTCAACCAAGAAGTGCTTTTTTCGTTCCAGTAGGTTCTTTTGTCCACCTCGGACACAAAGGAACCCACCCACACACAACCATTCAGCCACAGGGGGATATATTTTCGGCTTCTCAAGCGGTACTCTGGGCTTTGGCTAGAGTACGCCAAAGTTTTGTTTTCCCCACTGTGCTCTCTTACGCACGAGATCCACACTGGAAATCGCAGCACAATGGGAAATTTTCAATGCCTGCGAATCCCATGGTTACGTTCAGAGATGTTATTTCGCTGACTTTTCGGAGTAGAAAAAAAGCGCTCAATCTTACTTTAATTTTACTAGCTTGGACCGATCGCAGAAGAAGCTCATCACCCCCCTTAGAAAAAAGGAATCAGTGGGTACTTTAAACTACTACGCGAACTACTCCGGTGGGCTCTTGTGCAGATTTGGCACACCTAGCGTGCCATTTCATACAAACTAATATTAGTTAGGTTGGGCTCTCGGCCATTGATGATCGTTGGTTCGTTGGGGTACGTCCGTCCTGTAATCTCGCCATCTGGTTTCTATTAACATGTTGTCTATTCGTCTGGTTCTTGGTTATGTGTTTATATTCGTGGTGGAGACTCATCCGTCTCATTTATGATTATTGTTGTTTAGTATGAATTATTGTGTTGGAGGTAGTGCATGTTTTGGCTTGTTCTTCTGTTGTTTACAGGGTCATCCGTCTCGTACTGTTTTGTCGGCTTACTTTTTTTGTTTGTTTCTGTTCGTTAAATGTTGTGTTGTGAAGGACCGCCTGTCACTTTCGACACTGTCCGTCGGGGGTTGTTTGGGTTTATTCTAGATTGACTACTTTGATTTGTCCTTAACTGATTACTCCTATTTGTTCTGATCTGGTTGCTTCTACCTGGGTTGTCTTCGTAAAATTGTTGTCTGTAATGTCCGTCACAGTGCCGTTTTGCAGTTTTGTTCTACTTCTGTCTGACTGTGACCTCTATCTGTTCTAGTTTTGTTATTAAGTCGCCTTAGGATTATCTTAATATTACTATAATACTCCTGACAATGATTTTTGAATGGTAAGGCTCTAAGATCGTCATAAAGCTGTTCAGTGGTCTTTTTGTCCCCGAAGTATTGAAAGAATAACTTCTTTACGTCATCCCATTTACTGACACTATTATTTATTTCGATAGCTTCCCTAGCCTTGCCTACTAGTTTGTTTTTAATAATATCGAAAAAGAACAATTGCCCTGTTTCATTGTATCTACCGAGGCTTGGGTAAATTCTGTCTACCAAATTGATAAAATTGTGAAGATTGTCTCTATTCCCGTCGTAATTTGGGAGATTATTTGATAAATTTGATAAATATTTTATTCATAGTATAAAGAATTATTACATATTTGCTTAAGTTATTGCACAGCACAGAGATATGACAATATGGTTGTCTTACTACTGAAAAAATATGTTTGGTAAAAAATCTTTTATATTCTTAAAGTTATGATTGAACAGTAATGGAAGGAAAAACTATGACTAAAAACCTTCAATGAAATATGGTGTCTTGTATATGTTATATCACAGAAAGTGGATATCTAATGATAATTATATTATTATATAATTTTATAAAAAATAGAATGGATAAATATATATAAATACATAAATAAGCCAGAAGCTAGTTACTAATATTGAATAATTAATAAATAACAAACAACAGATAATAAATAGCAAATAACAAATAATGAATAATAAATAATAATAAATAGTAACTAAACTCAATAAATAAATAATTAAATAAATAAATAAATAAAAAATAAATAAATAAATAAATATATAAATTAATAAATAAATAAATTAATAAATTAATAAATAAATAAATAAATTAATAAACAAATAAGTAAATAGATAAATTAATAAATAAATAAATAATACAGATAAATAAATAAATAATACAGATAAATAAATAAATAAATAAGAAATAAATTAATAAATTAATAATAAATTAACAGAAATAAAATGATAAATAAGCTGGAAAACATTTATTTTTAGGATACGAGTTCGTTGATCAGCGGATTTTCAATATCTATACATTTTCTAAAGAATTTTTCATTCAATAATTCAATTTTCCTTGCAACTGGAAGAACTCCGGCTCTTTCATGCAAAACCATGGTTGAAAAGTGCCAAGGTAGTTGAAGCATCATCTTTAAGATCTTATTTTGTGAAATTTGGAGCTTTTTGATGTGGGTGGGTGCACACTTTCCCCAAACTGGGGCTCCATATAGGATTAACGCTTGAAAAACTACTTTGAAAATTGTTATTTTATTTTTCTTGCTAAGCAATGATCGGCGATTTATAAGCGGATATAGGATTTTAATTGCGACATTTACTTTATGTAGGGTCATTTTGATGTGTTCTCCAAATGTCAATTTCTGGTCCAAGTGTATGCCTAGATACTTGACAGAATCAACCCAAGGGATATCACAGTTATTCATTTTTAAATTACAACTGGGTAAGTGACAACTTTTTCTTTTCCTGGTGAAAAAGATAGCTTGACTCTTCTCAGCATTGACTTTTATTTTCCAGTGTTTGTAATACTCAAATATTATATTAAGTGCGGCCTGGAGATTATATTCTATGGTGGAGCAACACTGATTGGATGAGTATACAGCAATGTCATCTGCATACATAGCAACTTCGCAATTTCTGAGATTTGGAAAGTCAGATGTAAATAAATTATATAATGTTGGTGCTAATACCGACCCCTGCGGGACTCCCGCTGGGACCATTTTACGGGAAGAGCATGTCTAAGTACAACATGCGATACCACAAAACTTCGACTATTTAAAAAACTTTGGATAATCTTAATAATATAGTGAGGACATTCAACATTAATAAGTTTATAAACCAGCCCCTTATGCCAGACTGTGTCAAAGGCTTTTTCCACATCAAGCATAACCATACCCGTTGAGCACTTTCCAGCGAGATTTTTCTTGACGTGGCTAGCTATTCTTAGTACCTGGTGTGACGTACTATGATATTGCCTGAAGCCAAACTGTTGTAAAGGAATTACATTATGCTCCTCCAGAAACTTTAAGAGTTTTTGTCGAATTACTTTTTCGAGTATTTTGCTCACACTGTTTAATAAACTTATTTGCCTGTAGCTGCTGGGTTGATTTCGCGGCTTCCCGGGTTTCAGTATTGGTATTACCTTGGCCGTTTTCCATTTAAGAGGAAAATACTGCAATTTCAAGCAGGCATTTATTATGAATGTTATTAAAGTGAACCCACTACAAGGCAATGGCTTTAAAACTTGATTATTTATCTTGTCTAACCCTGGAGCTTTTCGATTTTTCAGATCAAAAATAATATCCTCAATGTCTTCTGTTGACACTAGTTCACTTCTAGGGAAAACAGTTATTACTCTACTGAAATCATTAATTGTAGTGTCAACTAAGTGCTGGAAACTAGATACTGATTGTGAAGCAGAGTGATTTAGCAGAAATGTGTCAGCTAATAGTTCAACTTTAGATTCGTTGGTAACAAAAGTATTTCCAGCTGATTCAAGGTGGGGAATTTGTGAATTTTTCTTTTTTACTATTTTAGATATGTTCCAAAATGGCTTCGAGTTTGGTTCTAGTGAGCTTAGTTTGTTATTCCACTCAATATTCCTAAAATTTGAAATTTCTCTTGTAATACTACGGTTAAGAAAATTCATATTTCTTAAGTCGTTAAGTATCCTGTATCTTTGCCACTGTCTTCTGATCATATTTCTTACTTTGATGAGATTAAGAATTGAACGAGGTAGAATAACAACTCTTTTGTTTATTGTTATTTTGGGGACTGACACATTTACACTTTCAAGAACACTTTTTTCGAACAAATCAACTCTACAATCAATATTTTCAGGAACTAGGACGTCTTCTAAATTACTAGGACAATTACGAATGCTTGAAGTAAAATGAGATCTATAAAGATCCCAATTAGCATTCTTAAAGTCTAAATATTGCACATTGATTAAGCTAGGGCTTAGTAAAATATCACAGTAAATAGGAAGATGGTCAGAACTCAGAGCATTAATCGTAGTGGGCTGAGTAAAGCAGTTTGGAACATTAGTAAGACACAGATCTAGAGTAGAGGGGGAAGATCTGCTGGAAGCGGGTATATATGTCGGACTATTTGGATACATGAGCGTAATTGGATACCTCATTACGAGATCTGACAACGCATTTCCCCACGAATTTGCTCTCAAGCAACCCCATTCTCGGTGTCTGCAATTAAAATCACCACCTATTAAAAATCGGTCATTGCATATTAGTTTTCTAATATCATTTCTAAAGCAGCTAATCTTTTGTGCATTAGATAAGCCCCCAGGAAAATAGATAGAAAACAACTTCAGTTTGGTCGAATTTGCAAGTAATAATTCCACCCCAATTGCTTCAACTACGCTTGTATTAACAATTGGAAGCAGAACATGTTTTATGTGTTTTTTAATTAAAATGGCAACACCGCCGCCTCTCATTCCTACACGATCTAATCTATGACAAACGTAGTTATTATTGGAAAACTGAACACTCACATCTAGCCACGTTTCACACACAAGACATATATCTACATCCAGATTGCAAAGGAAATTGAAAAATTCTGTACTTTTGTTGCGTATTCCTCTCGCATTCCAACTTACTAATTTCATTGAGTTATGATTATTACTTAACATTATTTGAATATAAATACTTAGTTGCTAGCTGTGCAATTACATTGAATTGGTCAAATTTGGATTTACATTGTTGCAGCTTAGAGATCATCTCCATCGTAAGAGAGGCCAGTTCCTCCTGAGTAAAAAGATCATTCTCTCTAGGAGCGTAAACAGTCGAGGTTGTAGTTACTCTTGTACTTGGTGCATTTTGCGGCTGCGGTGGTGAAAATAATTGACGCGGCTGCTGCTGATTTCTCCATTGTGTTGAGAAATTGAATGATTTCGCGGTTGTTGGTAGCATTCGTGGTATTGTTGGCGCGCGTTTGATTTTTCTAGTCGCGCTCTCTTTTAGTTCCACGTACTTAGATCGGCTGACACAGGTTTGATCAGTTGATCGGTGGTTGCCCTTGCAGTTTGCACACTTGGATATGCCCATAACATCACACTCAGAGGTTTTATGTGTACCAGAGCAGTTGGCACAGTGAGTTTTTACGTGGCAGTGTCTCTCGCCGTGGCCAAACATTTGGCAGTTGTGACACTGAGTAATTTTATTTTTAAAGCGACGTTGGAACTCCCATCTAACTTGGGTTCGAAATATTGTTTTGATATTTTTCCGCAAATCGAATAGACGAACCGAGCCGTTCTCCAGATACACAATATAAAAAATGTCTGTGAATGTGTCACGTTGCTTAGATATCATTTTGATGTCTTTACACTTCAAACCCAGTGATGACAGTTCGGATTTAAGAGAATCGGTATTTATGGCGTCTAAGCCAAACAATATAACTTTGAATGCCCTTTCGTTTCCAAGGTCATGAGTAAAAAACTGACAATTTTTTTCCTTAAGGGAACTGATCACTTTTGTATATGAGTCCATTGATTCGCAATGAACTTTGATCCCAATAGATATTTTTTTGATGAAATAATCTGTGATATTTAAAGATTTAAGAAATGCATGCACAAAATCACTGTTTTTTTGTAATATTTTGATTGGTGGGATAGAAAGTTTTTTGCTTGATTTTTGCACATTGTTTTCTTCACAGTCGTCCAAATCTAATGTTTGGAGTGGACTAAAATAATTTGCACTGCACGATGTCATTTTAGGAGAATTTGGTCTCCTGGATTTAATGACTGAGGATGTTAGATCCTCGTAGCTGTTTGAGCGTCTTTTCCCAATATTGGATTTTTAAACTCGGTAGGTATAGGATTAAACACGGGTTTAATCAACACAGACACGTTTTTAGCCAATGATTATTTAGATATTTTAGAGGATCTATACTAAGTGTAAGTTGACTTACGCCCGCAGTTGCTCCTTCTGATGTCATCTTTGCTAATTCAAGGTTTCGCCTCTCGTCGATTTCTTGTCTGCGTTTTCTTCTTCGTTGCTCCTCGTCCAGGCTGGTCGGATTCTTAAGTTTTCGGTTCACAATTAGGCACTTGTATTGTTGTGCTTTATTTTACTTTGTACTGTATATAGCTATGTTTCATGAACTGAGCTTTATCGCTCTTGTTATTTGCGCTTACTGAATTTTTCGTTGCACTAAATTTAATTGCATTTAATTTGCGCTTACTGGATTTTCGTTTCACTAAATTGATTTGCATTGCTTGATCGCTTTTGATGATTTATATCTTATTCGATATTATCGTCACTTTACTTGCACTTCAGCTTGATCGCTTTTGATGATTTATATCTTATTCGATAGAATCGTCACTTTACTTGCATTTCAGCTTGATCGCTTTTAATGATTTATATCTTATTCGATAGTATCGTCACTTTACTTCCACTTGAGTTAAATAATTAACATTAACCGCGAGTTAAAAGTTCTTTGTCGATTCTTTATCGCGTACTCAAGAACTACCGACTGCGCCAGTTTCGTTTTTACTTTCCCAATTGTAGAAAAAAAAAACACATTGGTTGAGTTACGATATTAAATTATTTATTATTCTTTCATTTTATTGTAATTAATTCTAACTTATTATTATTTGAACAAAGAGAAGCCGCTGTCCAAAGCGAGGCTGCACTTCTCTAAGTCAAGATCTAAATTACAACTCTTCTACCTTGGACTTTTCTACCTGTATTTATTATTTATAAACGCTATCGTTGCATTTTATCGTTGGGGAAAAACAAAAGTGTCGAGTAACTTTGGACAGCGCGTGTAACGGATCACGCAGGCTGTGCATGGGATGATTGGATATTATGTAGGGGAAGTGGGGGGAACCGTTAGGTTTCATATTCAAAATGGTGCTATGGTGAAAGGGGGTGGGAGAGGCCATTGTTACGGAAGGGGAATGATGGCTCCGACGTAACTGCAGTTATGGGCAGCATTTTGCTTCTATATTGATTCTTGACTTTACTCTACAGATACATGATAAAATATACTTGAGCTGTCTTTACTTCCACTACATTGGGAGAAATTGAATGTGTATACAGACGAAGAAGAGGCCGATTCCAAAATTTCACACATTTAATACAATTCAACGAATAACAAGGTGAGGAATGAAATCTGATTCACATGCGTAGATTTCTTGCATGCTTTATTTGTTGTTTTGTGTGGATGTGTAATTATCTTCTAAGCAGATGAGAAAGGGCGTCAGATAGGTAATTTTATCAAGTTGGTTACATTTGTGTCCAATATCCATACATCCATCAACATACTCGTAAATCTGTAACATACTTATGTATGTTTGTAAAAATAACTGATAGTACGGAACACTTACTGCGCAAGTACGACTTGCACTTGACCGGGTTTTTTTCATATGAAAAAGTGCTCGATGAAGACCCATGTTAAACAATTCAAGAATCGGCTGAATCGTCGGGATTTGACTTGTCAACAGTAGGAAAACATCTCAAAGCCATGGTTATGGTCCAAATCAATGAAATTGGATCCCAAATAAATTGAAACCAAGGGACGTCGAAAGGGTTTTTCCAGCTGTAAACAGCTACTTCAACGACAGAATGGAAGGGATTTTTCCATCGAATTGCCACTGGCGCACAGTTATTCGTTCAGTACCGATTTTGGGACAAACATCCAAAAAACGAAGTTGTAAGCTTAGAATTACGGTGAATTGGATTGTTATCACAACAAGACGAAGAATATTATTCCGTTAGTATTTTTTAGTTACAGTCATCAGGTAAGACAAACATTACGTTAAAAATTGAGTGATTGTGTCGTAGACAAAGGGCATTTGATTTAGCTTGAGTTTAGTCCTCTTACATTTTTAGTGTTCCGTCCGTACCAAAACTGAACACTAATGGAATCAGTTCGGTGTCTGTCTGTCCGTCTGTCACAGGCCTTTTTCTCAGAGACCATTTGACGTAGACTATTGAAATTTGGAACAGTTGTAGTAATTAGTGGCCTAAACACTTGAATTTCGACTTTGGGGGGCTAGTTGTGGGGGGATAAGTGAATTGTTAAAAATTTTTTTTTTTTAAATTCAATGTTGAGGTCATCGTGTGTGATGTCAAATGAAAGCTACTTAAAGCACGAATTCAAAAATGTATAAATGTTTTTTTGTGTTACTTTTTTCTTAACACTTTTTCAAAAAAAACGTTAAAAAATCGCTGTCCGGGGCTCTATCTCCAAAAATATCGATCAGAAAAATCTGAATAAAATCACAAACATCGAGAAAAAAGTGTAGATGAAAACCCAATTATCAGAACTGCATTACGTTCGACAGTTTTTTTTTAACTAATTTTTTTGTAATTTTACCTTCCCAACTTTTACATATCCTAAAGTGACGTAACCATATCACAATCATATAAAAGTGAATACGTGAAGGGAAATTTGTATGTGTGAGAGTACAAAATTAAATGGTTGCGCCATTTGCCTCCGAGAAATTCACCTCCGGTATAACCATTGAGCTTCGACTTAAGCCACACAAAGGAATCTTGATGGTTTCGTATACATTATAATGTAGGTGTCTCTACTTTCGCTATGAAGATATGAAAATTGAATTTGGGGAGAGGGAGACAAATCGTAAAATTCCACGCATTTAACCCTTTGTTGACCGACGGTACTTATAAGTACCACCATGTTTAACTTCAAATGAAATCCCTAAAAATTTAGACACTAAGACTAAACAAGGCTGTAAAGTATCATATTACCTCTATAATTTTTTTTCTTTATGTATGTTTACCTTATTTAAGCCACAAATATAACGGTTTTTCTGACAGCATATTGGACTTTGAAGAAAGTAATTTAAATCGATTTCGAAACTAACAAACTAAATTGGTATTTTTACACAGTTTCGATCTTTAATTTTATTCGAAAGCAAGGAATATCATAGTTAAATAAAAAAAACTTAACAAAATTGTTTTCTTGTTATAGCTTAAGTTATAGCCTAACGGTACTTTGCAGACTGACCTTCATATTTCGTTCCCATGACTCATTGAAAAATTCAAAAATTAGTATTCCATCTTAAAATATCATCAACTAAAAAATTCTTCAAAAAAAATGGAGATTATAACTTTTTTAATAGCTTCGTCAACAAAGGGTTATTACAATTCAACGAATAACGAGACATAAATATTTGTAGATGTATGGATACATACATACATACTTTTCTTGTTTTTTTGTGGATCTACATACAAATAATTATAATTATTTTTCTAAGAAGATGGGAAAGAACATCAGAAACAAATGTATACATGCATATGTACATATGAATATATGTAGGTAATTCTATCAAGTTGTGTAGATTAGAGGTGGGTAGTTTTCGCTTTTTGTGTTAACGAAACGAAACAGTTTTTTTTTTTCTTTTATTTTGTGTGTGTGTATATTGTTCTTCTGAGCAGATGAGAAAGGACATCAGAAACATTATGTAGATGTATCCTCCTTACATAGTATAAAGCAAAGTCCCGATTGGTGTCATATTACGTTTGAAGTAAAGGATCTCAAGAACCGCCGAATAGATTTTAACGATTCTTTTGGTATAAGATTACTTTTTTTCTCGGAGAAGGTTTATCAATTAGCTTTGAATTAGATAAATTTTCAGTTTAAGAGTTTAAGGAACTTCAAATGAGAAAACGAAAATTCAATTTAAAACAAACGGCTATTGCTTCAGAACAGCTTCTCCCATGTGATTGATATTTATTCTCAGGTTAATAACATTCAATACGCAGATCTAAAGACCAAAATCATATCTGTGCAATTACTAGAAGCTGAATAATAGTACAAAATGCATTCCAAAGTGGTATTTTTTTGAATTTTTTTTTTCAAGCAGAAGCTGAATCACCGCACTCAGTGGCAATCGTGTGGTGTTGATGACGATTTTTTTTAATTCTCTCATTGCACTCCTTTTCGTATTTCTATTCTAGCATTTGTTTTTGTTTTTTTTTTTTGCAAAGCATACCTACTGAGTGACTTTTTATGTGTATCCACAGCACTCAGTGGCAATCGTTTCCGTGTGGAGTTGATGAGTTTTTATATACATATATATATACATATATATATATATATATATATATATGTTTTAATACTTATGTATATTATATATATATGTATGTATGTTTGTACATATGTACATATGTGAGTATCGAACCCGATCTTGAGTAGGTATCGTATCGAAAAAAAAAGGGTTCATAGATCTATCAACATAAATCTATGACATACATACATACATACATACATATGTATGTAGTTAAAATAACTGATACATACTACGGAACACTTATTGCGCAAGTATAACTTGCACTTGACCGGATTTTTATTTTTATTTTAAAACTAAATACCTTTGGGTAGTGTAATCAATGGAGAATAATAATGAAATTACATACATATATATGTATGTACGATTACCTGATATTTATTTTTTTTTTGTTGTGCTGCTTTAGTTTTTTTTACAAGAAAAAGCAGAACAATGAACAAAAAATAAAGTGTTTTTGTTTTTATTTCTGAAGTTCTCAATGGCTTTTAAGAAAATTGTCAGTTGAAAACAACATGATTTTTTTCTATGTTATTGCTTGTCGTCTTATTTAGATTGTTCCATCGCATAAGTATTAAAACATTTTTTTTTTGCTTCTGACAGGTTAAACTCTTACAAATGCCGATTTTTTTTAAGGTATGGCATAAAGAAACGAAAGGAGCCAAGTCAAATAAAATCCATAAATATATTTTCACGTATTATGATGTACATATATTGTATTGAAATGCTCTGAGGAAGATAAACGGCATTTATTACAAAAAAATCAAATTGCCTCTAGAAAATGGGGTATATGTATATGGAAAAAATATGACAAACATGAAATCCGTGGATTTTCCAGCATACTTATTACCAGTTTTAATTGCTAACAATTGTTTCATTTATAAGAACAAAAATAAAACCGTGCGATTACTTCGCAATTTTTTGTAGAAAAGCGACCTGAAAATAAAAAAAATTAGTGGCAAGATTAATGATATTGACTTAAAAATATAATATCTGGAAAGCCAAAAAAGGTATCAATTTCATTTCAGCGCAGTTAACAAGAGCATTAGGTATTTCTTAATCTTCGATAAATGATGTCCACTTTGGGGATAGACCCGTATTGTAGAACGATTTTTTTCTTCGATTATACCCAAGAATCGGTTCCCAAAGTATTGACGAGTTACTTGGAAACACCCTGTATATTTCCTAATAAAGTGAGTCAAATGCGTTCCAAAATGTTTGTTTATTAATTAAAATTCAAAATAAAAGAGAAACAGAATCTATTTTTGATTTTTGTCTCAAAATTTGTTTTAAGCGAAGCACTGTGGTGCGATGAAAAGTGGACCCACTACCCACTACCAAATATCCATGGATCCAAGCTTATACATATTCTGTATTTGGTTTAATTATAAGGGTGTGGTCTACTACAAGCTGCTCAAACCGAATGCACTCATCACTTGAGATAGCTAGCGACTGCAATTGACGTGCTTGAGCCGTGCATTGAAGGAGAAACGGCCAGAATACTTTTCGAAAGACATGACAATGTGATCAAAGCACGAGAATGCTCATCCGCGCTCAAATGGGAAGTCCTATCCCGCCTGTCATATTTTTCAGGCATTCCAGACCTTATGATTATTACTTGTTCCGATCAATGACTCATTGCCAGTCGAGCAGAAGCTTACTTCCTTAAAATTATAATTATAACTAACTTATAACTATAGATGCGGATATTATCTGTCTGATTTTAAAGTTATTTCCCAAAATGCACTTATTTACATTGTCATAAAGTCCTCTTTCTACTTTCTTAAAAGTCATTGAGATATCCACTTTAAACTACTTAGGAATTTCTAGCATAAGCTACAATGTATTCGTTGAAACAATAAATCATTCTAGTCTTTTGAACTTTCTTTTGTAATTGTTAATTCTTTTGACCACGGAGTCCTCATTCATAACTTAAATTGACTCCTTTAAACATTTCTACAATAAAAACGAAACAAAACAGAAAACAGCTTCCAACTAGGATCAAAGGCAGCCTAGTTTCACTTGCACGAGTAAATTGTATTTTCCTCCGTAATCCTTAATTGGGTATTTCCTTTGCAAATTTGCAAAAACAAACTTATCACCCTTCGTTCACTGTACTTAATGATTCTTTTTTTTTTTTGTTTAAAAAAGCCTTTGAAAAGAAAATGCGTTTTTTTTTTGTTAATTATTCCATTTATTTTACTTTCTTTTCGGGTGAATGAAATAAAATAAACAAAAAACAACAGAACCTCTCAGAAGAAAAATAAGATTTTACCTTTTTTTGAAAAATCACCCTTCATTTGCATACTCGACTCGCAAAGTATAGTGCACACGGAGACGCAAAATGTCCATCTTTACACACGTTTTGTAAAAATAAGAAGGATTTTCAAGTTCAGTTGATGACCCTGCAATATCCCGTTAACAAAAAGATAGAGAGGGAAATCCTTTTCAATGCGCATAAACTTCCCTTTTTTGTGCGTTGCTAAAAATTCCAATTTTCTAACAGAGGTGCTTTTGGTCCTTTTTTCATTTTTAATTAAAGAATGAATAGTATTACAAACGGTTAGGAACACCTTGTTAGTTGTTGGCATTACACAAATACATACAAAGGCAGAAAGCCAACAACAAAAACAAGAGAAATTTACGACAACGCCCAAAGTACTTCATATAAAGTATAATGTTGTCATGTGCTGTCAAAAGGAATAGTTTGATTGGAAAAAAGGATTACAAATAGGTTCCAGGATGTATTGAAAAGTTTTTCATTATTAAAGGCATTTTATTGGAAGATTAATTTGGTGGGCGAGAGGCGATACCCATATAGTTTGAGATGGTTTTGAATCCTTTTGGTGTAAATCATTGTTAATATCCTTTTTAGATGGACATGGGTTGGACACTAGGTGGTTGATTCTATTTATTTTAAGCCTTTTATTGAGTGAATATAAAGATTTTTCAGAGATTTCTCCCAAATTGGGTAGTAACATCAAAGGTTTTAAGGAAAAGGGGTTACACGCCCTACGAATTCCTTTGGAATTTATTTTGAATTGTTTATTTTATTGTGTTCACATTATTGGAAGCCCCATAGTGTTAGACTTTTAATGAACTGAAAATAAGCATAAAGGAGTCAATGACAGAATAAAGGCCGCGAAGTGGTAAGTCTATCGTTACTACTACACATTTAATTTTTGCGATATTTGTAGTTACCTTTGAGCTGAGAGTGCTGCTATTTTTTAATTACATGCCTTAATAACTTACACATCTAGTGTGCACATTTGTCTTGTGAAAATTCACCAAACTTTCCGCAGCATTATAGTCGGCGGGATATTTCTCCTGAATTTTCTAAATTGAGTAATTTAGGAAAGAAATCGGTTCAGAGGCTAATCAAGTACCCCCTGTCACCGTAATTATTTATTAAACTTATTAATAATTCTGGTAAAAGAAGTCGGCTGTTCTGCGACTTTAATTTATCGATTTAAGTCCTCTTATTTGTCTCTTTAAATTCTGCACAAGTGAAATGAGTAAAAGTCTACATATGATTCAAATGATACTACATCCAGCTATTACGCTGTAAAGTGTTTTTGGTATGCTCATTTTTGAAGATAGTGTAGTTGCTCTGCTGTTAACAATATTCCGGTATTCGCAGTAGCATTGTCTTTGAAATAAAGGTTCGGCCTCCCTTGTTGAAGAATGAGGTTCGAATATCATTACAGCAGATGTTCAAAATTTGCTCTGCTTTCCTCCTTATTTCCCAGCACTCGAAACTATATAGTAAAACTGGTAAGATCAATGTATTATTGGCCAGGCATCAGTTATTCCAGCAAAACATGATGACCATTTAGCAGCTGCTATTAGTGGTGCTTTTACTATATTTCCTGCAGTAACTAAGTTTTCTTCAAAATTCGAAAGAGCCTGCGTTTCGAGGTTGAACTAGCTGCTAGTTGCTTGACTATGCTGTGAAACGTAGAGATGTTGTTTTTATCGCGAAACTTTTCGATATCCTTAGTTGGAAGACTGCCTCTGTTCTTTTCTACCTAAGCAGGATCTTCTTATTATTCGTTCTTGTGACTCGATAGTCTTCTCTCTCTGCTTTTGAAGTGCAATACTGCATTTGCTTGTGTGAATTCTCCGACAGTTGAACACTGAATTTGACTGCCACAAGAAAATAGTCAGAGTCGACGTGATGGTGCGTACATCCAGGATGTCAGTTGTGTGCCTCGAATCGATTAGCACGTCGTCCACTTTATTAGTGATTTGACCACTGCCAGGTTGTTGCGTAGATGCAAACTGTGGTGCTCGCCATATGCTGCAAATCCGATTAATCGGAATTTGTTATATGATGTCGTATCGTGGAGGGTATGCTTACTGATAAACCCTCCGAAGATGTTAGTCTTACCGATTTTGGTATTGAAATCCCTGAGTTCAACTTTGGCATCATACACTGTCTAAGTTCCGTAGGCCGGACATTTGACCAGAACCAATTACGCATGAAAAATTTGCACCCTTACTTGTCCATGCTTTTGTGCCAGTTGTAATAAAGATCGCAATTTTCTCGCTTCTGTACACCTGAATACATATCTGATTTTTGTTTTTGGCATATTTTGAAAGCTTAAAGGGGTGCAATATAGTTATGAAAACTTGGGTCAGCTACTTCCAATGAACACTTGAAAAAGTAACGAATAAAAAGACTCGTTTGAATCTATTTCAATGTTCGGATTCTAGTGTACCTTTCAAATCCATCTATCATCAATGGTGACATACAGTTCCTGCCTTGCAGCAATAATATTTTAATAACTTCTTTAATCTGTATAAAGCCGAAGTGATTCCGATTCAATGTAAACTCCCAACGGCAATTACCTTTCATAAATTCTGCTCACAGTCACAGCGTGTTAAAAAAATGTCCGTACTGCTTATACTCACCCATATGTATGTACAAGATCTACTCGTATGTTTATTTAAGTGAACTAGATATTCACAGATAAATCATACTGACAACCGGTATACGCGATAAAATTATTTCAATCCTTGCATACTCCTATGGCAATGATAAGGTATGCACATCAGGGGTGTATCAATCGGAAATGGTGCCTAGGGCACGCATCAAAGTTGCGCCCCTTCGTGAATGTTCTTAATATAAAACACAGATACTTATTCTAAATAAAACAAACAAAAATCCTACTTAAAAAACACATTTATTATATATTTTATAACTAAAGTAAGTGCATAAAACCGTTACACTACAATTGCACCTTCCTGGCCTTCTGCGACGCAAGCATATCGATGATGTTTTCGAAATCAGTTCTATCCGTTTCTTCTTGCTCTACACTAAGCAAAGCTAGGTCGCATAATCTTTCTTGACCCATTGTAGCCCTCAAATACGAAAGTATCAATTTTAATTAACTGAAAGATCGTTCTATTTCTTCTCTAGCGGTCAACCCTGCATCCGACGCACTCTCTCCAGCCATCGCCATTTCGCCTTCGACGCCTTTCCGTGGCTTTTGAAGTTGTTTCCTTGTTTTTTCGCTTATTGAGTGGATTCTGATTCTGTTTTGAAATCGAGAAGCGAAATTCTCTTCTCAGAATCGTAAGAAGAGAAATGTAGGTATTTGCCAAAGGAACGGTTTCAAAAGAATTCGGTTTGATTCTGAACGCTCCCGGACGTCCAATGTGGTGTTCATTGTGGTTAATTTTGATTTTTTAATTAAATTTTGGCGCCCCGTTTGAAAGACGCCCGGGGCACGTGCCCTACTTGCCCTATCCAAGATACGCTTCTGATGTACATACCATACTTACGTGCCTTCATAGCAAATCTCACATGCACATCCTCTAAAAGAATATATAATTCAGATGGATATATCACAAGCATTCTTATTAAGTGCATGTTCCTTCAAATAATAACTATTATTTTATTATTGTACTAGTGCATGGAATCCGTTATGCGTTCCTCGTGTTTAAGTGCATCAGGTAATCGAACTTTTATCTTAGTATGTGCTATCCTAACAAAGGAGGACCAAAGAACAATTCCATTGGGAAATTATAGAAAAGAATTGAAATATCATCGCTTCACTCTTTAGTACTCGAATGGATATGTAGTGGATATCAAATAAGAAAGGATTGGCTGACAATCCATGAGAATCAGCAACGACATGAGGATGAAATTATCAGCGATGCAGAAGAATTGAAGACACTTAGCTGATAGAAAGGTGGTGGTAGCATCTGAATAAATCATACCATTTAAATTGCATAGCATGAAATAGTATTCCCATTTGTACTGTATCTGAGAATATGAGTATGAGTTCGAGTGCAATAATATCGATTTCGAAATTAGAGAAGAATAAAGTAATGTGAATAACTACTGAGTAGTCGTGTGTTTCTCCTTGATTTATTTCAATACTAGCTGTTGCCAGCCCTGTATTGCCCGTGCAATAAAATAACGTAACGACTACAACTATTGGCACCCAGGACCGGCCCCAGTTAAACTAGGGCCCTGTGCAAGATTTAAAGAAAGCGCCATTTTTTCATATTTTGCGAGTGAATGTGCAAGAAATAAAACCTGCACATACAGGGGGAACTTTTTTTTGTTTTGAGATTTTTGAACTAGATTCTTTTGTAAAATGTAAGTGGATGTGCAAGAAGTATACGTACCTACATGAACAGGGTGGAAGATTTTCAGATAAGGTAGGTAAGAAATGAACTGGCATAGGTGTAGTGGGATTTTTTATTTTGCAATATTTTGAGTTAGATTCTCTTTGAAGTTGCAACATTGCAAGTGATGTGAGTTAATGTGCAAGAAATAATTCAGCACGGGTGTGATTGATGTTGTTATTTTGGGCTTATTTGAACAAGCTTTTTGTTTAACATGCAAATGGCAGCATTTGTTCGGGCAAGATAAAATTAATTTTGAATAACAGACTTAATGGCACTCGCTCCTTAAGAACCACAAACATCATATCTTACCGCTACGAATTTGTTTTTCAATTTTGTAGCGTAAGATGTAAGTGGGTTAGAAGTGCTAGTTTACACGGGGGATAATGGGCGCCACCCAATTTTTGGAAGGGATTGGGAAACCTGTAATGACAAAAGAAAGGAAAATGCAGAAGAATGAAAAAAACAACGTATACTTTTTGGTACCACGTTATAAGTGGGGCGATTAATTGAGGGGTAAATTAACGTAAATGAAGAAATTAAATTTAGGATGGGGTTGGAAAAAATCCGCGAGGATGAAAAAAACCAACCCAGGGTTAAAAGAAATAAAAAGAAAAAGAACGAAATCGCCGTTAAGAATGGTCCGTCTCTAATCAAATCCCGAAAGTTAAAACGTTATTACTTGCGGTCGCGTGTCCCGATATTTGCGGGAGTTCATACGGAGCGATAACCCAACGTAATATTCACCCTTTTTCGTGCGCACAACGAAAGCTATTCTCACTGATAAGAATAACAATGGTACTTATCTTCCGGTAATTTCTCGCCCCGTTCTGGCGATCAATATTGCATATATGTATGTACATATATTTTCCTCTTCCTCCTTCTGTGAACTGAGCTTTTCCTCCTTGCACCCAATTCACCCGTTTGTTCCAAAAAGGACACTCTCCTTCAAAACTTAAAAAAACCAAACTCGCAAAACTAAAACCAAGTTTAGAAAATTTCTTCTTTCTTTTCCTTCTTTAATTTCTACCACAAGCTATACACTCTAACCTCTCTTTATTGCTGGTCAACCAAGAAGTGATCTTCCAGTCCAGCAGTATCATCTTCTCGGGCCATCCGCCACCCACACATTCTCACTCTTCTTTCTCATTCAGCTATAGCGGGATTCACTTGGTTTCGCATACAACGCTCCGCTCTTTGGCTAAAGCGTGTAACCATATTTGTCCACTTCTAACCACTCACTCATACATATGTAGAACTACCTAGGTCGCCGGGAACTTTCCAACGCCTAAGTAGTTCAGAGGGTCGAGTACCTGCTGGTTTAACTGGAAGACATATTCTCACCACTTCGAGGTGATAACCTGTGGTAGCTGTAAACTGACGTTAATAAACTTAAAAATGTTAATTAAAATTCGCATTATATTAAAATCAACTATTACTTGTGAACTGGGTGAGAGGAAGAAAAGCCCCACTCGTAGGATGGATACGATATTTAAAATGTGATGAAACAAAAAGTCCTAATGAGGAACAGGAAAATACTAAGCTAAAGAACTGTCGCGATATTTTAGCCTAGGTTTCGGTGGTTTATCGCGCAGAGTTAAGGGAAGGGACGATCGGAAACGTGCCATTCTATACATTGTTATTATTTTAGTGTGTATTACATATTTTACTAAGTATCAAACATTTTTGTGTATTTAACTCTTGGTGTTATTAATATTTTTGTTGTCTCATTCACTTATTGGGTTTTTTTTGTGTTAATTTGTTGCCTCGTTCACTCGGTTCATCTGTTAGTGTGTTTATGGTGATTGATTTAATATCGTCGCAGTTGGTTGTTCTTTCCATATATCTGATGATGACTATTGAAAAATCGGCCCTTAGTCTAATGATTAAAACAACTTAAAGTTCAGAATCAAGGCACTCCTGGCACACAGTCCGGCTATGTTCGCCACAAGGTGGTTTTCAAAACCTACCACATCTGATTTTCGTCCTCCGGCATTGAACAGATTGCACATTATTTTACCATAGTCAAATTTGGCTCATTTGACTCAACTAATGGCCTTTTCTTTTTTGAAATATCTCTCAAGAGAACCTAGAGATTTGCAGGTAAAGTTGGCCGAATAAATTGTTCTTCAATTTGTGGCATGATGAGGTCCTGTGCAAGAATAAAACGATTTTTTGGGGTTAATTTGATGCCATTTTTAGGAGTACATATAAGTTAACACCCACTATATTGAGAACTAGTTGAACCCATGCTCGCCTTGCTTCGCATTCTAAGGGCTTTCTTATGCCTACAAATATGCAATTTCAGTGGGAGCGTAGAAACATCAAAGTATTTGTCTAAGTCCACAAAAGTGTTTAGTAAATTTTGTTGATTAACTGCGTTTTATCAAAAAAGTTTCAATGTGTAACTTTCAACCCCTAACTGTAGATTTCATAGTTCTCAAAAACCGCACCGCACCGTAGACCGTCAACACTTCCGCCTCTACCAGATGTCATTGCAAAACTGTAACTCTAGGTCGGGTGCCAATACATTATTTAGGCAGGCTCAAGTTTCTTAGAAGAATAGTAGGTACACCCACTTTTAGTTTTAATTTATGTGATGGTAGCGAAAGCGAGAGTTTAAAAATTCGACCAGATATCTGGTTGTTACTTCTTGGTCCACAACCCGGCTGATTGAAATACGTTCTGCACTTTGACCATCAGCACGTGAAAATATCTCGCTGTTAATTGCTGGAGCTTAATCATTCCGAGGCAACAAAATAGCTCGCTCACAAAGCTAAGAATTCTTACGGTTTTTTAGTTGTGATATATCACCTTAAACCTTGTGATAAATTTACTTTTCCATTTTCTTCCGGAAGCGTTCCTCCACCAATTTTAAATAACAAATCAGAGAAATGTTGTGCGTTCGGATGTGCAATACATAGCAAATACATATGTGCATACATATATGAACCAAAACTAACTCTTAAAACAACAGAAGTTCACTTTGGGTAGAATATTTGTTTTTGATCGTTTTTTTTTTAATTTAATTTAATAATATTTTTTAAACTGAAAATGCAATTCACTGCTCTAGAAAATTCTCTTTCTTTTGACACCTCATTTGTTAAGATTGGTTGAGTGTGAGAGCCGCAAATGGTGATAATGATTGTAGTACATTAAAGTACAAAGCATATGAACATGTTAGAGCGCGCACATATACTCACACACACACTATTGCAGCGATACCCACTGCTGCACGACTGCAGGCGGTGGTCTCCGCTGATGGAAAATTGTGGGCGATGTTTTGAATAATTGTTTTGAACATTGCTCAGCTTCAGGATAACGCAGGACAGATTTACTAATTTCACCTATTTTTTTGATTTTCAATCCGATAAGCCATTATTGAGTTAGGGCTGTATTGTATAATGATAATATTCCTCTCCGATATACAGTTATTTTGACTACTATGTAAGACCCAGTAGGCTGAGCAAAAAATTACATAGCTTGTGATCATCCCGGGTACTTAAGAAGCATTTCAAAAAAAGTTTTATCGAAATCTGTCCAGCGGTTTTCACGCTATTAGGTAACCAACAAAAAAACCTGTACAGTTTTATAATATTTATAGATAGCATAAAACAGAGCCAACGGCCATAGTAAGGTCCGCCTGGATATACTATACCTGTGACAGATTTGGTCTATCAAAACAACACCACATTATGCGCATAGTCAACAATAATTTTTGATATTTGGACAGTATTTTTAGTTATTTTCTTTAAACACTTATTAAACAAATAAAATATTTTTAATTTATAAACTTATCAATCAAACGTATTCAAAAAAAAAAAAAATACGAAAACATGAAAATACTACAGTATTCCTACCGTAAAATGCCCTTACATTGACTGGGTTCCTAACATTGACCAAAATTCATAAAATCTTTTTAACTTTCCCAGCGACAAACAATGACCAGATATTTAAATAATATTACCACTTATTTCATCCCTGGGCATTTATAGATGACAGAAAAAAAATCTGTAGATGTACAATTGTCATAATTGAAAATAACCGCCAATACCGAGTGCATTTTTAAGTGTCGGTAAAATTATCTCGGCACGACAAGAAAACAATATGCAATCGTGAAAAAAAATTATTAGGTATGTAGTTCCATATATTATTAGTGAAATATAAAAAAATTGTGCCTTATTAGTTAATTGTTATTTAAAATTAATCGGAAATAAAAAGTGTTTAATAATTTCTTAGCTTTCGTCCTAACTTTGACTTTCGTCCTAACTTTGACTGGCTGGTCAATGTTAGGAGCTAGTATAAATACTTGAATCCGCAACATTGACTGGCTCTGGCTGGTCAATGTTAGGGGCTGATATAAATACATGAATCCACAACTTTGACCGCTAAGCGTGACTTCTTTTTTAGGCACCTACCTATGTTAAAGTTATTTATCTATGTTCCTATCTACTTTTCAAATAATGATAATAAGAAAATTTTAATATTATATTGCATTGTATTGCTGTTATAATTTGAAAATAACGTAAATTGTATCCGGTCAATGTTAGAGGTGCCGAAGTCTAACATTGACCACTTACTTTTTTTACCATAACTTATTACCAAAATATGATTATTTTAAAAAATGTAAATGATATTAATGAGCTAAAAAGTCCCCTATATATGCTTTTTACAGATAACGACTAAACAAACCATTATCTTTTTATAACGTTTCAAAGCTCAAAAGTGGCCAATGTTAGGTAATTCTACGGTACCCTGGGGTCCAGGGGACCCGGACGTTGTCGTTAAAACGACTGTACTGCAAATGCACATATGAATAACTGATTACTGGCTGCCTATTGACGTTGTTTGAGAATACATTGAATGGAACCATCGTATGTTTCGTAGTTTTAGAAATATTCACTAAAGTTTAGTTTAGTTCGCGCTGGACCCCAGGGTTTAAGGGGTAAATACTAAAATAAATCATTTATTTACTCAAAATAATTTATGTATGTACATTACAAATGCATTGATATTATATAAATATTTGAAACTCAATGTGTGGACTACCCCTAAAAACTTTTAGCGTCAACTTTATTTTGTGTTCTTGGTAAGCTTAGTTGTGCTTGTTCAGTACATGACCCAAATGAAGGCAAATTTATTAGTTTATATACATTTTTTTGTAAAATAATGTCCACGTGGACCAGATTTTAGAAGAGTTCGTTTGCATGCATGAACAGTGAATCAAACACTTTTCTATACAAATAAATCTAGAATCATCATCATCATCAATATATGTATTTAAATCGCTAGCGCAAGAGCTTGTGATTCCTCCTGAGAGTTTATTCCTGCACCGATTTCAATGATTCTTACACTGATCGAAAGCTTATGAACTGAACTTTGTTCATCAATGTAAACAATTTTGAAAAAGTCTATATGAGTAAAGTTATTATGAAAAAAACATAATTACCTATACCTACGGGTATAGGGTTTCTACATGCGAGATTCCTCGCAGCGGTACACTAGTTGATATTAATTTTTGAGACAATGGTAAAAATTCGCGCGAGTTATGGGTTTCAGATATAAAGAGTAAAACACTTTCTTCAAATTCAGAACTAATTAACTAATCAGCTTCACGATCTTTATTGGAATGAAATGAATATGTTTAATAGGACAAGACACATAATACAATACATAGAATATAACATAGGACGAGCTTTGTACTTTAACTTTACGCAGCGGCTTGATACAGCGGGAGAGCTGGCTTCTGAGCGTGGTGATATAAGCTTTTGGTGCTTCTTA
This sequence comes from Brachyopa scutellaris, assembly GCA_949775065.1. Taxonomy (NCBI): domain Eukaryota; kingdom Metazoa; phylum Arthropoda; class Insecta; order Diptera; family Syrphidae; genus Brachyopa; species Brachyopa scutellaris. The sequence continues at coordinate 41,777,591 of OX459113.1, read as the reverse complement.
AACCGATGTTAAGTCCGAGGTTTGGGGCACTTGTGTACGTGGCGTTTATGTACATACATTATGCGTGGTACATACTCTGCTGTTGCTATGCACTCTAAGCACAGAGAGCTGTTGCTTGGTTCAATTTTTTTTCTAGATTATTGCTGTTCGAAATTTTTTTTTCGAGATTTTGGTTTCGAAATTTTTTTTCTTTGAGATTTTTGTTTTCGAGATTTTATTTTTCGAGATAGGTAGGGTTAGGGTTGCCAGAAATATTTTGAAGAAACAAGTTAACGAGCGTAAAAAACCCGGACTTTCCCGGCCAAAATTGGATCCAAAAAAGAGTACAAAACTAGGACGCATGTAACTATTTGTTACAAAAAAATACAATTAGGGGGATACTTCATGTCTTAAATATTAAATAACTTATAGTTCTCACTTTATATTTGGTTTGAGGGTTGGCATAACCCTTAGACTTCAAAAAAGCCGACAGTGTTAAATTGCTTGATCTGGGCTGTCAATTCTGATCACCAAAACGGGAAATTATACAACCAGGAAATGACTCATGCAGTAGGTAGCTGAATTGATTCTCGGGCTGTAATGCATTTTAGAACCCTCTTGTTGAAACCGCATTTCAGGCACAAAAAATGGATTATCGCGGTAGCGAGCATTACTAATTGTTATTGCCCGACTAGCTGCATTTTCAAAGAAGAATGGTCCGGTGATGCCTCCAGCCCCAAAACGCACCAAACAGTGACACGCATTTGCTTCCCAATATTCACTCGTGCATTTTCTGAGCCCCTTTGATAATTTTGACGATTAGCAAAGCCATCAAGATGAAAATGAAACTAATCGCTGAAGATGATTTTGTTTGAAAAGTAGCTGTCAACCTTTCATTATTTTTAAAATATTGCTCAACAATGAAAACGCGTTGTTCAATAATAAATAGATCTGTTCCCGTACTTTCTGTACCAAAATTCAAAGGTTGTCCACATTTCAAGGAGTGGGGGCTAAAATCTCGTAGAGAGAAGCAAAAGTGTGCAAAAGTACAGAAACGCATAAAACAATAAAAAATGTATGACATTTGACAGATTTGACAGTTTTCATAAAGCTGCCCAGGTTTATTTCTTGGGCTAAAATTCGCAGCATGGGGCCATTTTTAACTCTCTTGCTACTTCTCTCTTTTTAAAAAAAAAAACTACAAAAAATCTTCGTGTGGGAACAGGATTTGACTGATTTTCATAGGTTTTCGTATTTTTTCGCAGTTTTGGACAGGTAGGGGAACAGACTTAATAATAACACTGTCAGCTGTCACGCTGTCTTTTTTTCGTTGACAACAACTTAGCGCATAAAAGGCGAAAAAATCAAATCTTGCGTGAACTTTCGGGCACAAATTACGTAATAAATAGAATATTAGAATATTTAAATACTAGCCAAATATGTTAACTGATGAATAATGGAAAACCCAGACAATTTAGAAAAACTAGACCTGACGTTCCCCACATAGTCGAAAAAGAGTACATGCCCGGGAAAACCCGTACATATGGCAACGCTAGGTAGGGTCGATGTGGGTAGTTTTAAGCAAATTCATGTTTTTTTGAAAAATATCGACTTTACATTTTCTTTATTTTTACTTTAGAAAACCTAGCGAAAATCTAAAGATGGGAATATGAAAGTACTATATTTCTTTGTTACGAATTGAAACGATTATTTTGAAATTGTTCACAACAGCTATATAATAGTATGTGTTTAAGTGTACAATCCAATTATAACATAATTATTAATTATATTAAATAATTATGACTATTTAAATATTATTGTGACGTAACCCTTAAGGTTAACGTTATTAATTCGAGAAAATAGATGGCGCTCAACCTTTCGTTGAGTGTCCACCATTGTTATTTCTTTTCTTTTGTAATTGATCGATATTTCCGAGAATAAAGATTTGAGATCGCTCTCTTGTACCAGCAGTCGACGACTACAGACGTATACATTTTTGGTCCAAACGAACCGGATCCAGCGCAGTGATTGTGGAATTTTTTGTGAACCAACAAATCAAATTAAAAATTTAATTGAAATTGTTTTGATTAATTTAATAAATTTATTTTTTTTAAATAAATCAATAAACTGGATTTTTTTCTAATTCCCAGTAGTACACTATACACACACACACACACACACCTACACAAACACATTTTTCCACGCTTATTGGATCGCCATACTCAGCTTCTCATCACACAAAACACATTACACACATCACACGCATCTCATCCTCACGTGTCTCATCACATTTGGTCTCACACAAAACCCATCACACACATCTCATCCTCATGTGTCGCATCACATTTTTGGGCTGACACACATATCTCATCTCATTCTCACATATCTCAAAGTATTTGGGGCTAACTCTGGTCTCATCAACAAGCTTCTCATCACACATAACACATACATTACACACACATTACACACAGCACACTGATCCCATCCTCACGTGTCTCATCACATTTTCTGTCACGTTGGTCTCATCACATACACACATATCTCAGCCATCCTCACACACACGCATCTCATCCGTACACGCATCCCAGCATCGCAGTCATCTCATCATCACATTCATCTTAGCATCAAACACATCCCATCAATAGACTCATCACTCTCATCAAATTCATCATACACATTACACATTTTCACACATCACATCATACATCTCATCTCATCCCAACACATCCGATCCTCACATTCATATCATCTCAGCATCTCATCCTCACATTCAACTCAGCATCATTCAACTAAGCCGATTCATCTCATCATAACACTCGCTTCATCTATATTATACACAAGATCATCACGTTTACCATCAATATCATTGGCTACGATTCTCATTCTATAAGGTTAGTAATGCAATTAATAGTTATTGTGCGAAACTCATAGGTCGTTTATAATAAGAAGTAATAAAAAGTGAAATCATAAATACATACGTAATTCTTTATATATTTTATACATACCTAATCCTATATATCCATACGTACAAACGTCATTCAATAGTGCTTCACTATTCGGGCATGTACCAGATAATACATACATTTATATTGCTTAAATAGGTCTCATTTACGAATTCTAATGGTCCACGCATTCTAAAGTCCCTTATATAACGTGTAAACGCGGTTTAAACAAAAAAAAAAAAAAAAAAAAAAAAATGAGTCTAGAAGAGCTTATATTTCAGGCCGACCAATTGGTCGAATTTCATGCTTCCTTTAAAGAGAAGTCTAAGGGTTCTTTTACGATTTCCATACTAGAAGCATACCAAACAGAGCTGAACGCGTTGTGGGTTGCAGTGAAGGCAATATATGCCGAATTTATTCAATCCGACGAAGCAAAGCTCCTTGAATCTCTTAGTGCAGTTAAAGCTAAATATCAGTGCTCCTCGGATACTTATATCGCATGCTACAGTGAGATACTCGATCTTATTAAAGTAATTCGAGCAGGAAGTGATAAATCCGAAGATCAAACGCAACAGAAATCTTCTCCCAAAGAATGTTCCTCGTCACAACCTACTTCACATAGCATAAAGCTTCCACCTTGCGAGACTGAAGTTTTCTATGGTAATTACTTAGAGTGGCCTGCATTTAGAGATATGTATACCGCAGTGTATATTAATCATGCGAAGCTTAGCCCAGTGCAGAAACTATTTCATCTTCGATCGAAGACCAAGGGTGATGCATACAACATTGTCAGTAAATTTTCGCTGACCGATGAAAATTTCCCTTTGGCATGGAAGGCTCTTCAAGAACATTTTGAAAACAAGAGAATTTTGGTCAACAACCAAATAAAAATACTCCTGAATCAATCTCTTATTCAAAATGAGTCAGCCAAAGCACTCAAAGCTCTTCAAAGCAACATTGATGATGCATTAATCGCGCTTAAATCTCACGGAATCGTCATAGACGCATGGGATGCACTAATTACATATATATGCTCGACTCGACTTCCTGAAAGAACTCTTTCATTGTGGGAGGAATCCTTACAGGATCCTACCGAGATTCCGAATTGGAAAAGCATGAATACTTTTCTATCAAATCGATACCGAGTCCTTGAAAGCGTTTCCGAGCTTCAAGATACCAGTAACACTCGGGCAAATGATAGAAAAGCTCAGACTTCGGGTATTGCAAGGCCTAAAACCCACCATGCCAAAATTGCTCCGAGGTGTAAGATATGTAAAGGACAACATCCTCTACGCCTTTGTCCAAGTTTTCTACGCATGAACGCATCGGATAGAAAGGATGCTGTCCAAAAGCACAAGTATTGCTTTAATTGCCTTTCAGTAACGCATAGCCTAAGTACATGCAACAGTGCAAGTACTTGTTTTCGGTGTCAGAGGAAACATCATACTCTCTTGCATTTCGATTCTCAACCAACTTCTTCAAATGCACAACTACAACCAACTGCTTCAAACACACAGATACAACCAATGTCTTCAAATGCACAGATACAACCAACTTCTTCAAATAACCAGATACAGTCCACTTCCGAAACCACACATAACAACTTTTTCTCTTCGACCCGCACTCAGACTCTTTTAGCTACGGCTATAGTTCAAATTCAACACAATAACTCTAACTTTGATGTACGAGCGTTACTAGACCCTGGCTCTGAAGTATCTTTTATTTCAGAGGATATTCAGAAACGACTAAGATTATCTACTCAGCACGTTCAAGCACACATCTCTGGTATGAGTTCTACCACAACAGGTTTTTCCTCTAAACTTTGCTCATTTACTTTGGCCTCCAAGCATCAGGCTGATTTCCACCATCATTGCCAAGCTCTAGTTCTTAAGAAACTTACCACAGATCTTCCATCCTGCTCCATTAACATAGGAACCCTTCAAAATACTCTCGGTTTCCCACTTGCCGATCCCTTTTTCAATAAGAGTTCTAGAATAGACATGCTTATTGGTGCCGATTTATACCCCTCGATTATTCGAGATGGTATAAAAAGTAATATTCTTAATTGCCTTATAGCTCAAAATACCGTGTTTGGATGGGTACTACTCGGACCTATCAAAACGCCACTTAGTCATACCATAAAGACCTTTACCACCTGTGTATCCTTCTTCAATGAAGCTTCCTTAGATAAAGACCTTCAGAGGTTTTGGGAGTTGGAGGAGCTTCCTCAAATACCAATGCTCACTGCGGCCGAGCAATTCTGTGAGACTTTATATGAAAAATCGACCTTTAGAGACCCGACTGGTCGCTATGTGGTGAAAATGCCCTTCAAGGAGGACATTCCAGAAACATTCGGTTTAGGTCACTCACGCGATATAGCCATGAAACTGTTTTTACGAAACGAGAAAAGGCTTTTAGATAAACCGTCATTTAAACAACAGTATGACACTGTATTATCAGAATATGCCACCCTAGGTCATATGAAACTTACCAACTCCATGGAGACAACAAGTGGTCAGAGCGTCCAATCATATTATTTACCGCATCATGCCGTCATTAAGCCTGATAGTATGACCACTAAGCTAAGGGTTGTATTTAATGCGTCACAAGCGTCATCCAACAAAAAGAGCTTAAATGATATGTTGTATCCTGGCCCCACTCTTCAAGCGGATATCACTATGTTAATTTTGCGGTGGCGTTTCTATAAATACGTCTTTAATGGCGATATAGAAAAAATGTATCGTCAGATTCTAGTACACCCTGATCATACCCCATATCAAAGGGTCCTATTTCGTGAACACCCTGGTCACGATGTTAACGATTTTGAGCTACAAACTGTAACTTTTGGAGTCAACTGTGCACCATACCTCGCAATTCGTACATTGCACCAGCTAGCCGAAGATGTTAAACTTTCCTATCCGTTGGCTTCGGACATCATCAAGCGAGATTTCTATGTGGATGACGTTCTTTCCGGAGCTCACGACTTAACCACAGCCAAAACATCTCAACTAGAACTCATAACAGTCTTAGGGTCCGCAGGGTTTAACCTAAGAAAATGGACCTCTAACTCCAAATTTCTATTAGAACATCTCCCCGAAGATTTTCTTTTAAAGAAGGATTTCTTACTATTCGATGAAAATAGTTCCATCAAGACTCTAGGAATTTGCTGGAATGCATCTAATGACTCTTTTTCCTTCTCTGCCAATGCTATCACGCATTCCCCTTGCCTAACTAAGAGATACATACTATCCACCATTGCCCGTCTGTACGACCCAGTCGGTTGGCTCACTCCTGTGGTCATCTCTGCAAAAATGCTTATGCAAGAGATTTGGAAAGACGGAACTGGTTGGGATGAATCATTGTTGCCAACAACTGAGCAAAAGTGGAAACTTTTCTGGCGTACTTTTCAGGATATCCAAACCATTCAAATCCCTAGGTGGGTTGCGTATACGCCTTGGTCCTACGTGGAATTACATGGGTTTTGCGATGCCTCGGAGAAGGCGTATGCGGCAGCTATGTACTTAAGGGTTGAGCATATCCCAAACAAGTTTGTGTCCTATTTGCTATGGGCAAAGTCCAAGGTAGCACCGGTTCATCCAGTCTCTCTACCAAGATTGGAACTGCAAGGAGCAGTGCTACTCTCTCGTATGGCGCGAATGACTATAAACACCCTGTCGCTTTTCAAAATTGAGCAGGTTATGCTATGGACGGATTCGACCATTGTCTTGGCATGGCTAAAGAAGCATCCAAGTACATGGAAGACTTATGTCGCCAATCGAACTGCCGAAATTTTGAATAATGTCCCCGCCGTCCAATGGTCACACGTCTCTTCATCCGATAACCCTGCAGATCTTGCAAGTAGGGGGGTAGCCCCAATTGAATTACAAAATAATTCATTATGGTGGAAGGGCCCATCGTGGTTGCAATATCCTAATGTTGAGTGGCCAACTTCACAACCCTTCCAGGATAACATACCCGAAGCGACATTAGAACAGAAACCCGTAAAAAGCTTTCTCAACCATATTTCCAACGACCTAGAAAGTATATTGAGAAATTTCTCATCATGGCATAAAGCAGTTCGGGTGATAAGTTATATACTTCGATTTGTGAACGGTTGCCGAGACCAGACGATCCGGGCTGCCTTTACTTCCGCAGCGCTTTTACACGAAGAAATTTTGCTTACGAAGCAAACTATCATACGTCTTACTCAGAAACAATTTTTCTCGCTTGAATATGCATCTCTTGCAAGTGGAATTCCGTTGAAGTTTAAGAGCTGTCTATTGACTCTCAATCCGTTCGTCGATCCTGAAGGCATTATGCGATCTAATGGCAGATTGGCTTCCTCTACCCTGTCATATAATGAACGCTTTCCGATTCTTATGCCATACCATTGTTCTTTCTCTCGATTGTATGTATCATTTATCCATGCTATATCTTTACATGGAGAGATACAGCTCATGTTACGCATAATACGTTCTGAGTTTTGGATACTAAAAGTGAAAAACCTGATAAAGAAATGCATTCGAAACTGCAAACCATGTATCCTCTATAAGAAGAAGTTACAGACGCAAATAATGGGTGCCTTGCCTGTGGAAAGGACGACACTTAGCCTACCGTTCACCAACACCGGCATTGACTTTGCTGGACCATTCATGATAAAAACTTATCACGGCAGAAGTTGTCGGTTGGAAAAGGGATACGTGTGCTTATTTGTTTGTTTTGCCACCAAAGCTATCCATTTGGAAGCGGTCACCGATCTAACGACTTCAGCGTTCCTCGCGGCATTTAATCGTTTTGTTGCCCGACGTGGAGTACCAGCACAGGTATTTTCGGACCACGGAACTAACTTTGTAGGCGCTTCAAAAACTCTCCTGCACGATTTTCAGAAGGCAGCGCTCCACCGGGCCGAAGGTAATGCTCCGGACGATCCCAAATCAAATGGAATTTTATACCGCCCGGTTCCCCTCATATGGGCGGACTATGGGAGGCTGGGGTCAAAAGTCTAAAAACCCATTTTCGAAAGGTGACAGGTAATGCCAAATTTACATTTGAAGAGTTTGCCACACTCCTAGCCCGTATCGAATCCTGTCTCAATTCCCGACCCCTTTCACCACTTACAGAAAATGCCTCCGATATTATTCCGTTGACCCCCGGTCATTTCCTCCGAGGTGGCCCTCTTCTTACCGTCCCCGAACCTTCTCAACTCGACCAATCTCTCACTCTCATAAATCGTTGGAAGAACTTAAAAATTCTCCATCACCAATTCAGTGCTAGGTGGAAGGAGGAGTACTTAAAAGAGCTCCATAAACGATACAAGTGGAAACACCCCCAACGCGATGTCCAAGTTAATGACCTTGTAGTGGTTCGCCATGAACAACTACCGCCCAATGAATGGCGATTAGGCCGTGTCCTAAAAGTGCATACGGGTTCTGATGGAAGAGTTAGGGTGGTGGACGTAAAAACCCAGAAAGGAATTATCTCGCGACCAATTGTTAAGCTCTGTATTCTTCTCCCTCAATAAGCTCTTAGGTGAAGTCTACTTGACGGGCGCATGTATGTATGCATCGGTATGCGTCGGATCGTTTTTATTATGTTCGCGTTTAGAACACTCTTAAACTTTATTGAGTTTCGTACAATTATTAAATTGTAGTACATCCTTTTGCATATACATATTTTGTTATTATATTATCTCTATATATATTTATTATATACTATTTGCTTTGAATTCCATTGTATAAATTACTTTGAATTAGATTATATCTTATTAAATCTTCATTTTCTTCAGGTTACATAATCGTAATTACTTGTAATTATAGTTTGAAGTTTTCTTACTTCTAGTATCTTTGCCTTGTATAATACTAAGCTAATATTTTTTGAATCATTTAGCAGCCAACGCTGCAAGGCGGCCGGTAATGTTTAAGTGTACAATCCAATTATAACATAATTATTAATTATATTAAATAATTATGACTATTTAAATATTATTGTGACGTAACCCTTAAGGTTAACGTTATTAATTCGAGAAAATAGATGGCGCTCAACCTTTCGTTGAGTGTCCACCATTGTTATTTCTTTTCTTTTGTAATTGATCGATATTTCCGAGAATAAAGATTTGAGATCGCTCTCTTGTACCAGCAGTCGACGACTACAGACGTATACAGTATGTTTACATTTACCCAGTTTTAATTTTTTATTTTTCTAAATCCTGGGGTAAAAGTAAACAACGATTCCAGTATATGTATATGTGCCCAGATCCACTAGAAAGCCTACTCAGGGCAAACTTCCTTTTATCCTATTGCCCCCATTTTGTTGGATCGCTATAAAAACCGCTTTCATCAGCAAAATACGAGGTTGGACTTTTCTTCGTCCAACTTTCTTCAACTTTACGTCATGCTTTTGTTTTTTAACGTCTTGCACTGCTGTTCTCAAACATCATCTAACGAGTATGATGGCAGTGATATTTTTTTATATATATTTGAGAGGCATATTAGCAACTGGAAATAAGTTAACATAATCTTTGAAATAAAACACAAATTTTATCCAAAAAAAAAAGTTTTCATTTACCCCCAAACACATTTTTACATTTCCCCATATTAAACTATTTTCTGTGGTAAATGTAAACATAAGAAAATGGATCGATATTTAATTGATAATTTAAATAGTTTATTTTAAAAAGAATACTTATAAGATTCTAAAAGTACTAAGTACATTACATATTACCTACCTATTAAAATTATTCAAAAAAATTCACTATTTCTTGAAGTCACCCGACTTGTAAAATCCAATATAACGAATGATATAATGTCCAGTTGCATTCGCTATATCGAAAAATTCGTAATATTGAACACATTTTCCTTGTACGAAATATTAAATAAATGTACAAATACTGTTTCTAATTCATAACATTTTATTTAATATATTCGTAAAGTCCATAAAACAATTAAAAGAGTAGAAAAAGAAGATAAAGAAACTAAAAAAAAATGTATTTCTTTCTTTTCCTTTTCCAAAAAGTAAACGCCAATAAGGACATGCTTTTGCAAACGTTCAACGCAGAGATTTGTAGCTCTTCCTCGTAGACTTATTAGAATAAGTTTTTTCTGAATTTTTAACGTTGTTCTATTTGGCTCAGTTAAACGTACAATCTCAATGGCCTCGAGTGGGCTGATTCGCGTATCTTCTTGAATAAACATTTCAGTATTGTTCCAAGATTCCAAATCCTCCGCTTAGCTTAACTAAGCAAATGGTTGGATCAAAGAGCTTATCTTCGGCTACATGTACAACACCCGAATTTTTCCACCGACCGTATAGGTTCTAAACATTTGTATTTCTTAGGTAAATTTGTCTCCTTCTATTTGTTTAAACATGTACACAGATATTGTAGCAACATTCGATATATCGAATATCACTTTTTTGTTCGTTCGCTATATAATGCAGCCGATAATGCATTTGAGAAGAGTGTACGTTATATCGATCATCCGTTATATCGGCATTCGTTATACTGGACCACCACTGTACTTTAAAAAATAGCCTCTGACGAAAAATGCAACCGACAACTGGAATCCATTAACAACTGAATGCATTAAATATATGTGGAAAAACATGTCGGTGTCCGTCATTTCACTTTTTTGTGCCCGTTATAGAGGATTTACTAGTGTGTAGTAAGAGCCGTGTTTACATTTACCCCTGTTTACATTTACCCACATTGACCCTAAGTCCCATTTTACAAAATAATATTTAGTCAAATAAAATGAAGCGAAAAAGTGAATGCAGAATATTTTATGATTCATAGCGAAATAATTACAAACCGAAATGAAAGTCTGCCAAATAAAAACTGCGGAGAAACAAAATGCGAGTTGTTGATATGCGAAATAATAAATGAACTGGTTTTGATTTCGTAAGGATATAAGAAACGACATATGGGTACTTTGCTCTTAACTTTCGGAGCAGAATATACATATTATGTATATCAACTCAGATAAATAGTGTTTGCTCTGTATATAGTACTAGCTGACCCGTGCTCACCTTGCTTCGCCTTCCTGCAACTTTGAATAGAAAGCAAAATATTTTCTTTTAATGTATTGCTATATGTATACAGTGTACTCTCTCCTTACGGACACCTCTCATAACCGGACACCTCTTAAAACCAGATAGATTTCAAAGAACGGAAATAAATACACGATTTTCCATATAAAAAATTCTCCCATAACCGGACTCTCTCATAACCGCACACGGACACCAATTTTCGTAACCGCAATAGAATGTCGCTCTCTCTCTTAAATGGACAAATTGACAAATACTTTATTTTGTTTTTGTTTTCCTCTTCTTTACACTTTGCAAAGAAACGAAACAAAAATGTAAGCTATGGAGTGTGCCTTTGCTTTACTATCACGTTCACGGACACTTGCTTTTCTGTGGTGAACGCTAGAATTACACACGCATGTTTCCGACATTTTGAGAGATATTTTATATTATATATTGTGCGAATTTTGTATAAAGATTAAAATGATTCCGCTGGTCACAGTGAAGTGAAAATTTATCTCTGATAGGACAAATAATGCCGGAATATGGAAGCATCCTGTATTTCTCGTCAGGGTATCCCGTCTTGTCCTAACATACCTTAAATTGTCATGGCCCCGCTAATTTTCTCAACCATTGACGGCATATGCTGTTTTGTCCGCAAACGTGTTATTCAACAACTATGTAGGTATGTGCATTTATAAATCCTATTGCATTTTTTAAATAGGTTTGTATTTTAAATGTATGTGCCAGAAATATGTATTTTTCGGTAATTTGTGTTTATCACATAAAAATGAATACGTTTATAAAATTAAATTAATACAACATGTCTATTGTGTTACTTTTTTTTAAAAAATGTCAATTTATTTTTTTCTCCCATAACCGGATACCTCTTCTAACCGGACAAATTTCTCGGTACCGTCAGTGTCCGGTTATGAGACAGTTCACTGTATATGTATAAAGGGTGTCCCAAAGTTCACGCAGGAAGTAATTTTGATATAAAACACCGGTTCTTATTTTTTTTATCGATTCATAAAGTAAGTAAAGGAACCCTCTTGTTGAAACCACATGTCATCCATATCCATATCTTGCAATTTAGGCACAAAAAACTGGATTATCATGTCGCGATAGCTAGCACCATTTACTGTTACTGTCTGACCAGCCGCATTTTCAAAGAAAAATGGTCCGACAATGCGTCCAGCGCAAAATGTGCACCATGCAGTGATATTTTGTGGATGCATTTGTTTCTTAACAATCACTCCTGGATTTTCTGAATCCCAAATACGACAATTTCGATGGTTAACAAAGCCATCAAGATAAAAATTCGCCTCATCGCTGAAGATGATTTTGTTTGAAAAATCTGTCAAACGTTAATTATTTTAAATATGTTGCGTTGACCTAAACCCCCGGCCACTCTCCGTCATATCCACGCACGGCACGCGTTTGGTAGTGTGATGAATGACCTTTAATTCTATGAATTATGTATTTTCATTTGTCATTATCTTCTTAAAAAAGTACATTCACAGAAGTGACCTTAAAACTCCCACGGGACTGGTCACAGGGATTGATGAGAGTTGTACGAAAATAATAAAAGAATAAACTATCGATGGTTTTTTTCGTAATAATTAACAAAAATTACATTCTGGTATGACAACTGCTCTAACGGAAGGTTAAGTTAAAGAGTAATTCGATGAGTTGTTGCGAAACATAGAAAAATGACATTTGATAGGTTTTAAGTTTACACGTAACAATTTTACTTTGTGGTTCCCCAACATCCCGGCCCCCCTGGAACAGAGTTTCAGGATGTAGGAAGTAGGACTATTTTGCTGATAGGACGATTGTAGGTTCCATTCGATGTTCTTAGTGTCACTACTCTGACCATGGTATCGTCTCCTGGATGAACTTGGGTCACTCTCCCTAGCTGCCATTTTGATGGTGGTAGATTGTCACTCTTGATGACCACGATGTCCCCGATCTGGTAATTTCGTTTTTGTTGGTTCCATTTTGGGCGTTGTTGAAGGGATGTTAAGTATTCCCGGTGCCATCTTTTCCAAAACCCTTGGAACATATTTTGCGTCAGTTCCCAGTACGTCAAGCGGTTAATCGGAATATCAAGCAAGTTACCTTCGGGTAGAGTCGTATAAGGGCGACCTATGAGAAAATGAGAAGGAGTTAGATAATTTAAATCGCTGTCAGAGGAAGCACATAAAGGTCGAGAATTTATAACTGCCTCAATTTGCGTAAGAAGAGTATGCATTTGCTCAAGTGTAAGAATGGATGCGCCGATTACGCGTCTCAAATGTAGTTTCACGGATCTGATCCCCGACTCCCATAGTCCCCCGAAGTGTGGGGCGAGAGGGGGAATGAAATGCCAACGGATACCATCATTTGCCAGTGACTGCACAATTGTTTCGTTATGATTCTGCGACATGAGGAGTTTATGTAAATCGTTAAGTACGCGCGCTGCTCCCTTGAAATTTGTTCCGTTGTCGCTAAAGACATTCGAGCATTTACCACGCCTAGAAATAAATCTACGAAATGCTGCTAGGAACCCTTCTGTTGAGAGGTCTGACGCCAACTCCAAATGCATGGCTTTAGTAGCCAGGCATACAAACAAGCAGATATATCCTTTCGTTTTGCGAGGATTGCGTCCGGGATACATTTTTAAGGTAATTGGTCCTGCGTAATCACATCCTGTGTTTTCGAAGGGATAAGCTTGAGTCACTCTTGATGATGGGAGACTCGCCATATATTGTTGACTAGTTTGCTGTCGTTGTCGAAAACATTTCATGCACTCGTGGGTGATTTTTCGCACAAGATTTCTGCATCCTAATATCCAATATGTTTGTCGAAGTATTACAAATAGGGCATCGACTCCTGGATGCAAATTTCGAGTGTGTTCATCTGAGATAATTAATTTTGTGATGAGGCTTTGTTTTGGAAGAATTATTGGGTGCCGCGTGGTAAATTCCATATGGGCATGTTTAATTCTGCCACCGACTCGGAGCAGTCCAAATTTGTCAAAAAAGGGTGAGAGGGTGTTAATTGTCGGATTACGATTCAAATCCGATTCCAATAAGCCCTTTCCATTTACACCGAAATCAGATTGAGCAAAACTTAAACAAATATTCCTAGCCTTTTCAAGTTCGATAAAGGAGAGTGCTATGCTAGCCGGTCTTTTTTCACTATGCTTGCAGTTTGTTACGAATCGTTTTATGTATGCCACAGTACGAACTAGCTTTCTCCAACTGGAAACTTGTTTGAGCAAACAATGCAAAAAATGTTCTTCATGAAGATTAAAGGCTCTAGCAGGAAGGGACTGAATTTTTGTCTCCGATAAAACCTCGGATGACTGCAGTATCCTAGACAAATCAATATTTTCATCGCCCCGATCGAAGTTCTGACTTAACCAAGCAGGTCCATTCCACCAAATATGGAATGTAAGTAGATGTGAAGCTAGCATACCACGTGACGCGCAGTCCGCAGGGTTTTCCTTTGACGCTACGTGTCTCCAAATATGTCGTGGCAAAATATCAATGATTTCAGCTGTCCTATTTCCAACGAAAGTTTTGAGCTGCGAGGGTGGAGATGACAGCCATGCTAAGACGATGCTAGAGTCACACCACGCGTACAGTTGAATGTCTGCGACTTGCAGTGCCGATTTGATCGAGTTCATTAATCGAGCCAAAAGCAATGCACCACATAGCTCCAAGCGAGGAAGTGAAGTTTGTTTGAGTGGTGCAACGCGTGTTTTGGCTGACATCAATGTGACACGATAGCTTCCATCTCCTTCCCGATGCCGACAATAAACCACGGCTGAATATGCCTTAATTGACGCATCGGAGAATCCATGGAGCTCCAGAGAAGTGGGCGAGTTTGGAATGTACCGAGGAATAGTGAGATCATTTAAGGCATGGATATCATTTCGATATCTAGACCATGTATCTGCCAAATGCTTAGGTAGCTCATCGTCCCAGCTAAGATTTTGAAGCCAAAGGTGTTGAAACATAATTTTGAAAGATATAACAACGGGTGCGAGCAAACCAAGGGGGTCAAAAATCCGCGCCACGTCAGAAAGAAGCTGCCTCTTATTAGCCCTGTTTGCCTTTTCTAAGTTGACTTTGAACAGTAAGTTGTCTTCACCCGGGTTCCAAAATATTCCCAAAACCTTAGCTAAGGAACTAACACTTCCCTCGAATAGAGATGTCATATTGACTTCATCCGAGTACGACGATTTTACCAGTGCTGAAGAGTTCGAAATCCATTTGCTTAGTTCTAAACCACCGACGGAAAGTAGCTGGACTAATTCATTTCTTTTGTTAATCAGGTCAGTTACAGTATCTGCTCCTGTAAGGACGTCGTCCACATAAAAATCATTGAGTAGAATTTTCGAAGCTAGTGGGAACTTCTGTGCGAAATCCGTTGCCAACTGCTGCAGTACTCGCACTGATAAAAAAGGGGCGCATGAAGTCCCATATGTAACGGTGCAGAGTTCGAAATGTTGAATTTTATCTGTTGAATTCTCCCTCCAAAGAATCCGCTGATATCGACGATGACGTTCGGTTACCCAGATCTGCCTAAACATTTTTACAATGTCTGCAGAAAATACAAAACGATGCAGACGAAATCGAAGACAAACCGCAACAAGATTTCTTTGAATGCTGGGACCTATGTGTAATTGATCATTAAGAGACCTTCCTGAAGAATCTTGGTAGGAACCATCAAATACCACCCTGAGTTTTTTACCGACGACAGGATGATGTGGTAAATAAAACACCTTGCCTGATGAGCAACCTACCTCGGCAGCAGGCAACTCCCTCATGTGCCCTAGCCGCGAGTACTCACGCATAAAGTGGATGTACTGGTCTTTTAAAGAGGGATCCTTTCCAAACCGACGTTCGACCGATAACATTCGGGAAAGGGCACCATTATACGTGTTACCAAATACTGGCGCATCCGATTTAAAGGGAAGGTGAACACTGTATTTTCCATCTCCACATCGTCTGACTGTTGATCGAAAATGGTATTCTACTGCTTTGTCCTCCTCTGAGTACCTTTGAACAGCCGATGGTGTCTCCTCCAATTCCCAAAATAGCCTTAAGGTATTGTCGACGTTGATTATACTGTTGAAGGAAGAAATAGGGCCGAAACTAGTAGAAGTGGAACCTATGACTATCCAACCAAATATCGACGACTGTGCTATGGGAAACCCATTATCTCCTGTGAGTCTATCACTTGTGAGAACATTCCAAAATTGATCAGCTCCTAACAATATATCGATATCTGAGGTTTTATAGAAATACGGATCTGCTAATGTTAATGACTTCACCTTGTTTAATGTTGGACCGTCAAGTGAGAATGCAGGCAGGGAAGAAGTTAACAGAGGTAGAATATATGCTGTGACCTCGATGTTGTCAGGTGAAACGCGAGACTGGATGTGTAGTTTACAAAGACCACGAGTAATTCCACCGTCGGATGATGATATTCCAGAAATTGAAAGATTTGCCGCCTTCCTACGAAGACCGAGACGATGAATACAGCTTTCAGAAATAAATTAGATCTGCGACCCTGAATCTAGCATTATGCGACAAGGCTGAGTGCGTCCTTGGACATCCAAAACATTCACGACGGCAGTAGGAATAACGGCGAGCGAATGATTTTGAGGAGTAATGACATTAACGGAGAATGTGTGTGAATTCGAATTGTTAAGTGGAAACTGTTGAGTTTTCAAAGAGTTAGATGACGACGGTTGGTTTGACGAAAGATAAGTTGATGAAGAATGAGATGGCGAGGAGTGTGATAACGAAGAGTGAGCTAACGAGGATTGTGATGACGACGAGTGTTGCGGGGTTTGTGGTGAAGAAATGACGGGCGAAGTAGAGGGATTCGAGTGAACAAGCGAGTGATGACGGCTACCACATTCACTACATTTATACGATGATCTGCATTTTTTCGATGAATGCCCCTTGCGGAGACAATTGAAACATAAATCATGTTGCTTTACGTATTGTCGACGTGACGCAAGATCCATTGCCCGAAATTGTTGGCACTGAAAGAGCAAATGATTGTCGCCACATTTCACGCACTTCGACCAGCTCGGAGCAACCTGGTCAATGGATTTAGCGACAAATGTGCAGGCCGACGGCTGAGATTTTCTGGGATTACTCGAACGAGTACTATTGCAGCTTAATTCCAACGCTATGCAACGCGTATTCAAAAATTTTAAAAACGAGGTAATTGTAGGGTTTTTAGTATCAACGCTCGACTCTGCCCATGCATGACGAGTGTCTGGATCAACTTTATTTAATAGAAGAAATATCAGCCATGAATCTCGCTCGCTTCGATCCATTGCCTCTAACCCCCTAACCACTTCATCGGCTCCATCTGAGATTTTTCGAAGTATATTGAGATCAGTGGTATTACAGGAGGGAAGGGTCATGAAAGTTTTAATAAACGAATTAACTATTTGCATCGGTCGATCATAACGGGTTTCGAGCCGCTGCCATGCTTGGCTATAATTCTGATCGCAAACAGAGATGTGAGCAACGAGGTCTGCGGCTTTGTCCCGTAAAAAGGATTTAAGGTATTGGAATTTGAGCGTATCGGTCAATTGGGGTTTGCTATCGATGGAGCTTTTAAACAAATCCCTAAATGAGGGCCAATCCTTATAGGAACCATCAAAAGGTGGAATTTGAATTTTCGGAAGTTCGCATTCCCTAACAACAGTTGAATTTGGGCGAGACTTTGGAGTGCTGCTAAGCTGTTGCAAAAACGATGCTTGCTGTTCCGCCAAACGGTGAATAGCATCGGCATTACTATCACTTCCATTACCCGTAACCGGTGGTGGTGGACGTGCAGCAGTACGACTGCGAACCGCAACTCTCATTGACCCACGTGCCTTCAAATATTTTGCCTCATATGCTTCGAAATCTAAATCGGGGTCTTCATAATCGGGTTCTAGTTGGAACGCGTACATCTCATTTTGGGTT
Source organism: Brachyopa scutellaris (assembly GCA_949775065.1). Taxonomy (NCBI): domain Eukaryota; kingdom Metazoa; phylum Arthropoda; class Insecta; order Diptera; family Syrphidae; genus Brachyopa; species Brachyopa scutellaris. The sequence goes on along the minus strand of OX459113.1, from coordinate 41,759,665 downwards.
TTTATGAATTCATTCCATGTTTCAGATAATTTTTCTGACTTGACTTCAATTAAATCAATGTTATCTTCATCTGTTAACTCCTCCGCAAACGTAAGCAATCGCGTGATCGTACCCTTCAAACGACTTCTAATTGATTTTAGTGTCTGTATAGTTACCGTTGCCATAGTGGATAACGGGTTTTACTGCGACGAATATGACAAATGCAAACCGCGTGGTAATGGTACAGTACACAATCAAACGTAATTTCCCCCAAAAATATTTTAAAACGAACAGAGTACCTTAATGCTGGTGTCAGTTACCAACTTTTTAATTCCCACGTTGAACTGCTTTCTGTCCGATAACGACACCTTTCACCTACTTCGCAACTAGAATGTTCTCCAATGGCTAAGCTTGTAGTTGTAGTATTAATTTTCCACAGCACCGTATGATCTGCTTCAGAGAATCTCCACCGCTGAATCCTCTGGCACAACAAACGCTCTGCCCTTAAGACTTCTTTCCCTTGACGAAGCTCCGGTGACTCCTCCGCAACACAAATGCTTCTAACGACAAATGCTCGTACTCACCAATTGTCTGCAACTCACTCTTTATTTATTTAAGTTTATTTCGCGAACACTTTAGTTCTTTAAATGTTCCAAATAACGATTAACTTAAATTCAACTTATAAATCCGACTAAAGAAGGACCATTTTGATGAGAGTTGTACGAAAAATAATAAAAGAATAAACTATTTTGGTCTACAATTCAAGATTTTATTCAACTTAACTGCTCGATGGTTTTTTTCGTAATAATTAACAAAAATTACATTCTGGTATGACAACTGCTCTAACGGAAGGTTAAGTTAAAGAGTAATTCGATGAGTTGTTGCGAAACATAGAAAAATGACATTTGATAGGTTTTAAGTTTACACGTAACAATTTTACTTTGTGGTTCCCCAACAGGGATTACAATCAATATCACATTGGCTTCCAAATGCAGATCAATAGCGGAGTGGTACTGAGGTAGGTTAAGCATCATTTTTCAAAAGGAGTTGTTGTACGCACGCCGGTGTAGGTTTCTGAAATAAAAGGTGAAATTTGTATGTAAGGGGTAATCTCTGAAACTATCTACTGAACCGATTCCAGAACTTTTCCGAACGCGGCTCATATAATAACTTGCCAAAGTTTCATGGCAATCAGATGAACGATGCGCGAACGGAGAAAAGACGAACAAACAAACTTTAATTTGCACATATTAGATTGGCTCCCTTATAACTGAGTTGTGCAAAAAGTTTTTTTTTCTGTCCTTAATATAAATTTGTTCACCTACCGTAAAGTAATTGTATTATGTGCTTAGTCTTTCTCTCTTCAAAACATAATTTATGTCCAAGTCTGAGCTCAATCGGCAAAGTAGTTCGGAAATCGGAATTTATCGAAAAAACACAATCAAACAGAAATTAATTTTTATATGCACATGTACGAATAAAGATTATGTATAACCTTCACCAACATGCACACCCACACAGCAACTCCCCAAAGTTTCATCAGCGATTATCATCACCATCGGATGAGCGATGAAAATGATCGCCAGACCGACCACACAAAAAAAAACACGATTCACTGCCCGAACAAAATGGCGAAGCTGTAGTGGAAGTAGGCAGCGCTGTCAAAGTTAAAATACACGTGAACCCTATAGCGCGAACACAATGCGAAGCTGATGCTGTAGTATGAATTGTATGGTGAAGCGCAAAGTTCAGCCAACTTCAACTTTCTACTTCCACTACAGCTTCACCATTGTGTTCGGCCAATTACCCAGCATACTGCAAGAGCAAAAGCGAAGAGAAAGGCTTGCATACTCGTAATGCAACAACGTGATCCTCTCCCAGCAGGTTGACGGACAATTTCAATGGTTTTCTGTCCTTTTTAATTAAAACCATTAACAATCACATTATTTATGTCTATTTCGCAGCTTCTAGGTAACGTAGGAAGATGATATATTTTTATATTATAATCTTTGGCAAGAAATGCTGAAATCAACCAAATTAATTTCATTGAAATAGGTGCACGCGTTATCACGTAAAGTGCATGGAAGTGTTTAAATTGTAAGCATTGAAATAAAAAAAATAATTTTTGTGCATAATTAAAAGTATAAAACACGATATATATATGCAATCCATTACAGGGGAACTCAACAAATATTTTACCGAAGGTTTTATCGAAATCCGTTCAGTAGTTCCCGAGATTAGCCAGAACATACATAAAAGTAGTTACGTCTTTATTAATAGTATAGATAGATGTATATAGTCCGATATACAGTCTGGCAATACGCAACCAGGGCCTGCTTCTTGCGGAAATTTGCATGTTCGTGTTATTTTTTGCACGATTGGAAGGAAAACTCAATCGGAAAGCCCAATTTTTGACCACTTTTTCGAGCAGCTGTTGTTGTTACTTATCGCCTCTGGTTCATCGGGGTAGTCAGGCGACTTCACATATCCTCATAAACAACAATCCAAAAGTGTTAAGTCACATGATCTTGGAGGCAAATTGACAGGTGACACGGGAAATCATGGGCTCATCGAATGTTTCGCCCAATAAATTGATAGTCGCGCACTACGTGACATTTTGTGGCGCCCTGTTAAAAACGCAACGCTCTTCCACATTAAGATCATTCAATTGGGGAACAAACAAAAAAACAGTAGTCATGGATATATAGCGCTCTCCATTGACTAACGTTCTGACCGGCATCATTTTAGAAGACATATGGGCCAATGATTCCACCAGTCCATAAAGAACAACAAACATTACTTACTGTACTTTTTATGGATAGATACAAGCATTGTTCTGAAGTAAGTCTATTCATAGTAAAATGGCAAACTGTCAGCTGTCAAATCGGTTGTCGCTGGAAAAGTATTGCCAATTCGAAAAATATATACCTACATACGTCTAAAAGAAGCACCATTGAAATTTCAATGCAAATAACTTAACAGTCTCCGGCAACAACCGAGAAACAATCTTCAACAGACACTCTTTGACGTAGCTCCTACGGCTCCTTTGTCTGTTGATTCAAATCAGTAAATCTTCAGACAAAGGCAAATATTTGTCACATTGTCGCCCAGTTATAATGTTGTAGATTTGGTTAGGCGGCTTTAATCCCAGTGCATTTCTCTCATGTCAACTAAATTCGCTCTGAAGCCTGGAAGCTCGAAATTGTCCATGAAAGGAGTTCGTCTTTTGTATACGCGCACCTCTGTACCTACGAGTATATCCGTACACAACATCAACATTGAACACTCCATAAAATACAATCAATGCAAATAACCAATACAACTATACTCGTACCTATGTACATGCATATGTACATAATTTAAAGGCAATTCTATTCGAAACTTGACAGAGTGTTCGTGGGCATGACGTGCATCATCCTCAGATTACTTTTGATTGTGCGTGTATCGGTTTAAAGTTCATCGAACGTCGATGGAACTTCATGCAAAAATTATACAATAATCAAACCTTTATCATCTTCTTCTTCGTCAGAATTTATGTTCGCATGTCCCTCGAGGGATGGCATTGGAAGGGCATTTTAATAAAACCTCAGATCATGTTGCAGTAGCAATCGTGCAATGAGCTGGAGTCGAGTTCTGGTGAAAGCTTATCTGAGGATAATAAGTGCTTGCGGGGTCGACAAATATTTATATTCGCTTCCTGTAGCAGGATGATATGCCAATACTGCTTGTGTGGCATAAAGCTGGAGACAGAATTTTATGGGTTATAAAGATAATATTTGCATTGAGAAATTTAATCCTGCAATTGGGGTATAGTATACATTATTTATGTATGTTGTATGTATACAAGGAGAATGCAGCTTGAGATTGCAGTATTATTGATGGTACAACACAATTATTTGGTTTTTTTTTCACGATTATCAGTTTCCATTTGTTTAAATTACTTTTTTAAATATTCAAAGAACTGAAATAAAAATACACAACGAGAGTGCGGTAATAAAGGCATATGTACTTACTTGTTAACTACTACCGTGACATTTATAACTTTTATGCTAGCAAGGCACTTGAGCAATGAAAACTCATGACTTTTCCGAATTTCAACAGCATACTTTGCTTATATTCACACGGACACGGTGCAAGTATGTATCATTACGAGAAGAAGAAAAATGAGCAAACATTGCAAAAATTACTCAATTCGTTTGCAGAAAAAGTAATCATATAACCCGAAATTGTCCGGCTTGTTCTCTGCATTGGAGTTTATTGAGTGGCAGGCAAGTTTGTAGTTTTTTCTCTTTTTTTGCGTCATGATTTTCGGGGTTGGTTATTTTCTGTCTAACACATACTCTCTTATGAGCCACATAAGCCGGAAAAAATTGGCTTATGACAGTGCTGTCGTTTGTACTACAATAGTAGTTTTGTACTACCCATCAGCAGCCCGTACTACCCTTGTCTCAATTTGTACTACCCAAACATGCAAAAAAAGAACTACTCATGGCAACAGTTTGCAATATGTAATGCAACAAATAACAGTAAGGCACAAAGGGAACTCGAAGAATCTGTCAGTCTAAAATCTGTTCGCGTAAAAGCAAAACAGCAAACATAATAAAATAACCAAATGAAATGCAGTAGATAATAGTAAAGTGTTAAAGTCTTGATGGCGATGATGACGATGACGGTAGCGACGAAATTACAAAAAATTTGAAAAAATTTTCGAAAAGAATCCGGAAATTTGTCTCTCTATCTATATGTCTGTCTATCTGTCTGGCTGTCCGTCTGTCTGTCCGTCTGTCTGTATGTCTGTCTGCCTGTCTATCTGTCTGTCTGTCTGTCTATCTATCTGTCTGCCTGTCTATCTATCTGTCTATCTGTCTATCTATATACCTGTATGTCTATCTGGCTGTCTTTCTATCTGTTCGTTCACTAATCCAATCGAGATTTTTATAATTTTGTGCAATGCCGGAGAACACATCGACGATGTGAACTCGCAAACATTTGCCGAGTACGATATCAATCCAGTCGAAACATCAACAGGAATTTGGCCATTGCCAAGCGCCAGCAGTTGTCTTGAGAATTCAGCAGCCGATGGGTCGTTCTGCAATGCGACTCTCATGTTCGTGGTCAATTACAACTTCTTGACATGCCGCTACAAATACGACGATTTCAGGCATGTAAATACTAAGTACATCGGCAGCAGTAGATTTCGGGATGACGGGAAGCGTTTGACGAAAATCTCCGGAGAGTCCCACCAAATCGTCTCGTATATATCGTCCAAGGTTTGATCGTCTAATAGGAGGCATTAGTCAAGCAAAGAACTCTTCCTTAAAAACAACGAAGTCATTTTTGACTAATCCTATTCAAAAGAAAATTGATTTTCTGAAAAAAATGATCGAATTGATAAATATCGCATTGAATTTCAATTGATCGTAAAGCTATGTTCAGACGATTGCCAGGTCTGCAAATATTGTCAGGTCTACAAACGTGCTGAAAATTAGCTGCAAATGAGCTGACAATGACAAACTACCTTACAATGTTCAATTGCCGGTTCACACGGCTGACAATTTATTGGCAGGCGGTTTGCCTGCAAATTTTCTGACAATGTTTTCTTTGCAGATAAAAAATTGTCAGTTCACACGGTTGGTAGATGACTGTTTACAAAAAAAAAACCTACAAATTCATTGCCAGACGTTGTCAGACTCATAGCATTTGATAGAAATTTTTTTCTTCGTGCTAAAATGTCTATGCATGGAAAACTATATGTCCCAGGTAAAAACTTTGTGTGGTGAATTTGTAGGTAACATTACGGCGCATCAAAATAACAGGTCATTAACAAATTTTAACGAGATAAATACGATTTTCACAAAAATTGATTAAACATAATTTTAAAAAATTGTGTTTGAAGACCAATAACTCGAAAATGAAAGCACGGATGGTAATAGCCGTGATAAACATTCATCAATTGTCTAACGAACAAGCCCACTTTGGTTGCTCTGCTGTTAATAGACCAGAAGTTCTAATTAAATAATTGTTGGTACCTACTTCTCTGAAGGAACTTTTTTAAACACCCTGTAGCTCCGTGGATGTTAAAGATAGACACCCCCACCCAGACGTTTTTTTCCCTAGCATGCACCAATGAATCGTTCGCCATAGTAACATTTTTCAACACCCTGTAGATCCGTGGGTGTTAAAGATGGACCCGCTCTCCCATACGTTTTTTTTCATTAAATGGACCATTAAAGCTTTCTCCATAGTGACTTTTTTCAACACCCTGTAGCTCCGTGGGTGTTGAAGATAGACCCACACCCCCTTTCAATACGTTTTGTTTTTTCATAAAATAAACCAAGGAATCAGCTCCCAAAATAATATTTCATTGAAAAAATAACAAAATTATCTGACAATAATTTTATTTGCAGATGTTCAAGCTTCGCACATCTGACAATAAAAAACGAACCTGCAAATGTTCGAAACGCCTGACAATGACCTAACAATGTCACAAAAAGGTGTTCACACGATTGGCAGAGGCCTGACAATTTATTGTCAGATAGCGACCTGGCAATTGTCTGCAAATGATTTTTCTGACAATATTTGCAGACTAAAATTGTCAGTTCACACGGTTGTAAGACATTTAGGACAAATTTTTCATTTGTAGACCTAACAATATTTGCAGACCTGGCAATCGTCTGAACATAGCTTAAGGTTTGTACCGTTTGCGGATGTGATGCGCGATATACCAGTGTAATTACACGCACAACTCGAATCAATTGCAGCAACAAAAATAGCACATTTGTTCAATTGAAAATGACAATGTGAAAATGATACCTGTCGAATTGGTCACAGTCTAAATCAACGAATAACGCCATCTAGCGAGTTGTGGCATTGATCGCAGCACAGCGCCATTTATTATTTATCTCGTTAACTTCTCCACCCAAAATGCACGCAAAACGTCTTTTATCACAATGAATTTCACAATTATCCGAAATTTCCAAGCTTCACAACAAATTTTCCACCTTTATATCAAATCATGCGATAAAATGCAAAATTTCGTTGAAAAAAAATTAAAAATTTTCGCGTTTTTTCCGGGATTTTCCGAGTTTTCCACTAAGAATTATATTTTTCCATTCGAAAAGCCATTCCGGAACAATTGCACACAAAATTGCATACATTTCGATTTTTCAAATTTTCCGACTTTTCCGGAGGGTTTTCCCAAAATTTTCGTAGAAACCTTCTCCTGGCAATTACGCATAACTGAAAAAAAATTTGAGCCAAATCGGCGCAGCCGTTCTCAATTGATGAATTACTATACATTTTTTTTACACCATTTTTATATACATAGATAGATAGGAGAAGTCTATTGGTAAGCCATGAAAACTCCTAAGATCATGTTAAAATTATGCTCAGATTGAAAAACCAAACGGGAATCGGTAAGAACGTCCACACTGAAAGTTTCCTAAAAATAAAAAGAAAAAAATCAATACTAGTGAGCTCTAGATAATTTTTCTTCTGATTCAACACAATTTACCATTTTCATAATTTTTCTTATACTTACTTACTTAACGGGCTTCGGACCCGTGAAGACTCTCTGCCTGATACACAGCAGCCTTCCACTTTCTTCGATCCCGGGCACGCTGCTTCCAGTTGTCTAGACCAAGCACACTGGCATCCGCGGTAGCTTGGTCATTAAACCGGAGGCTCGGTCTTCCCTGTCGTCTCGAACCTGGGGGCTGTGATTCTTAGATCCTCTTTGCTGGAGCATTGTTGTCCATTCGCTCAGTGTGGCCGAGCCAGTGTGGTCGACGTGTTTTGGCTTTGCAGACTACATCCACATCGTGGTACAGCCCATAGAGTTCGCGGTTATATCTTCACCTCGATGTGCCCTCCTCGTATACGGAACCGAATACCATCCAACACTCGGCTCCATACAGAAAAAATGGCAGGATCAATGTTTTGTAGAGCATGCATTTCGTCTTCCGAGTTAGGAGTTTTGAACCCATTTGTTTTGCCAAACCGAGTAGCAGCGGTTTCCTAGGGTAAGTCTTCGTCGAATCTCCACTAAGGTGTCATTCCTGGAGTTGATGTTTACTCTGAGGTATGTAGGTTAGAGTTGGGCAAACTAATTCACTTCACTGAAATAGTTCAGCAGTTCTCGTTCACTAAAAAGAACTAGTTCACCAATGTAGTTCAGAAGCTCTTTTTGCTCAGTAGTTCTTTTAGTTCAGACTTAGCTATCAGCTTCACCATTCACCCTTCATACACAGACACGATATACATTCATCTCATCTCTCACACTCATCCATAAGGTATAGTTTATATCCAGAAATAGACCAGTCAGTCGTTCGTATATGTTCGTTTACAAGTTCGATTGAGAGGAAATACGAAAATAAGGGTTGTAGTAAAATGGAATATAAAAAAAATCTGTGTATACCGAAGTCACAACACACTGGAGTACGGTTGACTCGCACGACCTTTGGGTTGCGCTTGTGAGTTCCATGCGATATTTATGTATCTATCTGTGGTTTTATCTCTATCTCATACGGTAGTAAATTGTATACCTACTACTGTACTACTACAACTACAAAGGATACGTTCCCAAAGAATTCGTGTAAAAAAATCCGGTTTTGTATGGACATACTTCTTATCTGGTGAGCCGTAGCCGGTGTGATTTACTGAGCCATCACCGTCATCTGTATTGTGTTTGTGTTTCACAACTCACTAGTTTAGACACAGATTCAGATGACAGGTGAGGCGTTTGGGGGATGGATTCTTCGTTGCCTGGATGGGAGATCTCTTCTTGCCTTATCACTCTCGCTACCTGATGCCCATTAAGTAGCTGCTGGAAGTGCTGCTTAAACACATCTACTATTCCCTGCGCTTCGGTGACTAGGTTTCCTTCATTGTTCCGAAGAGCCTGCGTTCCGGGCTTGAAACCTGCTGCCATTTGCTTGGCTTTCCTATAAAACATCCGGTTGCTGTGCCTATCGCGGGACTCTTCTATAACCTTGAGCTGGGAGACTGCGTGGGCCCTTTTTTTCTTACGCAGGATCTTCTTCTCCTCCCTTCTTCTGGCTGGATACTCTTCTCTCGCTGCTCTTGTTTTGCGCTGCAGCGTGTGCATTTCCTGTTACCTTTTTCCGACGCACGCATTCATCATCATACCAAGAGCTCTTTTCGGGTGGTAGCCTATGGTGGTCTCTAATACTTCTTTGATGATGTCGCGATACTAATTCCACAGATAGTTGGCGTTTGTGGATGGTGAATGCACAGCGGGGAGTCTCTCGCTCAGGCGCTCTCTTCCAACATTGAATTTCGTTTTCTGGGCGGTTCGAAGCTTTTTCTCGTTGGATAGTGGAGCTCTGAACTAAGCTGCAACAAGATAATGGTCAGAGTCGACGTTTGCCCCATCGAAGGTTTGCATATTCAGAATGTTGGATGCTAGCCTCGCATCTATTAGCACGTGGTCGATTTGGTTGGCGATTCGACCATCTGGAGAGCGCCAAGTTGTTGTGTGGATTCGCAGTCTTGGAAACCTAGTGTTACTCATCACCTTATTACGAGCTGCTGCAAAATTGATTGGCCGGAAGCCTTTGTTTGTTGTTATGTCGTGGAAGCTGTGCTTTCCAACTAATCCACCAAAGATGTCGTCATAAAACTCCTCCTTGGTAGAGTCTTCAGCTTGGTCGGTAGGGGCATGTGCACATATCATGCTGATGTTTTGGAATGTTGCCTTGATACGGAACACAGCCAGGCGATCGCTGATCGGCTTAAAGTCAATTATCATTGAGCGTAGCCGATTTCCCACGAGGAATCCGCATCCTAACATGTGCAGTCTTTTGTGACAGCTGTAATAAATGTCGCAATTTGTCCTTTTTTCATACCTGATCCTATCCATCGTATCTCCTGGATCGCGGTAAAATCTGCCTTATACCGCGTGAGGACAGATTCAAGTTTTTGAATAGTACCTGTAGTGTGCAATGAACGCACGTTCCAGGTGCAAATTCTCAAATCATAGTCCGTTGACGTTCCGGGTCGTGGTGTTAAATAAGCGGGTCCATTGTCCGAGGATAGTGTCTCTCTAATATCTAGATTTTTTTTCGTGGTAAGGAAGCTACCCCAACTGCACAACCCCCAACCTGGAGGGCCAGTTCCTTTTTTTGAAACCACTGGGACGAGAGGCCGGTTTTTAACCAATGTCAGTAGCCCGATTCGGGGATGTAAGCGCTGCCGTTGGCCCAGAGTCGGCTCATCCGCCACCATCTCTTTTCCAATACTCTGACTAGAGTCCGTATCGACCTGGATCCGAAGATTGTTGGGAAATCTGGCGTCGGAAGTTTTTTTTTTCTATGTAAGTGTTCTAACGAGAATTGGATAGGGCATAGTTTGGAAGTCAGTGGTGGCTAAGCTATTTTCAGACAATCTAACACGGGTTGGGATACACGCTATAGAGGCGAAGAACTTATCGACACTGGTTCGGTTACGTGCCACAACGTTGGTGAACTTACCGACATGGTTGCGGCACACACTGCGGACGTTGGAGAACTATACGAAAGCTTCGCCTAGTACACAAACCCATACTGACATAGGTATTCCCTCTTCGAAGATCAGTGCGAAAGTCTTCGGCCACTCGATGCCCAAATGCACAAAAACACAGACAACGATTACAAAAGGTAAAGCCAGAGAAATCTGAACTATCTTAAAAATAGAGAAAAGGGAAAGATAGAGAATGGGCAAAAGCAAAGTGGACTACAAAAAAAAAAAAAAAAAAAAAAGTTTAATAAATAAAAATTGTTTGTGCATTGTTGATTCGGGGGCTCGAACCCGGGTGGGCTTCACCGTCGGGTGAATCTGCCGTCGCGTTTGACCTTTAGCCTAACGCTCTTATTTAAATCCCTGGTTCTAAAGCGAACCCAGTTGGATAAATGCCAGCGGGACCAGTAATGTAAGCAACGTACTTGAAGACAGGAAACGTGGTACGATTTCTTCACCCACACAAAGGAGGTGGGCCGTCACAAACCATTATGGCCTATTTCCGACTTTCCCACTTCGGCCGGGTTTAATTCACAAAATTCCAATTTTCTCACACCTATTTTTGAAAAATTCAAATTTGAATTTTAAGCCGAAAATTGGAATTTTGTGGATTGAATCGGGCCTTAAATTGGAGAAGGCGGAAGTGGCAGGCGAGGTGACCCTATCGTGGTGTGGGTGAGGATTCATTCCCGCACTAACGGGTATAAAAGGGGGGCGGACGCTGGAAACGCTCTCTTTGGTAATTTTTCTAACTCGGCAGCGGACGAACACGAACGTTTTGAAATGATAGTGACAAACAAAAAGTGAAAACGAATAAAAAAAAGAAAAAAAAAAAAACCCGCGTGTCCCTGAAAAGGAAAAAACATAAAAGTGTAAGAGAAAAATAAAAAAAAAAAAAATCAAAAATGAATAAGTGAAAACGAATAAATAAAAAAAAAAAAAAAAAAAACCCACGTGCCCCTGAAATTAAAGAAAAACCTAAAAGTGTGAAAAGTAAAAAGAAAACAAAAGTGAGAACAAAAAAAAATTAAATAAAAAGAAAACCCCCTGTAAACCCTTATAGTTATGGACGATACAACTCGTTCGGAACTCGCAGAGTTGCTCGAGCAGGCACAACTCGATCTGTCGATCGCCTCAGCCCTATGCCCGCTGGAGACCTTCCGACGGAAGAAGTTGGAGGCTCAAGTGGCCCAGCTAGAAGAGCAGGTGAGGGTGTTGAAGGCCGAACTCTGCGCCATCAAACGAAAACGCTGGTGCAAGTGGTGCCTGGAAGAGGCAACTTACATGCACCACGGCGAATTCTTCTGCGGTGTGATTTGCGAGCAGTTGGATGTTATGGAAGATCTATAAAACACCCCCCCCGTGGAAAGAAAATATAGTGTGTGTAAGAAAGAAAATCTAAAAAGAAACAAAAAAAAAAAAAACCTAGTGACCCAGTGTTAAAGATAAGAAAAGAAAATCTAAAAAGAAACAAAAAAAAAAAAAAAAACCCAGTGACCCAGTGTTAAAGATAAGAAAGAAAATCTAAAAAGAAACAAAAAAAAAAAAAAAAAACCAGTGACCCAGTGTTAAAGATAAGAAAGAAAATCTAAAAAGAAAAAAAAAAAAACATTGATCCAGTACAAACAGAAGTGACAGGTGAATGCTGACGACGACTTCAACTCCAGCAGCTTTCCAGGTGTTAGTTATTGTAGTGTACTATTAAGATAGTAAGCATTAAGTGTAATGAAATAAAATATAAATAAATAAAATAAAATAAAAAAAGAAAAAAAAAAGAAGAAAAAAAAAAATAGGCAGTGTCATAGTGCCCTTCTGGCGAAACCAAAAGCAGGAAAAATAAAGAAAAATGTGACGTGTAAACGTGAAAGGGATTGGCCGCGTATCTTTTAATTTCACTAACCCCTAAATAAGTATTTTTTTCAAGCTGACACCCCCCGATGCTGTGCACACCATCAGGAGAAGCAGATGAAAGGTAAGTCAGAATAATTATTATTTTGTTGTTTTTTTTGTTTTTCTCTCCTTCCTCTTTTGTTTGCTCACGATCTTCGCTCGAATTCTTGCCCTTTTCGATTATACCTCGATTCGTGGGTATATCGCGTTGTGATAAAACAAAGAGAGGATAGACAAGTTTCACCACGCATCCGATTCCCTCCCAGCAGGAAAAGGTAATCTATTGGAATCGAAAGGGGAATCAATCGCTAGTATAGAATATTGATTCCAGAATGCATTATTCTTAACACAGACTATGTCCTAGGAAAAGAATCGATTACCTGAAAGTGTTCTAAGAATGCATTATATAATTCATTCTTTGTAATGTATTATATAATAAATGCATTAATAATTAGTTATATAATTCATTTCTCCGACATAAATTATAGAATTTATCCAGCTTTAAATGAAAAATAGACAGTTTATTTTAAATATTTTATTATCAAACAACAAAAAAACAAGAATAAAAGTAAATAGGATTTAAAACACAAAAACATATTATTAATCAAAATCAAACTCAACGTAACTAATTCAAAATCAAAACTAAAAAAAAAACAGCTCAACTCATTTTGCTTTTTTCTTATCAAAGTGGATTTTTTTTAACTGCCGTACTTTTATAAGGTGAAATGCCTTTTTAATCTCGGTGGCATATTCTTTCTGGGTGAATCCTTCACGTTTTAGGACCTCTGCAATTGAAAATAGACATATGTTAATATAATGGAGAAATAAAATATGTGAACAATTAAAAGGTGTACGTACCATACATTGCCTGGTTTAAGTTTTCGAAAGCTTTAAATGATGATTTTCCTTTTATCCCCTCAAAATTGTAATTCATTATTAGTTCTTCCACGACAATTTTCCCAAAACTTTCTTCAGTTTCAGCACTTTCTACACAACTTACTTCTTGGGAAATAGAACTTTCTTCTGCACAATTACTATTAATACATATATTTTCTTTTAACAGTTCACTTGCACAAAGTCTTTTTTTGGCTAATAGTCTTCGCCAATGCCGTTTAGAATACATTTTCCTTATTTTATACTACACTCTTTACTGTCTCGCGTTGCAACACACAATGAGTTATTCATGCGTTTTTAAATAAAAACGCAAAATTTGAGGCGACATGAAGGCGCCGACAGACAACTGTAACCAAAAAATCGTTAAATTCAAAAAACACTACATTACATTTTCTGCAGATATGGGAATCTAGGTGGTAAACAATGTGCTTTATTATTATATGGTATTACCACGTCGATTCTTTTGGAATGCATTATATTTCTCATCTATAATAACGAATTATGTATTCGATTCTCCAAGTAACACATTCCGTATTTTCCTGCTGGGCTTTTAACGTAGTTGCGGCAGAAAGAGAAGCCCCTAAGAGCATGCGTGATATCACGTTAAATTTTTTTTTTGGTTTTGCTCTTCGGTCTACCGTAGAGAATCAGCTGGTAATCCTGAAAGTAGGTCAACCAGCTGCATTGATGATTGCGGGTTAACGACTCCCGGAGCAGGGTTGCCACTTTGCATTTTTATGTGGTATTTACTTTTATTAATTTTTAGTAAACATTTCTTTTTTATTTCATTTTTTTTTATTCTTTCGGTTATTATACACAATATTATTGATAAGGCGCCAATGAAGGATGGCCACTGCAATTAGTTTGCCTCAATTTTTTTGTGTTTTTTTTTTATGCTTTTAATGTTAGTTTTTTTTTGCCTCAATTTTTCTTATAAATAAGTAGGCATACAATTTTAATAAATATCTACAATATTTATAATTTATATTTATATATATTTTTTTTTGCGACCAAATCTTTTGGTTTTTAATGAAGTCGAATCGACTAGGTTAAGAAATACTATGTTAGACCGTAAGTAGGTATTAAGAATAAAGTATTGTTATTATTAAAACAGATATTTTGGGATATTTTTTTTTGGTTGTGTTGGTATTCTTTGCTTCCGCTCTATTCACGATTGACGGTTTCAGCGGGACCCAGGGAAGTGCAATCCTTTCATTTCTTTCAGATCCATTGGAAAAGATGAATATGGTTTAGGTTCAACAAGGGGCAGATGACAGTGCCTAGGGGAGATTGGGGGAACATGAGGATTGATCTCGGATGAACAAATAGTTCATGTCAGATAGGGGTCACCATACAAAGTTGAGGACATGGTGGCCAAGGTTGTGTCGCGCCGGAAGCAATGCGATAATGGGGTGGGTACATCCTCATAAGGGGAGCTGACGACACTCTGGGCTCTCCCCACCTACTGAAGAGCAATCGAAGAACGGAGAGAAAATAAAAAGGAGAGCTGATTAGACGTCACAACTTTTCGGGTCCCTCTTCTTAAATATTTTGGAGAAATACCAACTTTCTCAGGCATGGAAATGCGTAACCCCGTTCGATGATCTGTGGCAAGGATCCCCCCATCCCGGCGAGCTAGCCTTTGGCGGAGCAAACATGCCTCCAGCCACAGAAAGTCGAACATCCTTTCCTCTCTGCTGCCCGGAAGGGTCCAAGGAGTCCTGTGGTCTTGGGTTCCAAGGGTAGCGTGGGTGAGGGAAGGCTGCGAAGTACACGCGGATAGGATAGTGGTGCGCGGGTACTGAATGTACCAGATCCTTTTTGCCAACAAGGTTGGTTGTGGGTTCTAAAATTTTTTTTTGGATTCAATCTCAGCCCTTTTGTTGCCCATCTATCCGCGTCCTTTTCTTCCATCCGTTACAAGATGTCGGAGTAGCTCAGATAAGGTTTTGTTTCCGTTTTGGAAACTTCCATCGAGGGAACTCGTCCGCAGAAGTGATTATAGTGCTGCTATTTTCTCTGGATCAGCACTCGCACTTATAAGTTTAGCAAGTCGAGCTCGGGTGGGCAGCGACCAATATCCGATGGCTACCACTCGGAGGTAAAATAAGCACAATTGATGTGTAGTTACAGTTACAACACTCGGCTTTGCCAAGTTAAAGCCAATCAGTGCCTACCCTTTTTCCACAACATCCAACCATCGGGACAGCTAGTATGTACATATATATATTTCCCCTTAACCCTCAAACGTTCTTTATTAACCGGGGTTAATATGGGTTTTTTTCATTTTATCATATCTTGGATACTTTCGAACAAAATTTCTTTTCATTCAGACTCAGTGACTAAATATTTTATAAATTTTAAAAATTTAGAAAAAAATTAAGAAAAAATGATTTTTCGCCAAATTGTAGCAAACGTACTCGTACCTTACTAACCCAGTCTAATATTTTAACTTTTGCATGAATAAATTGTAAATTTGTCCTATAAATTCTTTCTCTTATACTTATTCGTATTCACTTAGGCAAGCTTCTGCAGTTATAGTACCAAGAGCCAATAAAGAACACTACAGACGCTTGCAACAACTTGCCGGATATATGCAGTCATGTAGAATGCAAATCCAGGTTCTTAAGAAACTTAAGACATTGGCTACTGTCCAGGTCTAGCATAGAAAATCTTATGGAGACAATAACGTAATCAGCTACATCTAAAATCAACTATATCTTAAAATTGTTTGGTTTTAGAGCCGAAGCAACGATAAACGAGTATTCGTATGTCCCGAAGAAGAAGAAAGCCATCATTTTGATAACCAGCATGCATTACGATGCACAGTGCGTTGAATACTAGGCGCTGGTGGACAAAAATCAGAATGTGTTCGTACTACCGATTTTTTGTAATACTTGTTAAACTAAGTATTTACATATTATATCTATTAATATTTTGTGAAAGAAATACATACATGTGTAAAGTATAAGTAAGACGAGAATCAGGCATTTTAATTTGAGAGTGGTGTGGCGAAATAAAATACAACATTTTATTTCAAGTTATATTTCTCATTGATTATTTTACTATAATTACTATTTATACCTACAATATCGGTAATTGTGTTTAACCAATAAAACAAGTGTGATATAACAATTTACCCAAGAAGAATATACACCTGTGAGTATTTATGTATTTAGGTAGAATAGAATAGAATAGAATTTCATTCTTCTCGGACAATATCCGGAAGGTACCTATCCTTGGTGAGTACCAAGGATTAGGCTCTGTGGCACTTCCTGCTACTGTTTGAGAAACGATCATTGCTATTAGCTTTGCAAGCTATTATAAATCTAGATTCATAATTCTTAACTTAAGACAATCGATTCAACACAAATAAACCACTCATACTTTAGACATTCACTTTAACAAACTCAATCACACATTTTTTAAATGTTTTTATATTGGTTATTTCTTTAACATTAGAAGGCAGTCGATTAAACAATTGGAATCCTTTATATTTAAGTGAGTTCTGAGCTCTTGCGCTTAAAAAATTGGGCAATCTTAGATCGTTCATATTTCTCAATGCGTAAGGCTGGACTTCACCTATATAACGGACATATTTTGATAGATACTTTGGCATTATATTGTTTTTAATCTTGAATACAAAAACTAACACATTCATCACCATTCTTTGCTTAACAGACAACCATTTCAGCATATTTAACATGGACAGAATTGACGTATAGCGACTACACTTTAATATACTTCTCATCGCTCTATTTTGAAGAATCTGTAATCTGCCTATTTGGCTTTCGTTACACAAAAACAGCACAGTTGAACAGTACTCAAAATGAGGCTTGACAATCACATTATAAATTTTAATCGCAGTTAAGGTTTTTACTTGTTTTCTTATTCTTTTCATGAATCCAATCTTTTTCCCTATTTTTTTACATAAATAATCAATATGGTTTTCAAAGCGTAGTTTATTGTCAATAATTATACCGAGATACCTAATCTCTTGCACTTGTTCAATATCCTCATTTTCTATTTTAAGATTTACATTAAAATTTGGTCTATTATTTAAGATCATACACTTAGTTTTCTTGGCGTTGATTTTTAATCTATTTTGACAAAGATAGGTACATGTGTAGCTTTTAAGCCGACTCACTTAAGTCAATTAGTCCACTATCACTTTCGGCATTTAAGTAAGTTTGCTTATTTAGGTTTGTTTTGTTTCTTGCAAAATTTCACTACACTTGATTACATTTATACATATTGTTTGTGAATTGTATTTTTTATTGATTTTTATTATTATTTAATAAGAATTTGATAAGCATGCGGTGTGTATGATGTGTGATATGTAAAAATTATGTATGTGTGATTGAATGTGTATAATTGTGTACTTATCTGGTTCCTGTATGAATTGTGTGGTGTGTACTGTGTAATGTGTAATGATAATTTGTGTAATGATGAATTGTGTAATGTTGATTTGTGTAGTGTATTTAATGTTCAATAAAATGCTCTTAGTTTTCATAAACGTTATAATGATTTATTTAATTAATTGTATAGAAGAGAAAAAAACTGTGTGTATGACAACTGCTGCAGCGCTGACCCAACCGATCTCGTTGAGTGTTTGACATCGAATAGCAAGAGTAACAATGTAATACATGACAACTGATATGCAAATCAAGTACAACAACAAATTTATAAGATTAGATTTAGATTAGCGAATGAGTGAAAAATGAAAGAATGTACAATAAGTGATAACTGTTGAAAAGCAAATAGGGTGCGCCTACAAGTGTTTGGCGATAAATATTACATTGAATTAGATTACGAATAATAGCAAGAAATTAATTATTTATGATGTGAATGAGGTTTCTTATCATCCAGCCCCCCCTGAAACATTAGGATGTTTCAGAAATAGGTAAAGGTGCGACCTTTGTTATTGGCCGAGTATAGTCTCCAAATTTCGTGCGGATGGTCACAACTCTGCATATTTTGTCCGCGCCAGGATGAACATCGATGATGCGTCCCAAGATCCATTTGGCTGGAGGTAAATTTGGCTCCTTGAGGATGACTACATCGTTGATCTTCAGATTGGGCTGTGATTTTTGCCATTTCGGACGCTGCTGTAATGTGGTGAGAAATTCTTTGTGCCAACGTTTCCAAAAACCTTGGAGCAATGCCTGTAAAAG
This sequence comes from Brachyopa scutellaris, assembly GCA_949775065.1. Taxonomy (NCBI): domain Eukaryota; kingdom Metazoa; phylum Arthropoda; class Insecta; order Diptera; family Syrphidae; genus Brachyopa; species Brachyopa scutellaris. The sequence continues at coordinate 41,741,213 of OX459113.1, read as the reverse complement.
AACCCAATTAGTTTTGATAGAAACAGCATTATTAGAAACATCTGGTTGGGGCAAGGTAGTATAAGCTTCCCCAATTAAAAAGTGGGAAGGTGAGAGAGCGATTGGATCAGAATCAGACGTTGCCCACATAGGGCGAGAATTTAAGAGAGCTTCGATTTTCGTTAGTAGGGTGTATGTATCCTCATAAGTGAGCTTGTTGTCACCTATAACTCGTTTAAGGTGCAACTTAACAGATTTTACCCCTGATTCCCATAAGCCCCCAAAATGTGGAGAGGACGGGGGTATGAATTTCCACTGAATATTGTCCTTGGATAGGTAGTCCACGATAATGCTGTTGTGCTGCTGACTGCAAACGACGTTGTAGAGCTCACCAAGAAGACGCTTAGCTCCGTGAAAATTCGTCCCATTGTCGCTCCAAATTTCCATAGGTTTACCGCGACGAGAGACAAATCGATCAAGCGCGAGCAGGAAAGCATTCGATGAAAGATCGCCAACGAGCTCCAGGTGTATAGCCTTCGTCACGAAGCACACAAACAGCGCTATATATGCCTTTTCAAATCTGGGATTTCTTCCTCGGTTGATGCGTATCATGATGGGACCTGCATAGTCGCAACCGACTCGACTAAATGGACGCGAGTATCGAACCCTTTCGGCTGGGAGATTCCCCATTAGTTGTTTGCTAGTAGCGCGACGTAGCCGAAAACACACAACGCAATCGTGTACAACCTTCCGAGCAAGATTTCTGCAACCTAGGATATAAAAGTTTTGTCTGATTAGCGAAAATAGGAGCGACACACCGGCATGTAAGTGCTTTTTATGAGTATACTCAACGATCAGTTTTGCGATATGATGCGTTTTACACAACACGATAGGATGCTTTTCAGAGTACGATAAAGATGAATTTTCGAGACGGCCGCCAACGCGAAGAAACCCGACAGAGTCTATAAAGGGGGTTAAGCTTATAAGTCTATTTTTCGGCGGCAATTCCTTCTTGCTTTTTAAAATCATAATTTCATCACGAAAAAGAGCTAACTGAGCAATTTTAATAAGAAGTGTTTTTGCCGACAATACTTCTTCAGAAGAGATGTAATTGAAACTACGATTATTAAGAGTGACACGACAGTTCTTTATAAAACGCAACACATAGGCTACAACGCGCACGGATTTAAGCCAGCTTGAGTGATTGAGTAGGACAGTTTCAAACGTGTTTAATGAAGATACGTTTGAAATGAATACCTTGGGTTTCAAAACGGAACGTTCTTCTAATTGAGTAGAATCGATGTCCTCATGTTTATATGAAGATAACTTCCACTGATTGCTGCTTTCCCAAAGCCACTGTGGTCCCTTCCACCAAATATCCATTTTCACTAACGTAGAGGGTAGCATCCCGCGCGTAGCTACATCCGCGGGATTTGATGCTGAACGAACATGGTTCCACAATTTTAAAGGAATTGAACTTAAAATTTCCGAAGTCCTATTCCCAATAAAGACAGACCATTTTTTGGGCGGAGCTGACAGCCAGTGAAGTACAATGGAAGAATCAGTCCAAGCAAAGATTCTAACATCTGGTTGCTGCAACGATGCTTTAACCTTGTTTATGAGCCGAGTTAGGAGCAGAGCACCACAAAGCTCAAGCCTAGGGAGCGATAAAACCTTCAATGGAGCCACCCTTGTTTTGGCTGCAACCAGATTAACCGAAATGGAGGTGTCCTTTTTAATACACCGACAGTATACAACAGCTGAATACGCGTCAAGCGAAGAATCACAAAACCCATGAAGCTCCCAGTTCATTTTATTATGCACCATGATTCTTGGGATAGCGAACGATTCGACGAGAGGTAATTCACTCCTGATAGCACTCCATTGTTGCGCTATATTTTCCGACACTTCATCGTCCCATTTCAAATTTTTCCTCCAGAGGTCCTGAAACATAACCTTGATAGCTATTACGACGGGAGAAAGAAACCCTAGAGGATCGAAAATTCTGGATGCATCCGATAAAATACGACGCTTTGTGCATATGGTTGCAGATCCTAGTTTCACCTTATATGAAAAACAGTCTCGCGCTGGGCACCACTGTAACCCAAGCATTTTAACGGAGCTCGATTCCTGAAAATCCACTGGCGAGAGTTCCCTTTGATCTTCCGGTAAGGACACAAGTAAAGGCCAACAGTTTGTTGTCCACTTACGGAGATTGAATCCTGCCATTTGCAGAAGCTCTATGAGTTCCTTTCGAAGAGCTATAACTTCCTCTACGGTGTCTGCACCTGTAATAACGTCATCGACATAAAAATCTTCGAGAATGGTAGTGGACGCACGGGGATGGGTTGTGACAGAATCGATAGCCAACTGCTTTAATACGCGTACTGCTAGAAAAGGGGCAGACGAGGTTCCATAAGTGACCGTGAGTAGTCTGTAATGCTTAATTGGATCTTCTGAATTCTCACGCCAAACAATCCTTTGGAAATCTGTATGGTTCGCTGAAACCCAGATCTGCCTGTACATCTTTTCGATGTCACCTGTTATCAAAAATGAATGCCAACGAGATCGTAAACAAATGGAAAATATGTCTCGTTGTATGGTGGGACCGACGAGTAAGGTTTCATTTAACGACATTGAGTTATTCGATCTGGCTGATGCGTCAAATACGACTCTAACCTTGGTCGTAGAGCTGTCGCCTTTGAAAACGGCGTGGTGAGGCAAATAATAGTGAGGTCGTTCTAAAGACTGATGCACTTGATTCGACGCAATTTCTTCCATATGACCCAACATAAGATACTCTTGCATGAATGACGAGTATTGAGATTTCAAATTCGGGTCTGAATTAAGCCTACGTTCAAGTGAATAAAATCTAATCAACGCTGTGCGAAATGAATCTCCAAAATCGAAATCTATTGATGGCTTAAAGGGCAATTTCACCTCGTATCTCCCATCTGGCCGACGAATATGATTTTTAGTGAAATGCTCCTCAGTTAATTGTTCTTCTACAGACAGTGGTGGGTCATTGGTTATCTCCTCTAACCTCCAAAAACATTCCAAATCAAAATCAGCTTCCTGATCTAGACGAGTACAGTAGGTCTTTAGCTCACTACCTAATGTCGACAAATCTGATATGCGTCCTGCTATTACCCATCCAAAAATGGTACGGATTGAAGTCATGCCATGTCTACCAAGCACCATTGATGCTCCCGTTATGACATGCAGGAACTTATCAGCACCTAGCAGGATATCGATAGAGCCAGGTGAGTAAAACTTAGGATCAGCTAGTTCAGCAGGTAAAATATTGTTAGGTAACTGAGACACAACGAAAGGTGGAAGGGTAGAGGCAATTTTGGGCAAAACGAAGCAGTTAGTTTCAATGAATTCTGAACTGAGGCGAGAATGTATTTTCAAAGTCACCATTCCATTTGTGACCCCTGCCGATGTTGATGCGATTCCTATTATAGGGATCCGAGAGCGTTTTCGGGGAAGGCCCAAGCATTGAGCTACTTGCTCGGTTATAAACGAGACTTGGGATCCCGAATCAAGAAGAGCGCGAAAGTTATGGTAAACTCCTTTATTGTCTTGAACCCGAACTACTGCCGTTGGCAGTATAGTAGTTTGGCGACGAGAAGATTCAAGAGCTTGATTTGTGAGTAAAGATTCTTCGGAGTTAGGAGGAGTGCTTGAACTACCGGCACTTGCAGATGCGGATGTGGTAGAACCGGATGCTCTAGTTGATGTAGTTTGCGTAGGATGGACCAGTGTGTGATGTCGAGAGCTGCATTGCTGACAACGGAAAGTTGATCGACACCTATTCGATGCATGTCCTTGGCGTAGGCAATTGTAGCAAAGCGACTTGGTTTTTACGAATTCACGCCGAGCATCGATGTTAAGAGCCTTAAATTCGGGACAATTCGAAAGCGTGTGGCTTGCCTTGCATTTAGGGCAACTATGTGTGGACTCGACAAGATGAGTGCGCACGGCACTTGAGCCCTTACTACGACTTTGATTCGAACGCGACAGTGACATGCATGACTCAAGACAGGTACAACGTGTTTGTAGAAACTTCAAAAAATCTTCAATCGTACAATCAGTTTTCGATCCTACATCTTCAGCCCACGCTTGCTTTGTCTCATGATCAAGTTTTTGAACTAGGAGGTAGATGAGCCAAGGATCACGGTCATTGGATTCTAAGGCATTAAGCCCTCGAATGGCTTCATCTGCCCCATCAACAATTTTGCGAAGCATGTATACACTAGCGGTGGTGGACGAAGGCAACGATAAAAACGAATGTATGAACGATTGTATGATTAAGTTCTTTTGATCGTACCGCTTCTCTAACCGATCCCAGGCTTCCACGTAATTTTGTTCCGAACATGAAATGTGTTTTATTAAGTTCGCGGCGTCTCCCCGAAGAAACGATTTTAGATAATGCAGCTTTTGTGTGCATGTGATGGATGCATTTGAGTCGATTGTTCCCAAAAACATATCACGAAATGCTGGCCAATCTTTGTAGTCCCCTGAGAAGATCGGAACTGTGATCTGGGGCAAGTGAACGAATTTGGCCAACGACGGAGCTGAGGTTTCGTTCGAGGTTTGAGAACCTTCAGACTCGAGTTTATCTTCCACATTAGATTGATTCTTTAACCGAAGAATGGCATTAGAAATAAGGGCATGGGTTTCAAAATATTTTGCCTCATATTCAGTAAACTCAGGTTCTCTGTCTATGTAATCGGGACTGTCTATAAACTCCAAAAGCGCATTTTGTAAGACTACGAAGTCGTTCCAGTATTCTTCAAGTTTTTTTAGGCGAAATTCAAGAATGGACAACGTAATGGTGTTGTCGATAGCTTTCGCAAAAGTTGTCAAAAGAGTGATGCAACCCTTAACACGACCACGTTTAGCGACAATTTTATTCATTTTGAATATAAATTAATTGATTTAATCAAGAACGTTAGCTTAAGTACACGACAAATTATGTATGTATGTTGGTGGTGTGAAGCAGTTATGTAAAATGTGGAATCATTGTCCCGTTTTAACTATTTACCGCGTGATCTAACCGCACTTATGTGATATTAACTATGTATACCGAACGTAGTACATAAAGATCCGCGTGGTTCAAAACCGTAAAGTCCCGTATTTGTATGTAGTATATAGATGTTAGTTCGTAGAAAACAACCGATATTTTTTGCAAAAAATCTCATATAAATCTATATATAGTCACGGTACAATAGGTACATATCTGAATATGTATATATGTACATATATAATATCAGCACTTGACGAACGTTCAAAAAAAATGATTTAATTAATTAGCGTATGTTCACTTTTTCACCCACCTATAACTGATGACGCTTTATGTGTTATGTACATATATCTACGCAAAGATATATACAAAAAAGCACTGCACAAAATTTATTATATGTATATTGTATGTATTGTATGTGATATTCTAGTTATCCGGCTCGAAGGACCAAAAAATATGTTTGTGAATTGTATTTTTTATTGATTTTTATTATTATTTAATAAGAATTTGATAAGCATGCGGTGTGTATGATGTGTGATATGTAAAAATTATGTATGTGTGATTGAATGTGTATAATTGTGTACTTATCTGGTTCCTGTATGAATTGTGTGGTGTGTACTGTGTAATGTGTAATGATAATTTGTGTAATGATGAATTGTGTAATGTTGATTTGTGTAGTGTATTTAATGTTCAATAAAATGCTCTTAGTTTTCATAAACGTTATAATGATTTATTTAATTAATTGTATAGAAGAGAAAAAAACTGTGTGTATGACAACTGCTGCAGCGCTGACCCAACCGATCTCGTTGAGTGTTTGACATCGAATAGCAAGAGTAACAATGTAATACATGACAACTGATATGCAAATCAAGTACAACAACAAATTTATAAGATTAGATTTAGATTAGCGAATGAGTGAAAAATGAAAGAATGTACAATAAGTGATAACTGTTGAAAAGCAAATAGGGTGCGCCTACAAGTGTTTGGCGATAAATATTACATTGAATTAGATTACGAATAATAGCAAGAAATTAATTATTTATGATGTGAATGAGGTTTCTTATCACATATATTTCGCACCATATGTTATCAGTCTTAGAATAGTATGGAAATTCTTTATTAGCTTTCGTGGATTTTGCGGTTAATTTTGGATTTGTAAAAGTCTTACGGTATTCCCATCATCCTGGTTTGGGTTTATCCACTATTACATGTGTTTTGAATTTCCTTCTTTCTATTTTCAAAAATCGTTTTGTTTTCGTACGCATGCACCCGCCAAGATTTAAATGATATTCTGTATGAAATATGTGGCAAACATTGAAAGCATCTTTTCCAAGAATGAAGATTGGAAAGTCCAAAACGATAATTTTCTTGCCTGGGTATTTTATCGCTGATTGATTCCTTATTAACTTCCTTAGGAGTTGCACCATATATGTAACATTTTGCCGCGGCATTTCTCCTTGACAGAACATTAGATAGTACACTGCGCCGATACTTAAAATTACTTTTCTGGTCCTCCGCGGCTAGTTCCAGGAAGTTCTTTGGACACGATCTGTTCAATAATCTTAACAAACTTTCGCGAAAACTGAAATCGGTTTGCAACCAAAGATGGCGACGCTTTGCAACTTGTTAAAAATAACTTATGTATAATTGGCAACACTTAAATTATTCTCTTCATTTCTGCCATTTTATTTTTTGCCACCATATTTATGTATCGCACTTCCTTTCTGATACTGAAATAAATCTGACGTGTGTTAATTTTTCTCCGCGTGTTTCATTTAATTCAATAGGTTATGGGCCCAGCTGGTTTTCATTTTTTTTTACAAATTAATTTATAAATACAAAAAAAAATTAAAATAAAAATAATAGTAATAAAATGTCAAGTAGTACAGCGAATCACGCTTCTTAGCGGAGAAAACTTTAGCACATGGCGTGCACAGATGGAGGGAATCCTCCACAAACAAAGATTCCTTAAAATCGTCGAAGGAAAGGAAACTCGACCAGCAGGTAACACAGCGGAGGCTGAAAAATGGACTGAAAAAGACTTTGATGCTCGAGCTGAGCTTCTTCTATCAATGGAGCCCCACGTGGTTGCGCTAGTGCGACACATGCGAACGTCGAAGGAGGTATGGGACTTCGTTGAGAATACATACAACAGAAAAAGTGTACGGCAGAAAGCGGAGGAGTTCAGAAAACTTCTCAACATGAAAATGGACACCGCTCAAGGCATGGATGAGTATCTTAGAGAATTCAATGCAGTTATCAATCGCTTAATAGAACTGGATGCCAAATTAGACAACGATCTGCTAGCTATCATTCTGCTTGATAGCCTTGACGAATCGTACAAAAGTGTACAGGCAGCTTTTGATGCACTGGAGAAATTCCCATCGTTGGATACCATTCGCAGTCGATTGATGGAAATAGGTGACAAAAGAAAAGAATTTGTAAGTAATAACGCGATGAGAGCTTCTTCTTTCCGAAATAAAAAGTATAACAATTTCCGCCAAGCATCATTTCCCCGGAAAAAGGGGACACAAGGCGAGAAACTGTCAAACACAAACAGAAACTGCGAGACAAGCAAGCGATAACAATTGCGGATTCATCATGCAGGAACTTCTCAATTCTTCTTGTGCAGAAGTCAACACTGCTGGAAAAGCACGTTGGTGTGTGGATAGCGGTGCTATGTCCCACATGTGTCAAAGTAAAAAATTATTCTGCGAACTCCGTGAAGGTCATTTTGGGTTTGTTAAATTGGCAAATAACAAACAAATCGACATTGTGGGTATCTGAACTGCGACCGTAAAAAGCAGAGTAAATGGAAAGGTTATTAATTGTTCTCTTTTTAATGCTCTTTATGTTCCAGATTTTAAAGAAAACCTAATTTTGATAACCAAGGCGACTTCAAACGGCATCAAAGTCGTCTTCGAAAACAATTACGCAAAATTATTTAACAAGGACGGATCATTAATCATCAAAGCAAGACAAGAGGATGGACTATACTTTATAAAAACTACAGAAAACACGAATTATAACAACACAAAAATTAACACGGCTTACAACACAGAAATGAACACGGCTTACAACAACACAAAAGTCAATCAGCAAAATCACACCCTGACGAAACAGCAACGAACAATCAACCACAGTGAACCTACGCCCGGCAAGGACAATATTTTTGAAACCTGGCACAGACGAATGGGACATCTAAATAGTGCTTCTTTAAAACAATTGCAACGTGAAAACTTAGTGAATGGATTACCACAATTTAAAAATAGCGAACTAAAGTGTACAACATGCATACAAGGAAAACAGACAAGACTACCATTTACATTGAAGTTGGAAAAATCTACATCGCATTGTCTGGAATTGGTACATTCAGATATCTGTGGCCCTATGAGAACGGAATCATTAAGTAAGTCATTATATTTTGTTACTTTTATCGATGATTTTTCAAGGAAAATATTTGTATATTTTATTCGAAAGAAGTCTGAAATGATGTCAAAATTTATTGAATTTAAAAGTTATGTGGAAAATCAATTGAATTTAAGAATTAAAAGAATAAGATCAGATAACGGGACAGAATATACAAGTAAAGCTTTTACTGAATTTTGTTGCATGCATGGAATTAAACAAGAATTTAGTTGTCCGAATATACACCACAGCAGAATGGTGTGGCTGAGCGCGCAAATCGTACACTTATAGAAATGGCTCGATGTTTGAAGATCGAAGCAAATTTACCTGACTTTTTGTGGGCAGAACTAGTATATACCGCGGCGTACATTAGAAATAGATGCCCAACAGTTCCGAATCGAAATAAAACGGCAGAGCAACTTTGGTCCGGGAAGATTCCAACTGTATCTCACTTAAGAGAAGTAGGTTCACGCGCATTTGTTTTAAACAAAAAGGATAGCTTAGGAAAGTTTGAGCCGAGAAGTGAAGAATTTTTGTTAGTTGGTTTCTGTGAAGATGGTAAAGCATATAGATTGTGGAAAAAGGGTGCACGTTCGATAACTAAAAGCCGAGATGTAATATTCATTGAAAAGGCAAACGCAAAAAATAATAAACAAGCATTTTATGAATATGATTTAAAAGAGAATGAAAAGAAAAGTATAGATATAGTTGAGGAAAATGCTAAAATAGAGTTTGATTTAAATAAGGATAAAAAGAAAGAGGTTGAAGAGAAAGAGACAGAATTAATTGATGAAAACGTTGAAGATGAGTCAAATGAAGGCCAGATCAATGACAATTTAGACAATGAGAAAACTAGTGAAGATGAAAATGATAAAAATAAAATCCCTGAAAGAAGACAAAACCCCATCCGTCAAGTTAGACTTCGCAGTGAAACAGCAAATCTGGCTGAAGTCGGAGATCCTAAATCAATTAAAGATGTTGAAAATTTGGAAAACGTTATTGCTTGGAAAAATGCAATGGCAATTGAGTATGATTTGCTTAATAAAAATAAAACGTGGACACTGGTAGATCGACCCATCGATAAAAATGTTATCGATTGTAAGTGGGTATTTAAAACAAAACGAAACGCAGATGGTACAGTCGAACGCAGAAAAGCTAGACTAGTTGCAAAATGATACGCTCAAATATATGGGAAGGATTATCTCGAAACGTATGCACCAGTAGCGGAAATAAGCTCTATTCGAATATTATATGCCATCGCTGCTAAGGATGATTTAGAACTACGTCACATTGATGTTTCCACCGCCTTCTTGTATGGCGATCTTGACGAGGAAATATACATGGAACAAGCAGATGGATTTATTAAAGATGTTAACAAAGTTTGTAAACTGGAAAAATCCATTTATAGACTTAAGCAATCCGGACATCAGTGGAACAAAAAGTTAGACGATAAACTGAAAGAAATAGGTTTTTCAAATTCAAATTACGACAAATGTATTTATTTTTAGATGGAAGATAATAAGACCACATACTTAGCCGTTTATGTGGATGATTTAATTATTGCTACGAATGATTTGAATTTTTATATTGAAATTAAAATTTGTCTCCAAAAACATTTTGATATTCGTGATTGTGGGGAGCCGAAGTAAACAGTTGGCCTAGAAGTTTCTCGAGATCGAGAAAAGGGAACAATCTCGATATGCCAATCAGGTTATATACAAAATTTAATAAAAGCTTATAATCTTGATCATTGCAGGCCAAATAAAACACCATTGCCGCCGAAATTCAAACTGCAAAAGGAACCTGACATCAAAGGAGAAAACCAAAAAGTACATCAAAAGGATTATCAAGAGCTCATAGGCAGCCTATTACACTTATCACTCTTCAGCCGTCCTGACATTACATACAGCGTTAATTCACTTTCACAATTTAATCAAGATCCCAGGGTTCAACATTGGAATTCCGCTCTATCTGTATTAAGGTATTTAAAACGGACTCAAAATTTTAAAATCATTTATCGCCAAACAGGAAAACCTCTCTACGCTTACGCCGATTCAAGTTGGGCTGAGGACATCGATGACCGAAAATCACAGTTTGGAATGGTTTTTGTCCTGTCTGGTGGACCTGTGGATTGGGAGTCGCGAAAGCAAAATTTCATTACCCTGTCAAGTGCTGAAGCAGAGTACGTAACACTTACCTCATGTGCCAGGCGAGCAAAGTACTATAAACTCCTATTAACTGAACTGGACTTACTTAATGAGGATACTCCAATTATAATTTTTATGGACAGTCAAAGCGCGCAATACATCGCAAACTACCGAGGCAAAAGATCGCGCTCAAAACATCTTCATATCCGTTACCACTATATCCGTGAGGCAATTACTGATGGGACAGTTACCTTGGAGTATCTCTCAACGGACAAAATGATAGCTGATGCCCTAACTAAGCCTACAACGGTATCTAAACACCACTATTGTTTCTCAAAACTTTTAGATTATAATCTTTTCTCCAATTTTTGATTATACTAACTTTAATTGAATTAAAATTTATAAATTAGTTTCGATAACATTCCTTATGAATTTTTTATTTTTGAATTAATTATGAATTTGTACAAAATTAAATATTTAAGCGTTGAGGCAGTGTGTTAAATATAACTTATGTATAATTGGCAACACTTAAATTATTCTCTCCATTTCTGCCATTTTATTTTTTGCCACCATATTTATGTATCGCACTTCCTTTCTGATACTGAAATAAATCTGACGTGTGTTAATTTTTCTCCGCGTGTTTCATTTAATTCAATACAACTCAAATGCGATAGTGAGAGCATTGTTTCCGGTACTTGCTCACATTCTTGTTAAAGACGGTATATTTCCGGGTCAAATCAAGTTTTGAAAAATTTTGACATTCGCTAATGTTTAGTAGGTCCAAGACCTATTGTTGTATTTCATCAACCTTGAATTTTTTTTGCAGAGCTCCATCTTTTGAAAATATCCTCATTTTTAATAAATGAGCATATCCCTATAAAAAGTTGAATATTTTAAGAAGTTGCAAAAAGTAGCAAAAAAGGTTTACTTTCTCATAAAGTACAAGAGAGGACGAATCGAACACATATCAAATTGCAGGTATATTTTGATAGGTTTTTTTTAAAAACTTGTTTAAAACTTAAATGATGGCACTCACAAGGGCCCACTTTTAAAAATTATTTTAAAAATTATTCGCACTCATTCTATAAATTTAAAGTAAACATGCTGGTAGTAGAAAACTCCATTATTAATAAACAATTAAAAAAAGTTAGTATCATTTATTTATATTCATCACTAACGAAGGTCAAAGTTATGTTCTCAGAGTAAAAATCACAGCTTTCGCAAAAACTGGCTGATCTCTTAAAGCAAAAACCGTTACTCCCGCTACAAGAAGAAGAGATACGATGAACAAATCATATCATATGGTACATAAATAAATGTCAGTTAATACTGAAGGCTTTGTATTACTTTATAAAACATTCACTTTTTTGATTTTTGTCCACTGATCAACGCACTGTGCGATGAAACCACAAATCATATTCGATTATAACTCGACTAACTCCATACAATGGAGTTATACGACTAAACATAGAACTTATTGGTTTCCTTTGGGGTTATTCTACAATTTAATTGATGTTGCTTGTTGAGAGCATGGTGAGAAAATGTCCGAAAAGATCTTCGCAAACTTTTCCTGAAATAACCGGCTCGAGACATACGCTTGCCATCGATTTAAGTTCGTAGCTTAGATCCGCTGACAATGTGATTTAATTTATCAGAACAGCTATGGGAAGCGTACACGGCTCGCAAATCGGAAGTATGCACCTCCATTGTCGCTTCCACAACCAATCGAAGAATGACATAGCACCGGTCGTGTTTGAAGAAGCAAAGTATTTGCAAGAAATGCTATAATCCGAATCAAGACAAAGTGTCGGAAACGTTGCCAAAATTGTTGTAATACGGTTTACGACCGCATATTACACCTCCTCTGGTTATTTGCTTGGATTGTACTAACAATATCTCAAATAAAATTAAAATATCTATTACCAAAACAAAAGTTTCTATACAAAATGAATTAGGTGGTCGTGGTACCCGGGTACCAACCATGGTTACTTTCACCATTGGTTTGAAAAATGGTAAGAAACCGCAGATTCTTTTCACTTTTTCAACAACTTTTAGTTTTTATTGCGTAAAAATGATTTTCTAGAGATGTCATGGAATCTCAAAAAATTGGAACAGTGGAAAAAAAAATATTTATTATATATATATATTATTTTGGCGACCTGAAGATTCTTCCTGAGAAGCATCACCAGGCAAAAATGGCTGGAGGTATTGTATTCAATTTGATCCTAATACCTAAAATGCATTTCATTGCGATTTTTAATGTAATTTTGCTCACATTTCGAGGAATTCGAGCTCTTCAAGTTATTGTTGGCGTACAAAAATGCTCCCTCAACTCTACAAGAAACTCCCTGCGTTGGCTCGACTTCACAGTCTTAGACAATCGTATTATTGGACCAGAAGATTATGTATGCCCAGAAGTCAGCTACATATGTACATGTGTATGTCTATGATGTTGTAAAATAGAGCCAGCGCAGCGGTTTGTTTTCATCTTAGTTGTGTATTGACCAAGCATTTGATAAATCACATCCACACCTCCTTTTGTTAAAGAATGTATGCTATTTTTTTCATCACCAGAATGAGGATGAGGCCTACATCTACATACAGTATGCAAAATTCATATTCGTACACCCCTACTTTGAAAGAAAACAATGGTTTTCCTTCAAAACTAAAAGAAACTGAGCAATGAAAGCTAGTGGATATTGTTGTAAAAGATTAACTGCATAAGAAAACACGTCAGATCAAAATCTATCAATTTACCAAAAACAAAATCCGTATTCGTACAGATGGCAACACTAAAAAACATCTCACTTAGCGCGAAGTTATACCGTTACGTTGAATTTTTTTCAAAGAATTGTATTTTGACTGTGTTAAAATGACATTTATTAAAGACTGTGCACAAATTTTACAATGGGCAGAAAAGCAAGTGAACTTTCAAACGACGTGAGAAAAATAATAATTGATTTACATAAAGACGGTAAATCTCTACGAAATATTGCAGCAATCATTAAAAGAAGTCTATCCACAGTGCAATATGTGATAAACACATATATAAAAAAGCGGTCGTATTGATAAAAAACTACGAAACCACAATAGACTTCTTTTAAATAGGAGACATCTTTCATTTTTGTTGCGCCAAATTCGAAGGAATCCTGGGGTAAGTGGAGTTAAACTTGCTGCAGGACTTCATAAATATCTCGGAGTTCAAGTTACTGCTCAAACTGTTCGGAACTATGTTCGAAAACTTGGATTTAGGAGCAGAGTCGCTGTCAGAAAACCAACAATATTTAAAACAAGATATGCAGTTCTGGAAGAGGGTGATTTTTTCAGACGAATGCAAATTTAATATTAAAACTTCCGATGGCCGTGTTAAAATTTGGCGTGAGTTGAATAAAAGCTTAAGTAAGCAAAACCTGATCCCAACATTCAAACATGGTTGCGGATCATTGATGGTTTGGGGATGTTTTGGTGGAACGGGTGTCGGAAAACTGCGTTTTATTGAAGGAATCATGGATTCAAAACAATATATCAACATCCTGAAAACAAATTTAATTGAATGTGCAAGAATGTTAGGCTGTGAAAGGGACTTTGTCTTTCTACAAGACAATGACCCTAAACATACAGCACTGAATACACGACTGTGGATACTTTATGACTGTCCAAAATATTTGAAAACCCCTCCTCAAAGCCCAGACACAAATCCAATTGAAAATGTATGGTCCATTTAAAAAAAAAAATAAAATATTACCATATTAGAAATATTGATGACTTTAAGAAAGCTTTGAGAACAGAATGGGTTAAAATCCCACAAACATTAACACAAAAGTTAGTGGAATCCATGCCATCGAGGCTTAATGCCGTATTAAAGCAAAAAGGACTCCCTTTTTTTATTTATTTTTATACTTGACCTTTGTGTTCGAATACGAATTTTGTTTACGTTTAAATTACAAAAACTACTATTTCTTTGAATTGAATTAAAAAGCAATGTAATTTCTTACTTTAGTTTTGTTGTACTTGTTGTATTTTAAATAAAACGTATTACTTTTTTTTCGATTTTTATTTTTAATTATGAATTAGTGTACGATTTTCTGTTCGAACTGGGGGTGTACGAATATGAGTTTTGCATACTGTACATACCTGACCTATCCAATTGTATGTGATATATACTCGTATTATATAAATAAGAAATTTAATTTTATTTTGATCCATTTTCACACAAATACAACTCACAAATGTACTGATTGAATATGATTGCCAAATAAAATTGATGAGGAAATTCGCTCAATTCACATAAAATTTCATTTTCCAATGTAAATCATACTAATGGGGGATTCCCCTTGGTGTTTTCCAGTGTGCACAAGAAATATAATATACGAAATTTATGCAAAAAACAACAAAGAACAATTAAAAGGAAGACAGGAAGTAAGAATTTTGTTTTCGTAGACAGAAAGCCCATAGAAAGAGTAAGCGAAAATACAAATTAACCTGGGTTAATAAGGTACTGATTAAGGGGCAAATATTGTCGTCCGTTTGAGGGTTAAATGCCATTGTAATAACTGCTTCTATTGCCGCCATTTCGATTTGATGTATCATATGTACTCGTTTGTCTGTCATTTTGTACATGACAGTCGTAGAAAATATAAGATTAACTTTTTAGCCGCAGTGCTGCTCGATACAAAAGAAAGAAAAGGAGTATCGAAAATCAAGTTTTGAAAATGCAACTAGAAAATGAAAATTCTCGAAGCACAAGCATGTATGTATGTACATATTGTACGTTTCTGACACATCAAACAGAAGGCTTGTACGTAAAAAGTTGGTGCATAAAGTATATGTGTGGCAGCACGATTACATAATTCTTTTATCCCATCACCTTATTTCCATGCAATCCCCGATTCCAGAACGAATTCAAATTCAGAAATGGAAATACCATGTTACAATCCTAGCAAAAGTTTTCCTTATCCAAATTGCTAGTCTTTTTTTTCCTTTTTATTTTGTTGCGATTCCCGAACACGAAACAAAATTTCTTGGATTAAAAGTTATTTCCATCAGCCGAAGAACCACAGCACTGAACAGAAAAAAAAACATCTTTGATCAAAATACGTACATGCATTTTGAATTTGTGTCCAGTCGACAAATGCGCCCATCCCCCAAACGTATCCAACTCCGATGGGAACACAGTTTTACTATAAAGATTTACAAAAAAAAAGGAAAACAAAAACAATCTCTTTAGTACAAAAAGGATTACAGATTGCACTTTGTCCATTTCAGAGTATAAAATGACTGCTTGGCACTTAGACAGTTCTATATCCTTTAACTTTTGACCTGCTGTTACTCCTTTTTACCGCCTGCTCCATTAGTTCTGGAGTTGGACAAACAGCATGATTTATAAAAAAAATCGGGAAAAACCACAAAAAGGACAAAGTTATGTAAAAAGTAAAATACAAACGAATATTATGCGGGAAATCGCCGAACGGCAACTTCTCTTCCTTTATTTGCCGCAGCAAAAAGTGTTCGTTCGGCTAAGGCGTTTGCTGTGTTTCCAAGGATGGCTGTTTTAGATTTGTTGTTTTTTTTTTTTTTTTTTTTGTTTTGTGCTGCCTTGCATCTTCATGTTCCTCTTACATATAGGGCGGGTGGGTTGGTAAATGTTGTGGACTACTTAAAATGGTTGCAGTGAAATTCCTTTGGTAGCACAGTTTGTTGATCCTCTGTATTTTTTTTCCTAGAAACTAGCTGTTGTTTGTCTTGTGTGCGATATGCAGCAAGGTGCGCTCTGTTGCTCTGGAATATAGGAACGATAAAAAAAAATCGAAAATAGAAATGAAAATGCAAAAAGGACATCGGCAGCAGTAGCTGCAGCGGGCAAACTTCAAAAGCAAACTTTCTATTTTGCTATGCCGCAGATAAAAGGCAACCACTTTGCATGTCAAAAGAAATAAACATTATTTCTAGATAAGAACTTCCGGGAGCAGCACCCGGTGGGAAATGCCTCCGTGTTCGCAGTGCTGTGGTTTTGTGCGTGGGCATGAGCTTGTTACGAGGTTAGCCCTACGGTGTACTTTAACGGTGTTGTTTTCCAGCCAAGTTTTTATACACTCCCCAAAAGTTCTTAAGTAGCTAAGAAGTATTGGTTGTAAAAGCATTGTCCATTTGCCGTGAGTTCGTGGTGCGGGTGGTGTTGGGGTTGATTAGAAAACGTGTGGCTAGAAATTGAGGTGAATAGAAAATGCGCGGTTGTTATCTATTAATTAATATCAACGGTGTAGCTAGTGAGGATAAATATAATTGGGAATAACATGTTTGTTCCAGTGAGTAATTGTGCATGTGTACATACATATGTATGTGTTGAAAGAATTCACCATATAATATACAAATACATATGTAAAACTGCAGAGCCAGATAGCATCGCCAAAATCAACACTGACTTAAATTCAATTTATCTTTTGTCACCAAAAAAATCAAGTCTTAATGCCTCTAAGCAAAGAACGGCAATATCTGTACACCTTCCTCTCTTTAATTAATGACACCGCAATCAAATTTGTAGATAAAATTAAAAACCTTGTTGTCAAAGAGCGCACAGCTAATTTTGGGTGTGAATTATAACCGAAAAAAGTAGATAAGTTGGAGGCTGTAGTAAGGCTAATGCTATAAACGAAAATCTTGCAATACTATGTATAGTCGTTCGGGGCAAGAATGCGCATTTTAGACTTCGGGCTTAAATTCTGGATAATTTACAACAGGTAACAAACAAAAGATCCTATTATTTGGTAGCTCTATATTTCAGGAACAAATTTATGCAAAAATATTTTACGTTTTTTTTGATTGTTTGAAACTGTGCTTTCACTCAAACTAAGTTCTTCGGCAGCCTTCCATCGGCTGCTTCCATTTTAAATCAGCTCCCTAGCCTAGGCTGACCAGACGTACTCTTTTTTAGGACAAAATACTCTTCCCCTTACCTAGATTTACTAATTCTCTCTTTTCCTAAATTATTGTCAAATATACTCTTTTGAATGATGAAGTTTGAAAATATTCATGGATTTTGTCGGAATGACGGTGAATTATGTATAAATGATAATGTGTATACAAAAAATTTTCGAAAAATGTCATTCCTGGAATGATAGTGTAGCTATACCCAAGAATGAAATGATGAGAAATAACAGCCTAGAAATGTTATTTCAAAAATAATAGTCTGCTTAAAGTGACTCGCGCCGTCTATAAGACGAATGGGAAAATTATTTTGTAGGGTTCCGACCACGGCTATACTCTGAAAATCATTGTTTCGTTTCATCTTGTTTCGTGCTTTTTAAGTGGTTTTTCTCGTAGTCGGGTTTTAGGTTTTTAAACTTAATTTTTTTATTTACAATTTTTTATATGTAGTGTATGTACATATAAGTAAGCAATTTCGTGTTCTACCTGTCAAACCCTTTCATTTGATACCCATATTAGGGATGTAGTAAAGATAGCGGAAATCCACCATCTTGGGGGGCGTCAGCCATATTGAATTTAGAACGACCTCATATCGTATTGCATTCTACTTGCCAAACCCTTTCATTTGATACCCATATTAGGGAGGTAGTAAAGATAACAGAAATCCGCCATTTTGGGGGCGTCCGCCATATTAAATTTATAATTACGTTATATCGTATTGTATTCTACTCACCAAGCCCTTTCATTTGATAACCATATTAAGGAGGTAGTAAAGATAACAGAAATCCGCCACCTTGGGGGCGTCCGCCATATTAAATTTAGAATTACGTCATATCGTATTGTATTCTACTCGCTAAGCCCTTTCATTTGATACCACTATCAATGCGGTTGTAAGGACTAGTCGGGTAAAAAAGAAAAAAAAAGGAGAAAAACGGAAGAGGTAGACCGCCATTTTGCTTGGTGCGCCCGCCATATTGAATTTTTCTGTGACGTCACATAGCCTAGGACACCCTTCGGATAGAGACGAATCCAACGACACCTCATTTGTTGAAATCGGTTCCATAGTTTAGGCTGTACGAGGTGACATCCTTACATACATACAAACAAACAAACCCAGCCTGTTAAAATCATAACCCTTCCTCTGCGTAGTCGGGTAATAAAATGTATGTCTATTTTTATTGGCATTGGGTTTTTATACTAAAACGTATCAACAAAGCCGCTGAAAATCTACTTAAATAACTTAAGTTACTTCAATAAAATGTATCTTATATGAGAAATATGAATATCGGTCTTATTTTGGTACAACGTTGAAGAATATATAAACACATACATACATATCGCTCATTGCCTGCAATAATGGCACAACTAAATTTTTTCAGTTTCGAGATATAAGCGATTTAAAGTCATGCCTTTTTTCAATTTGGATTTCTGTTCTTATAAATCATGCTATCCTGACGCGGATTTGCCATTTTGATGTGAAAAGCATTAGATACTTATAACTTTTTTGCGGGATTCAAAAGTGGGCCCTTTTTTTGTAAAGTGTCATTATTGCATTAGGCAAAGTATGTATATCGAAACTATTCAAGCGCCATTTCAAAGAATAACGGCATACTACAAAAAGTTGATGAAATTCCACAATTATTTACCAAAAACCTTGATGTTATAATTGAAAAAAGTCGAAAAGCACTTAAATCACGTCTTAGTTTTCTAATTTATAATAAAAATTTATTTAGCCAATTAAAAAATTAATTTATTATTCTTGTTAACTCAAAAATAATTTTCATTTTATTTTCCAAGTAGTTAATTTTACAGCCCTTTACTCAGTCTTTCCTTTTTGTACTTTTAAAGTTGAGGGTATTATTTTTTCTTTGGAATGGATAATGAAACCGTGTAACCTTTTTTTATTTTAAAATCTTTTAGATCTGCAAGCGGAGATGTTCGTGTCCGACGTTCCTTAACTTTGTATTCTTCTTCGTTGAAGGACATTTTATAAAAGAAATGATCAAGATGTTGGCTCTCGAACTTAAATATTGCCACAGCATTGAATTTAAAAGTTTCACCATCAGTATTTTTTGTAAAATTCACGCCGGTTTGCTCAGTCATCTCTTTTAATTCTAAAAAATCTGTGTGGCTCATTTCCGTGACCTTGAAAGGATGGACAGTTTTTTTTTTTAAGTTTTCACCTAAGTTACATATTGGTCTGGTGTATTAATTGGGCCTGACCTAAAACAGCGCTTAATGTTATTTTCAATAAGTTAATGTGCATTATCCCCCTCGTTTTGGATGTGCCAAGTGATGAGATATTTGTGGCTTATGGATCTAATTGTGTAGTTTTTTACAGCATAAATGTAAGCTGCTATAGCAAATTTATTTTTTGCTGACCTCCACAGTTGTCAGAATAAAAAACACTATCTAGTTCTCCATTACAAAGTTCAGCCTTATTTTTTAAATATTGGAAAAGGCAAGATACGATTTCAACTACTCTTCTCTTGCCTTCACCCTCATGCCACATGAAACATTGGACATCACCTCGGCTCTTAGGTAAAAGATCACACACCGCAAAGTTGTAGGTTGACAACTTCTCCTTTAGGAGTTAGTAGAGTAGCCTGCAGGTCAAAGCTGCTTTGAAAGAATCGGAAACCCTAGCCTTGTCGCTTTCTTTTTCGGACATCTTCTTCTTCTTCTTATGGCGTTACATCCTCGGGTAGGATTTAGCCTTCGGTACGACTTGCCTCCATTCTGTTCTGTCTTGTACGTTGTGCTACATTTCTCCAATTTTGAACGTTTAGTTTTCTTATGTAGTTAGTTACACCATCTATCCATCTTATCCGTGGTCTGCTTCTTGTTCTCGTGCTCCCAGGGTTGCCGTTGAATGTTCTTTTTTGTTTTCTTGCGTCATTCATTCTTACTACATGTCGAAGCCATCTTTAATCCTATGGGCTTTAGCGAACCTCACTATGTCTTCGTTTTCAAGTATTGTATTGATTTCCTCATTCGTACGCCCGCCGGTTATGTACTCCATTTTCTAATCTTGCTCCGTGTATTCTTCTTATTATTTTTCTTTCGAAGATTCTTGGATTTTTTTCATCGGCTGTTGTCAAAGACCAGGCTTCGCATCCATATATTACTATTGGTCGAATTATCGTTTTGTATAGTACGGTTTTCAGTTTTCTCGATAATAGTTTCGACTGTAGTATTTTCTTATGTGCAAAATAGCAGGCGTTGCCTGTTCGTATTCTGTCTTGAATGCGGTGGTGCATACTATTGTCATTCCTTAAAAGCATTCCAAGATATTTAAAGTTCTCGACCCCTTCAAAGTTAAAGTCGTTGATAGTTATATTTTGGGGTTTTCTTACTCTGGTGTCCCTAGACATTCTCATATATTTCGTTTTGTTTTCGTTTATTTTGAGTCCCACCTGCTGTGCTCTTGATTTCAATGCTACAAATACCTCTATCGTATTGCGATATGTGTTAGCCATTATCGCTAAATCGTCTGCATAGCCAATTATTTGGTATGACTTGTTAAAGATGCTGCCGCCATTTTCTAGGTCGCCTATAGCATGTTGGAGTGCCATATTGAAGAGCAGGGCAGATAACGCGTTGCCCTGTCTGACTCCATTTTTTTTCGGACCTACTCAGTCCGCGGGTCTTATTTCCCAAAAAAAAGGAAATAACACCCGCGGGCCTTATTTCTCTTTTGAAGTGGCTATAAAGCCCACCGCAAAAAGGCAAAAAAATGAAATAACACCCGCGGGCCTTATTTCTTTTTTGAACTGGCTATAAGCCACACCACAAAAAAAAAAACATTAATGCCCGTTTTCACAGTGCGAGCTTAAGTGTCGATCCAACGATAATCTCAGGATTAACACGAATTGCGTTCTCACAGTGCAGGCTTAACGCAATCCTGCACTTAAAGAGTGTCATAACTTAAGCCACCGACTTCCACGGCTTATGTATCGATCCAGAGAGTAAATTGTTGCCGTAAGTGTACCAAAATAATATTAACCTACAGTACAGAAAACCTACCTAAAAAACGAAATGTTTTATCTGGTAATGCGGCTGGCATTGCGACTCTCATTTTATGCAAGTGGAGGGGGATGATTCTGCTGATATCGCTGCTCGCTGCGCTTGCGACTTCAGTTGTGTATCTGTTTCATCAGGATGCACATCGAAGGAAGGGAGGGGTTCGCAATTATTTTGTTTTCGTCAGCATACTGCTCTTTCGTTGTTTTTTGAATTAAAAATTAATTAATTGAATTATTTTTCTATTTCCACACATGCAGCGGCTTCTTTTCTTTTAATTTTCATTGTATTTTTTCTAAAAAGCACTTGACAAGGAAGTGAAAGCTAAATTTCGTTTGTCATTTTGTGTTCATTCACAATTATTTTTTTCCATTAATGGTTCACAATGACGCTCAATCCATGACTTAAATATACCACACTTAAGTGTTGACTGTGAAAACGAAAACTTCTTAAGTGTTGGATATGTTCAATCCTACACTTAAATAATCCGACACTTGAGCTCGCACTGTGAAAACGGGCATAAGACTTATCAAATCGAGTCTTTAGTTTTTGTAGAGCAATAGTCAAATGAAAAATAATTCAACAGGTAAGATCGTGGATGCTCGTCGTTTCGACGAATGCTTAGCTCTCATGTTAGCTTTATAAGTGCCATGACATAAGGCCAAATCTCAAAATTTGGCCTAAATCGCATGGTCCAGAACTAAAGATTCGATTTAAAAATTAGATATTTAGTTTTTGAGCATAAGATAGAGTAAAAGTAAAAAATTCGCGCCATGACATAAGGCCAAATTTTGAGATTTGACCTTATGTCATGGCACCTATAAAACTAACATGAAAGCTAAGCATTCGTCGAAACGACGAGCATCTACGATATATTTCAAAAACATATGATCTTACCTGCCGAGCGTTACTGTCGTTCTCGAGAGCGCAATAATAGTTAGCTGGCGATCATACGTTCCTAGGTGCGCGTTGAAAAAACACAGCAGAATTTTGATTTTTTGTCAAATCGCACTTTACCCTTAACAGCTAAAGTTCGTCTATTCGACGATAAGAAAAGTTGATAAAATAAATTCAAGCGACCACATAAAAAAAATTAACTATGCATAACTTCGAAAGCTTAGTTTATAGATTTGTGCCGGGCCTGCGAGTAAATAGTAATTTATTGTATATTGAAAGTGAGCAACAATTATACGTAATTCGCAGCCAAAATGAAAAACATTTTCGATACGTCTGCTACGAGAAAGCGTGCAGAGTAAGTGTCTCGGTTGCCAAAACTAGCAATGTCTGCAAAAAAATAAATAATATAGTCCATGATCATAGTAACCAAGAGGAGTTTGTGAGGAAACTGGAACTTATAAACTCAATCAAATCAAATTGCCAACAAGTGAATCTAAAAAGAATTGGGACACACGAAATTTATGACAATGAGTGTTTAAAAAAACCAAATGCCGCTCATTTGCTGCAATATGATAAAATGAGAAGAAATAAAAAAAGATGCACTGCCAAAAAAACCCAACCTGTGCGCTAGATACTGTAAAAATGTTTAGCTATGAATCCATTTTAAACAAATTTGGATCAACCAAAGTCCAATTTCAAATGGCTGAAGAATCCAAATTATTTTACAAGGATACAATAATTGAAAAGGATTTTGCGTATTCTGTATTCTTATCTCCGTCAATTTGCCATACAATTATTTCCTCTCCACAATTAGAGAAAAATTATTTATTGGATGGGACGTTTAGCATTGTTCCGGCATGTGGGTATAAGCAGCTCCTAATAATTCATATAGCGCACCTAGGTCATGCAAGTATTATAGATGGTGCGGCACCAATTTCTTATGTTCTCCAAAGTTCACATGAATTTTAAGTTTTCACTCCCCAAATATGTTGGGTAAAGTTTTTGTTTTGTTATGCTTTTGGCCAAGGATGATTGATTTGGGGTGTGAAATTTAAAAATTTCCGAGTTTTGATAATTTTTAGTGTTCCGTCCGTACCAAAACGGAACACTAATGGAATCAGTTCTGTGTCTGTCTGTCTGTCTGTCTGTCTGTCTGTCTGTCACAGGCCTTTTTCTCAGAGACTACTTAACCTAGACTATTGAAATTTGGAACAGTTGTAGCAATTAGTGGCCTAAACACAGACCAGAACTTAAAAAGCTGAATTTCGACTTTGGGGGGGTAGTTTCTTAACAATTTTTCACAAAACGTTACACCTTGCTGTCCCGAGCTTTTTCTCCGAAAATATCGCTCAGAAAAATCTGAATAAAATCACAAACATTGAGAATAAAGTGTAGATGGAATCATAATTATTACGACTGCCCTACTTTAACCGTTTTTTTTAAATTAATTTTTTAATTTCAACTACCCTACTGTTTACATATCCAGAAAAATATCACAACGCCTAAAAGTAGATACGAGAGTAAAAATTGAATACTTGATGGCAAGTGTTATACCCGCAGCGAATTTTCGTGGCATATTTCAACCGGATAACTATTGACCTAAGACTTAAACCAATGATACATAATATAACACATAAAGGAAGCTTGATGGTTTCCTATTATAATGTAGGTGTCTCTACTTTTACTATATTGGGAAAAATTAAATTTGTGTATATACAGACATAGAGAGGGAGACAAATCACAAAATTCTTCGCAGTTAATGCAATTGAACGAATAACGAGAGGAAAAATTAAATCTGATGCACAAGCGTACATTTCTTGTAAATACATATACATATGTACATAATATGTAGGTATATATGTATGTACATATGTACATATGTAGGTATATATGTATGTACGTATATACATGCTTTATTTGTTTTTTTTTTTTCTTTTACTTTGTGTGTGTGTATAACTATATTCTTCTGAGCAGATGAGAAAGGACATCCGAGACATATGTACATACATACATACATGCTTCGGTAGGTAATTTGTTCAACTTTTGTGTTGGTATACATTTATGTAGGTACAAATTTGAATTTATTTTTCGCAAATTGTGCTCAATATGTTTGTATTGAAATGTGCTGTGCGCCATAAAACTATGTATGTAGGTACTTACTTGTGTCTGCAGATATACAAGTGCATATATACATATATGTACCTATATATATACATATATATATGTTTTTATGTATGTACATACATACATATATGTGAGTATCGAACAAAGTATCATTGTATCTTTAGTAGAAATCGTATCGTAAAGAAAGGGTTCATATAGATCTATCAACATAAATCTATGACATAGGTACATATGTAAGTATGTAGTTAAAATAACTGATACATAGTACGGAACACTTATTGCGCAAGTATAACTTGCACTTGACCGGATTTTTTAAAAATGTTGATTGTTTTGTTCTATTTTTTTTAGACTTATCCATTCATATATGTACTTATGTCCAATAAGTCAGAAGCTATTTATAATCATTTGTTTAAATACATAAATAATAATTTATTTGAATTTAACGCAGTGTCATTCATGACGGATTATGAAAAAGCTCTGCGCAGCGCATTAAACAAAAATTTTCCATTAGCTTCTTTTAAGGGTTGTTGGTTTCATTTTTGCAATGCTCTCAAAAGAAATGCAAATAAAATTAATTTTTAAAAAATTTAAAAAAAAATAATCTTGCTTCCCGGTTATATTTATAAAAAGTTTATGGATTTACCACTTCTGGCACCTGAAAATACAAAACGGGCTTTCGATTTATTAAAAGATGAATGTAACAAAATTGAAAATTTTCCCGAATTCAAAAGATTTATTTCATATTTTGAACGACAATGGATGCAAAAGGTAAACATTTTAGATTTTATTTTATGAGCTTAGTTGAAAAATATTTTTTCAATGACCATAGGAAGGACCTTCATCATTTTCCGTTCATAATGAAAGCGTGAGGACTACTAGCAGTTTAGAGGGATACAACTCTCAACTGAACAAGAAGCTTGTGCGCAACGGCAATTTTTGCAAATTCTTAAATTGTCTTTTAGATGAAGATTTTAAGGCCTCAACAGAACTTAAAAATTCTTTAGACGGTACATATGGGATTTTTCAATGCCCGAAACGGCTATATAAAAAAAGGTCCGATTTGATTGAGAAAGCTACTAAAAATTTGGAGCAAAAGAAAATATCTTTGGAGGATTTTTTAAATCAAATGAGTAATTGGCAAACTGAAATTATAAATATAAGTGAAGTTAATGATTCCATTAGTGATGAAACGGCATTTTCGGATGATTCAGATAATGATGACAACACCTTTTTTCAAGAATCTCAAAGGCAATTGCCACGAGATGTTCTTTTAAGTCCGTGCAATCATTTTAAATTTTGCTCAGCTTGTTTTAAAATTCATAGTGAGCGCGCGATGAAAAATGGCAATTCGAAAATATTATGTCCATATTGCAGGCAAATAGTTACCAATTCCAGTAAAGTTTATGCATAACTTTTTATTTCCATAATTTCATAAATTAAAAATATGTTATCGTTTGAGTTTTTTTTGTCTTAAATATTACTAAAAATATATATATTGGGTCTTATTTCCATATATAATTAGAATTAAAGCCCACAAGTAAAAGGCATTAAAACCCACAGCTTTTATTGCCACTTCAAAAGAGAAATAAGGCCCGCGGGTGTTATTTCCTTTTTTTGGGAAATAAGACCCGTGGGCCTTATTTCCGTGGGGTTATTGCACTGCACCCATGTGAACACGTCTATAGAAATTACGATAAATTTGCGAGTTTTTTCGTGACGTCAGCACTCGCATATATGTATATGCGACTTTTGCATATCGTCTGCTCGTAGCTTAAGACTACGGAACCATTTGAGCGCGAGTCTGACTCACATGTGGCTGGTTTTTTATATTTTTTTTTGTTTCATTTAATTAAGGGGTTTTCTTGTTATTTTCCTTTAAAAAAAGCCATTGTAAAGTAAATATTCAAATTGATTAAGAATTGTTAAAAATGCTGCTTACTATAATTTTATTTACTGTTACTACATACATATATACTTGAATTATAACTATCATCTCATTTACTATTATTACATACACATACTTGAATTATTAATATCATTTCATTTACTACTATCAATGTACAACATGCTTACATACACATACACTCAGTTCTGTTTTTACACGAATTTACTTTTACACGAATCAGAAAAAAAAATTAGTTCCCTTTTTACACGATGCATTTGAAAATAACACGAATAAAACGGCAAGCAATTTCAATTTTCGGGTTTTCCCCTAATTTTATAATGCACGATTCTAATGAGGAGCAAGCTGAAATGTTTCAAAGTGATCTAAAGATTCGAGTTAAAATGGGAACACAACCATTGATCACCGAGTTTCTTCATAAAACTACCGAAACTCGTGTCAAAATTGCTTGATTTTGCGCAGAGATTCAATAAATAAACTGATCCAGAAGACAATGACCATAATATTTCTGGTCTTAGCAGTGATCTTGCACAACTTTTGTCAGACAATGACAACGAATGAAACATTATTTTTACAAATCCGCTCAATGTTTGTGTCTTCTTTGAATTCTGTACAACATATTCCCTTTTTTATTGAGCTATTCTATAACTTTTATGTAACTCACAGGTTCGACAAAATGTTTCTGAGAGAGCCAAACTAACGCTTTTTTTTTCTGCATTACTGCTTGATTATGTAAAGCAATATGGTTTATTTTAAAGAATACTTTCTCCGCTTCAGTGTTATGCAGTCAACAATTGGTTATGAGTGCAGCAGTGAAAATTGATTAAAGTCGATTTGATCAGTTATGTGAGTTTAGCATTCCAATTTCAAAAAACGTGTTAAGGATGATTTTTTTTCAACTTTGATGTAAAAATTATTGACTTTTTATCAAATTTGAAGTCGATATGTGTGTTTTTTTTTCATAATTTAAGTACCTATGGTTTTTACTTTATATTCGAAAAAGGATAATATTCCTTATGAAACCAATTTCTAACGGTTTGATGGCCGAAATCAAACAATTGTTGTTCCGAGGGTAATCCCATCGCCAAATTTGAACAAAATAAGGAATTTCAGTTAGAACTGTAAGCAATTACAAAATAAATTAAGTGGATGTGGCCTAAAAACAGTAAAATCTGGACCAAAACCATTGCTTTCCACTACTTCGCAATGAAAAATTGTCCGAGCTATTACGACAGGACCAGAAAACATGCAGTTTCCATACAAAAGTCTCTTTTCCAAAACCAAAGTTAGCGCAGAAAATGTGCGAAGAAAAGGAAAAACTGGCTAAAAGGCGAGCGAAAGTAAAGAAACCATTGCTTACAGCACTATCAGTCAATATCAGGTGAAATATCGCATGAAACTATTCCATGGTGCAGTTAATTTGCATAAATGCCAACTTAGAAAGTTCTCTGGCGATTTCAAAGAGTGGGTACGATTTTGGGAGCAGTATCGCGTTCTCATACATGGAAATTCCTGTTTGAGTACGATAGACAGATTCAACGACTTAGAAACTGTTTTTAAGTGGCAAGGCTACTGAAAGTTTGCTTGGTGTCACCCCTACAGAAGCGAATTACGAAGTCGCTATTGCATTGCTGAAGGAAAAGTACGGCAATAGTGAAAAAATAGTTGACCGTACTATGCAAAGCTTGCTTTCAATTGATCCAGAAAATACTAAATTTGACGTTTCTGGCTTGAGACAGCTATACAATTCGGTGCTTGCATCTACTCGCACACTTTCAACGCTAGGAATTTCAACATCGAATTACTTCATAATGTTAAAGGGAGTTTTATTGAGATGTTTACCGAATGATCTTCGTGTTGATGTTCATCGATATTACGGTGATTCGGAGAGAAGCGCTTACCACTGCATGGATCAGGAAGTCGAAACTATAAGTAATTCATCAGAACATTCTTCAGCTTCTTCTCTCGGCGGCAAACAACAATCACTTGAAAAGACGATTCCATTCCTAAAGCGCTGAATTGACCAAGAACTGTCAAAACAGCATACGGGTTATTTGCCGCAAAGGCCACAAAAGGCTTTATATTCTGTAAGACTCGAAATCACAATTCAAAGGAGTGTTGTAGTGCGAAGAATTCATCGGATAAAAAACAAGTATTGAAAAACGAAAGCAGGTGCTTTCGCTGCTGCAAAAGGGGCTACAACTGTAGAACGTGTAAAGCTTATGGAATCATTTGTAAAACGTGCAGTGGACGACATGCAACTAGCATGTGCGATCCTTTATTTACAAAATCAAAAATAGCCTCTTCTTCGTCGACGGCCGATTATACCGATAAACCAGCAACCAGTTCCAGTGACAAATCGAAAACGCAACTTTCTTTGAACTTATACACAACGGAAACCAGGCAGCGTGGTAATGTATATTGCAAACAGCTTGTGCATTTGCTTCTAGTGAATTTTGTTCTATTCCTCTATATGTCCGTCTCATCATGGATGGTGGTAGCCAGCTCTCATTTGTAAAGTCATCGTTGGTGAGACAACTCAAATTGCCAATAATTGAAGTGCACAGTGTGATTCCTTTCGGAAGCGATAATGCCTAGGCCCAGCAAGATGGGCAACAATGTTCGGCTGGTGCTACGTAGTCAGCATGACGATCAAACCGTTGAATTAGTTGCAATCGAGGTTCTAGAAATATGTTTTGATGTACTCTCAGTGGCTAATGAAATGACCAAACATCTACCAGTCTCCGAAATCTGGCGTTGGCGGATGTAAGAATTTCAGAACAACGACTTGAAGACGGAATTGGCGCCGATTCATACTGGCAATTCGCTCCAGGAGAGATTAAAGTTCTGCTATAAATTGTGCAGCGTCCCTTCATGTTTGTTGTTGTGAAGATGTAGAGAAGTTTTGGCAGCTGTAAGTTCTTGGCATATCTCCTGAATGTGGTAAAAGGGTGAGTGAGGAATTGTCCCCTAATATAAGCAGAATTGGAAATAAGTACGAGGTGTCACTTCCGTGGAAAACCACTGCAACACAGCTGAATGACAGTCGAACAGGTGCTTTGGTTCGACTGCAGTCATTCGTCCGGAAATTATGCAGAGCTGGCAGAATTGAAGAATAAAATGCAGCTATGAACGAACTGGTAGCTACTGGCATAGCTGAAATTGCTCCTGAAACGACCGTGAACGAAAATTGTACATATTATTTACCTCATCGCCCAGTGTACCGTGAGGATAAGGAGACCAGAGTACATCTAATAATGAGTAGGGACACTCTCTCTACAAATGCAACTGCTACTAGTACAAAGAAAAGCGTGAAAAAATCGCCCAATAAGTAAAAGCAGATTGCATATAATGAAAAGAGTCGGCAATACTTTTCAGCAGCACCACCGTGAAATTGGTTTCATTAACTTAAGGAAGAAAATACCTCATTGGTTTTTGTTCTAAAAATAAAGAAATTATTAAAAAATACTTTGCAATGTTCCTTGCTATTTTCTACTATCTTTAGGTATTCGGTATTCGGCCGAATAGTAACTCAATATTCGGTATTTGGCCGAATAGTGAAAATCGGCCGAATAGGCCGAATACCTAATAGTAACCGAATATTCGTTTCAACACTTATTCTTATATGTATATTAGATAAACGACACCAAAAAAGCTGTCTTCTCATTTATCTGCTGAATAAAAATCTGATAGCTATGATGTCTCCATCTCAGATCTTTCAATACATCAGATGTTTATAACTTATAATAGAATAACTTTTAAGGCAACATGGCTTGCAAAGCTCAATCTCATATTTCAAAAAGTCGAGCCAGCTCATATGGGCTTTTTATTATTTTGGACTCCCATGTACTCGTATTTAAAGAAATGAGCCGCTATCCTAAAATCGTCATCTAAATAAGTCGATTTCCTGTCGACTCAGAGTCGAAATTCGCTTGCCATTTTTCGAAAATGTCAACAGGTCACTTGATATATTCCATTCCAGTTGTTTTAACACGTCTCTCTCGATCTTTTCTGAATGGACAAGTTATCAACAGAAAATCCTACGCACAACTCCTGTTTCCAGGTCACACTTCGGTATTATCATCAAATCCCTCTTCAATTCTCTACGTTCTAGGATTATTATAATCAAATGAATCAAATAGATAAATTCATCATCGTCAGTCGGATGGAAATCATTGGATTAGTTCGACTGACAGATCTTTGAATGAAATCTTCTAAACAAAAACCAATCCCCAACAGACGAAAATCCTGAATCTCCTTCACCGTAAAACCGATAAGAGCTGAGGACAAAAACTTAGTTTATGAAAAGGGAAACCATGTAATTCGGTTCATGAATATTAGTTTCGAATTAATTAAGTCATTCACGGATACCGCGCATCTATTTGAAGAATTTCTTTTAATCAACGATTACGTTGAAATTCGCAATTAGCACTATCGACTAACTGAACTTCTACTCCGGGACTTGCGGTGGTATCCGTCTTCAAATGAAAACAAACCACTAGCTTGCCATCATGTCGTCGTCATCGCCGTGTCAATCAATAATCTAATTTCCACTGCCTGAATTGGTTTTGGAGTATTAGACGGCATAGCTACACAAATACAATTAGGCCCTGGCATCTATGATTAAGATGCATGAAAGCGCGAATACCGGTTGCGGGATTACCAGCCCATATCCTTGTGTTGGGATAGATACGAGTTTATGAACGGAAAAACCTTTTAAGACACACACTATGATTAAAAAGGAAGAACTTAGTACAAAGTTCAACCAACTACCACAGCTCCCTCAACGCTGACACGGTGAGTCTTTGAATATTTTGAATATTTTAAATTACATTCATGGGATATGTTTAATGGGGAGAATGAGGAAGCGATGGAGTTGGTATTCAATTTTCTACGTCGCTAAGCAAAGGAATAGTTTTAGCTCGTACTGTATCCATTTTTTATTTGCTCCTTTAAAGGAGGGATATTGGATTTAAAAAAGTTATCTGTTGAGTTAAAGCTAACTTTGATCAGAAAGTTACTTGTCAAACGTTCTCAATCCGTGCATGTTGCTGTAGTAAAAAGAATGTTGATGTTAGGTGTTTTAAGTAGGTAAAAATCTCACACTATTTGCTATGAGCACTGATGGTGCTTGTAGTGTTTTTTGAAGATTTGCAAATATGTTTTTCTCAGAAACTCTTCCTTTCTGTTGTTGGGTCACTGATTCACATTTTATACCACTTTTTATCTTTAAAGGTATGCAAACAAGAGAGTGGTAAGAGGAGTGATGTGACATATGTATAGACTGACGGACTACGGAAATATTGCATTTGATAAATTGGTAAGAAATACATGTGCAGAGCTCCCGCTGCCTATCCCGTATTGCGCGTTGGTTTGAGCAGACAGCTGGATCACAAACTAGCAGTTCGATTGAGCTCACAATGTGTTTTTTTTTTCTTTTTCTTCTTGAACCGAGGATGACTCTCGACGATAGTTGGCGCTGAGTATTAACATTTAAAAAAAGCTGTAATGTCCTACAAAAAAATAAATGCAAACAGACATTTTCATTCGTTCATTCGATGGAACTTTAGCAAGTAGTGTAGGACTGTAGGGTATGGTTTCCAAAATAGCGGATGTATTTGTTTATCCAAGTGTTCATTCATTTCGTTATCTGTTGCGTGGGTCGAATAATACACAAGTGTAAGCTTTCTGCTGGCTGCATAACATTTCTTCGTAGATTATTATAGTCAGTCGACAACCAACATGCGACGAGACCAGTAAAATTATATGAAACCAGTAAAATTATAGATATTAATAAACATTAATAAAAAACCAAACATTCATCGAACTGAAGTGTTTTTCTTTATTTACACTCGCTACGCATAAAACAAATACCAGAATTTCGCCGTGTTTAACTAAAAACCATATTAAAAAAAAAATAATAATGATAATACGTCGAAAAATGCGTTATAAAAAACGTTAAATGAAGCGTTCTAGTGCGCTAAACTGTGCGTTTGAATATTCAATTTCATCGCTTGAAGCAACAGTGAAAGTGCTAACGTTCCAAAAAAAGGAACACAAAAAAAAAAACTCGTGGAAACTCGTTGTGGGTGGGGTGTGGCGTAGTGGTAGTCATCGTCGCTTGTCACGCTGAGGGTTCACGGTTCAGATCCAGATGCCACAGAAACATTTATTTCTCAGGAAATAAAAATAAGTTGATCAGTTTCAAAAGTTATGTCAAAAACCTACTGCGAAGGCATAACACTGCCAGTGCTGCCACTAAGGAAAAAATTCCTGAAGCAAATTTGAGTAGCAAGACTAAATTTTGCGTAGCAGAACTCAATAAGTCCATAATATGGCGCTTTTCATCGACAACAAACCAAAAACCGCTTAGTCCTTTATTAAAAATAACCAGCTTTGGAAGGACTTGTATAGTTGGTATAATAAAACCATTGCAATACCAGGTTGATTCCAGTCAAATTCAAACACATCCGAAGAAATGTATACTGCCTGTGTAGTGTACGATAGAACAGTAACATAAGTTGGTGTCGTAGAAGTGATATGTTTGAAAATATGTTCGTTCCATTTAATTTAATTTTTTTTTTGGATATGTAATTGTGATTGTGATATGTTTAAAAAATACAAATTCTTGTTGACAGTTCCTGTTTCAAAAAAGAGTAGCAAAATAGGTGTAATCGCGTATCAGTTTTCCTACGATCGTAGCAAAGTGGCAGCGCTGGTATGGCTGAGGAAACTGGTCGCACAAACAAATAATAGGAAACATCTGGAAAAAGCTTCTGTGAATCATAAGCAAGGCAAAACTTTCAATAACTAACAAAAATTCTCCAGTTATCCTGGACACCACCCACAGAGTTAGTTGAAACCTAAGGACAACTTTTAACCACAAAAAACATATTGACATGTCCAAAATAACAAAAAAAACTTAAAGCATTTCATTGTATTCTATTAATTTCCATACAAAATGTATGAAGGTCCAGCCAGACCCATTGATGGGAAGGTTGCAAAACTTCCATTGACAGAAGGGTAAAAGTCAAACCCTATTTTTTATAACAGCTAAATTCATTATTTTCGGAAGGTAGTCGCTCGGGTACTAACAGGGCAAACATATATCACAAGCATGGTATCTTAGTGTTAATATTCCTTCAAAAATTGCATCGATATTTTAAAAAAGTTTGTTCGCATAATGGAGTTTTTTTACCGCCCACTCCCCTTTAATGTCTGCACACAAATTTTAAGTTTAAGTCTGGACTAATTTACTCATTCGCAAGCAATTTCCATGAAACCTGTACATGTTTGGTTGTATTAACTTTCGCACGAATTAATGGGCTCACACCATACAATATCCTAGGCAACCGATTGCAGAATTATTTTCCTTGAAGGTGTTTAACGTTCTCCAAGGAATGTTGTTCCTAAATCGTGTCTAAGTTAAACTTGACAAAATTAAAACGTATTTAAAGATTCGGGTGCAGTTCCGAATAGTACTCATCTCCGATTTTCTTCAAATTTTTTGTATGCATTGTGTACGTCAGAAGTGAAAATCCAAAGCCATTTTTGGCGCAAACTACTGGAAAGGACTAAAAGGACATACAAAGTTTGAAAATCCTGGGGAAAAAAAACTCAAATATCTTCAAAACTATAACACGTATATATATTAGTGATACCTCAAATTAAAGCTTAAATTAAAGGACCTTCAACTGAAATAAAAAGCTTTGTAATCCATTAAAAACTTTTCAAGATATAATCAAAATTTGGAAAATGCGCTCATATTTTAGGGGAAAAAGGTTTTATTTTTCAAAAACAATTGCATCAAGGTACCTTTTTTTACTGAATTACGAAACCTTTTCAACGGTACCAAACATGCTATATTTTTGCAACATATTACTTAATACGAACAGTTTATTTCTCCAGAATCACACAACAATTGTTTGACATAATTCAATTACGCGGCCTATGTCAACAAATTTCCGCTATTCTTTGTTGAATGAAATGGAGGGGGAGGGTGGTGGTGACGTGAAATAAGGCCCAACGAATAAAACCAAATCTTAAATTTCGCTTTTGAAATGGAAATAATGCCAAATTGGCCGAAATAAGGCCAAATTCAAGTCAGAAATAAAGCCAAATAATTTCGTTTGGTTAATTTTCCATCAGGTACCCATTGCGAAGTTTTGTGTATAAACAGTGAAATATGTATGAGGGGCATGCTGCCCCCCTGCAACCCCCCTGCTTGGTCGCTGTTGGAATGGGAGTACTTTTAGTACTTTTAGTACTTTCCAGTAGTTTGCGCCAAAAATCGCTTTGGATTTTCACTTCTGACGTATAAGACTATACATGCAAAAAAATTTAAGAAAATCGGAGATGAGTACTATTCGGAACTTTATCCGTTGTTTTATTCGATAGTTTATTTAATGGCATTAACCCAGATTCTCCCACTGTCCCATATGTGGGACACCTATGCTTTTAATTTTTTTTATTATGTTAGCAAGCCAGATTCAAAAAATGTTTGAAATATATTTCATTCCTTTGAATATTTCGCCTAGTAACAACCAGACAAAAACAGCGATAGTTCCCTCATTTAATTTTTATTTACTGTTTGTGAGTGAAGTGAAGTAAACTGATGGGACAATGTATTCAAAAATGTAAGTTTAACACCATTTTTACAAAAACAGTGTATACATAATATTTAAATAATTCAATAATAGAATATCAAGTTAGTGATTGTCTTCGTAAGATTTATGAAAATCTTCTTGTATTTGGCAAAATAAAGATTTTTTTATTAATGTCCCATATATGGTACAGTAGGAGATTAGAGTTCATATCTACCTTTTTTGTAGATTGAAAGAAGACGAATCTAATTCAGCACCAATTCAATTCAACAAATCAATACCGCCAAATAATGCGCGTGGATATTTGAAGGATGAAGATTCAGGGGAAGAAAATGAAGTGGCTTTATCCAACTTACCACGCAGTCAATTACTTGCAGGCGCTGAAGTTGCATATGATGACGGATTTGATAATGACGACGACATTTCAGTATCTGTAGTTGTTTTGAAAAAAAAAGAAAATTAAATGCAATTAAAAATCTAACCTTGACCAAAAGAGATTTGCATGTTACTACAGGTGACGCGATATAATCAAATGCTCAGTAATCAAATGCCAGTAGAGATATTTGAACAATTTTTCGATGACAAATTCGTAGTTACGCCATGCAAAAGAAAATAAATTTAAATGTTTCATTACACGAAATGAAGCATTTTTTCGGAATACTGTTGCTTAGTGGAAATGATGTACTGATCAAAACATATTGTTGTATGTACCGAACATCTATAAGGGGGAAAAAGTGGTATAGCCCGCTCGTGCCGTATCTTCTCGATGTAACATTCTACAATTGTTGGCAGTTACCGAAACAAAGTCTACTTGCCTTTCGACGAAGAATTGCTCTATCGTTATTAGAGTCTTATAAGAAAAGATGTCCTTCTCGTCCATCTGTATTGGAAAATTTGGACTCAAGATTCGGCCACATGGATCATAAACCATTACGTGGTATAGCAAGGAAACCGAACTCACTGTGTAGAGTAAGCCATCTGAAGTTACCAATTCGATGCGAAAAATGCGACGTTGGACTTTACGCACGATGCTTTAAAATATTTCACATTAAAGAAAATTTAATATTAAAATGGTTTTTTTCTTTGAACTCCTACTGTCCCTTATAGGGGACACCCTATAATTCGTGACCCAAAGGTCAAATTTTTTTTTTTTTATTTTTTATATGTTATTTAGACCAATATTTGGTACATAAATAAAATTCATCAATTTCTGATAAAAAAAAAAGTTTCAGGAGAATCTGGGTTGGTGAAAAGTGATTTCGGGCATATGGCTACCACGGGAGCGTCTCAGAAACTGCATTCTAGATTTGTAATTTCCAACCAATTGCTGGAATCATTGTTGGCTTGTACCCAACCCATAGACCAACGACTTCAAATAAATCAAGCGGCGTCAAATCACACGATCTTTGAGCTGAGGCCACACACATGTCTTTATTTCTGGAGATATGTTAAGGTTGTCATCGAATAATTCCTTCAATAACTCGATAGTTTCGTCAGCAGAATGAAACCAAATGTCATGTTCACGCACTTCTAGAAACAAAAATCATTGATCATGGCTATGTACCGGGTACCATTGAGCATTGACGGTGACATTTCGGTGCTCTTCGTTTTTGAAGAAGTACCCATAGACCGCATCAAACAGCGCATTTTTCTGGGTGCGTCAGGAAACAGAAGTGAGCCTCGTCACCGAACAAAATTTGATGATTTGAAATTTTTCCCTGAACTGAATTTTAGAAATAAATTTCCACAACTTTGTTCGGGCGCATATCTTTCCATGATGATTTAGCAAACAATACTGAAAAAAATCATCCTAACAAAAAATCATTTTCATGTTTATGAGCTGCAACATGCGACCCATTTATAAACTTTACATTTTGCTTTGAATTTTAGTAACTATCGACTACTCACGGAAATCATTATTTATCCATTAGACCTCATATAGTTCTCCCATGCAGATGTGAAAGGAAAAGAAAAAAATCTCCTGTTTTTGGGGTGGCAAAGCTTAGACGAGTGGACCAAGGACCGATGTTTTGGGATTACATATATATGTTCATATGTTCGTATGTATGTATGTACTCGTAAATCATTTGAATATGCTTTCATCTGCTAAAAAGGATTCACTAAGTACCTACTGAAACGCTTTCATCTGCTAAGAAGGATTCATTAGGAACACAAACGAATTAACTTCTCTTCCTGTGTTTGGGTGGATGACTTGAAGGGAATTTATTTTGTTTATTCATCTGTGGAGTGTGGTGGTGTGTGTTGGGACAACAACTATCAATCTTCTATTGGTTATGGGTTTGATAAAGGAACGAATATTTTTACTTCGCCATTTCAGCCAGTGAATACTTTATTAGGTGGCGTGGCCCGTGGCCACCAGGAATACGTTTTTCGCTTCATTACAATTTTATACAAAAAAGAACAAACAATTTCTTTCGCTTATACCCGTGCACATGTCCTTCGAAATTGTGTGTGCGAATTTTGATATGGCGCTTGCGGTTTTCTCCTTGTAGAATGGTCAATTGATAGACCTTCATTTTTGTGGGGTATAAATAAATTATCCCTACGTTGTGTAGCAGGAGCAGTGGCAATGGTAGGGGATCGGGTGGCGGCGTCGGGTTATTTTGTGAATGGCTGATGAAGCAAAGGAGCAGACAGGGCAAATATTTGCAAAATATTTCCATTAAGGGATTCTTCATTCTTTTTTTTTTTTTTTTGCTTTCGTTGATAAATATTTGCGGAATGTGATGATGTGGCAAGTTGACAACTACAATGGTTATTGCTGGGAAAACACACACCAAGTATCTGCTGGCAGTTGATATATGAAAGTCGAAATGTTAGTTTGGCGGTGGTTTAGTTTCAGTGCCAAAGAGGGATGATACGGGTCGTTGACCGTCCATAGCGCCCGATTTTATTTTCGCACTTATCACTTATTTTTGATATGAAAAATAACAAAGTCCTTTGATTATTTAAATCTTTTGTGGCGGAGCGAAATTTCGCAATTTATATTTATAATCGTAAACATCATAAATTATAAATAATTCAAAAACAACCCTTTGGCATGAGGGCATACGCGACTTATTTTTAAAGCACATTAATATTAATCATGATTCCAGTTTCGATGTGCAGTGCATCCATTTTGAGTATCCACATGTACAGTATTGTGCAAATTATAAGCAACCGTTTTGCACTAGTAATTCAAATCATTTTTATTGATATAAGCTATCTATGTATCTATATCTATATCTATATCTATATCTATGTTTCTATCTTACTTCTATCATCTATACATAGTATAAAAGGAAGTCCCCAAAATGTGTCTTTCTGTATGTACAGGCTAATCTCGAGAACCACTGAACGGATTTAGATGCGGTTTTCACTATTATGATCTGCATTTGCGAAATTTATGGATGTACTCAGACTACTCCATTACTTATAGGAGGTGAGAATTTGAGATCAAACTGGCAGAAAATCAAATTTTCTGTCATTACACAGCCAACAACACAACTCAACAATGGCTTATTGGATTTAAAACCAAAAAAAATTGGGTGTAGTAAATTCCTTTAAGATTCAGGTATAAATCGTCCATCCTCGTTATCCTGGATCTAAGCTATGCTCAAAACAATTCATGAAATCATTGCCAACAATTTTTCATCAGTGGAGATCGAAGCTAGCAGCCATGCAGCAGTGGGTGATCTCGTAGTGTGTGTGTGTGGCACATTTGAATTTCTGCGTATTAACTGAAAGAGCAAGGCGAGCACGGGTCAGCTAGTTATATGTTTTTTTTTTTTGTATTTATACATATATGTACATATAATCTACACACGCTAAATGGGATATAAATACCCTTATAATGTTTACACACAGCGCGAGTATATGAAGGACAAGAACGAGAGACAGTATATAAAAAACAAAGCAAACACTCGATTGATTTAGCCATATCTGTTTTATTTATTAGCTTTCAAAACAAAAAAAAAAAAACGTAAGCTTAAGAAATTATACCAAAAGTAGTTTCTAATTTTTGAAACTCGTATTTATTATACTGAGCCAGAAGTTAAACGCCAATTGCAGAAATGGATAGGGTCTCATGCGAATGAATTTTTGCTTATGTGTACGTAAATAAATAGTCTTTCAATAAGATTGATAGGAGTTAAATCATCAGTACTTTCATAAAAGACAAGTCTAAAAAAAGTATGTATGTATGTGCCGCAAAAATAAAATTATTACTGAACGGATTTGAATGCGTTTTTTGCAATCGAATGTGGTTGGATTAAATCAGTAAAATGGATCAACAAAAATCAATATATTTCAACAAAAAACTTTTAAATGAGAAAAAGAAAAGTTTATATTTAACATTTGGGCATTAACCTTTCTTTTTAGTGGAATCAGTTCGGTGTCTGTCTGCCTGTCTGTCTGTCTGTCTGTCTGTCTGTCTGTCTGTCTGTCTGTCTGTCTGTCTGTCTGTCTGTCTGTCTGTCCGTCTGTCTGTCTGTCTGTCTGTCTGTCTGTCTGTCTGTCTGTCTGTCTGTCTGTCTGTCTGTCTGTCAGTCTGTCTGTCTGTCTGTCTGTCTGTCTGTCTGTCTGTCTGTCTGTCTGTCTGTCTGTCTGTCTGTCTGTCTGTCTGTCTGTCTGTCTGTCTGTCTGTCTGTCTGTCTGTCTGTCTGTCTGTCTGTCTGTCTGTCTGTCTGTCTGTCTGTCTGTCTGTCTGTCTGTCTGTCTGTCTGTCTGTCTGTCTGTCTGTCTGTCTGTCTGTCTGTCTGTCTGTCTGTCTGTCTGTCTGTCTGTCTGTCTGTCTGTCTGTCTGTCTGTCTGTCTGTCTGTCTGTCTGTCTGTCTGTCTGTCTGTCTGTCTGTCTGTCTGTCTGTCTGTCTGTCTGTCTGTCTGTCTGTCTGTCTGTCTGTCTGTCTGTCTGTCTGTCTGTCTGTCTGTCTGTCTGTCTGTCTGTCTGTCTGTCTGTCTGTCTGTCTGTCTGTCTGTCTGTCTGTCTGTCTGTCTGTCTGTCTGTCTGTCTGTCTGTCTGTCTGTCTGTCTGTCCGTCTGTCACAGGCCTTTTTCTCAGAGACCATTTGACGTAGACTATTGAAATTTGGAACAGCTATAGCAATTAGTGGCCCAAACACTGACATGAACTTAAAAAGTTGAATTTCAACTTGGGGGGCTAGTTTTGGGGGGATAAGTGAAATGTTAAAAAATAACTTTTTTAATTTAATATTGATGTCATCGTGTGTGATGTCAAATGAAAGCTACTTAAAGCACGAATTCAAAAATGTATAAAATATTTTTTTGTGTTACTTTTTTCTTAACACTTTTTCAAAAAAACGTTAAAAAATCGCTGTCCGAGACTGTATCTCCAAAAATATCGATCAGAAAAATCTAAATAAAATCACAAACATCGAGAATAAAATGTAGATGGAAACCCAATTATCAGAACTGCATTACCTTCGACAGTTTTTTTTCTATTAATTTTTTTGTAATTTCACCTTCCCGACTGTTTGCATAGACTGAAGTGACGTAACCATATCACAATCATATAAAAGTGAATACGTGAAGGGAAATTTGTATGTGTGAGAGTAAAAATTGAATGGTCGCGCCATTCGCTACAAAAAATTCACTTCCGGTCATTGTATATGAAATATATACAATGCTTCCGGTATAACCATTGAGCTTAGACTTAAACCACATAAAGGAATCTTGATGGTTTCGTATACATTGTAATGTAGGTGTCTCTTATTTTGCTATGAAGATATGAAAATTGAATTTGCGTACAGACACGAGAGGGAGACAAATCGCCAAATTCCACGTATTTAATACAATTCAACGAATAACGAGACGAAAATATATGTATGGATACATACTTTTTTTTTTTTTTTGGGGATGTACCATGTAGATATGTATAATTATTATTCTTTCGAGAAGATGAGACTTATCAAGTTGTTTACATTTGTGTAGATATGTACATATATGTACATACATATTTAAATTTGTTTTTGGCAAATCGTGCTGAATTTTTATTGAAATATATGCATACATACATATGTACCTATTCGTATCTACAGGTATATAAGTGCATATGTATCTACATACATAAGTATGTACATCAGAGGTGGGTCGTTTTCGCGGTTAGAAAAACGAAAAACGAACAAAGGGTTAAAAAAAAAACAAAAAACGATAACGAACGGGTGAAGTAGTTGGAGTATACCTACATACATACATCAAGGGTGGAATCATGTTATGTAGGTAGGTACTATTAGTTTTTCTTCTTTATCCGTTTTCATGTGTGCGTAACAGAATTATTCATTCGCACACCTGTGTTGAATTGTGTATTCTTTGGTTTGTTATTTTTTTAGTTTGCTGGGTTCGTTTGCCTTTGGTTTCTTTTTCAATGAATTTTCAATGCGCAAACGCAAAGTAGATAAATGTAGTTACTTTTTAAACTGTTTTTTTATTATAAAAAAACGGTTACGTCGTTACGGGATGAAAAACGGTTTTTTAAACCAGTTCGTTTTTTTTGTACCCATTCCTAGTATGTAGGTACTTACTTTATGTATTTGTTGTTTTTCTCTCTTTTTTTTTTGTGTAGAGATTTTGCGTGTGTGAGTGCAAAATTTAAATAGTTGTACTTAAAACTATTCAATTTGGTGTTTGTTTTTGATAATGTTTTGAGAGTGTTATATAGTTGAACATTTTTAAAACGTGAGAGCTAGACTGTGCTCAGCTTGGAAGTGTTTTACTTTCAGAAACCTGCGACGGAGTGCTAAGAATATTTATTGTATCGGATAGAGAA
The DNA here is from genome assembly GCA_949775065.1 of Brachyopa scutellaris. NCBI lineage: Eukaryota > Metazoa > Arthropoda > Insecta > Diptera > Syrphidae > Brachyopa > Brachyopa scutellaris. Next base: position 41,699,392 of record OX459113.1, on the reverse strand, counting down.
AGAACATATTTTTCGCATTTTGTGTACTTTTTGCACTTAAATTTGAATGTGATTGAACCTTTACGGAACACTTATTGCGCAAGTATAACTTGCACTTGCCGGATTTTTTAATAACATATTTAAAAAAAAATTACAGACTTGTTTAGATTATTGCACAACAAAGATTTTAATATAGAGACCCCGCGCAACAAAAAAAGCCGCACTCGGGTTTTCCATTTGTTTGCGCTAATAACTTTTAAGAGACTCTCCAAATTATATTTTATTACTTCTGGGTTAAGTAATGCACATTCTGGAATGTATCGGAATTCATTCTGGTAGTATTTAACAGTGCGTGCAGTTGTATTTCTTAAATAAAAGTAAACAATTGGTATCGCGATGTCTAAAAGGGTACAATTTAGTGAAGAAAATAAAGCAGTTATCGTCGCCTTATCCAATCAGAATCAGTAATTTCGTGAAATTGCTCGACAAATTGGATGCAATGAGAGTTCTGCAAGAAGAAACTGTAACAAATATCGTTGGGATCATAATCTGGACAGATAAAATGGCACAGGATTGAAGAGATGCACCACTGTTCGGGAGGACCGGCAACTCAAAAGGTTAAGCTTGAGAAACAGGTTTAAAACCGCATCGGTGTTAAGAGCTGACTTGCGAGAAGCTACTGGGGCTGAAGTTAGCGTCAGAACCATCCAGAATCGTCTCAACGAAATTGGTTTGCTAGCAAGGAGACCAGCGAAAAAGCCACTACTGACCAGCAAAATGAAGAAAACGCGCCTTAGCTGGGCTAAGGAAAGGCAAAACTGGAGTGTTCAAGATTGGTTAAATGTGGTGTCCGGATGGGAAGCAGATAGTGCGTCGTAGAAAAGAGGAACGCTACAGCGACGAATGCATAGTTCACACTGTAAGACATTCTCCTTATGGTGTGGGGATGCATCACCGCAATTTGAATTGGATCTCTAATTATGCACGAGGGCACTGTTAATGCCATGCAGTACAAACAGATTATCTTAGACGGTGTTGTACCAAGTATGGAAATGATAACAGCAGAAACATCAAAACGAATTTTTCAAGACGATTCAGCACCTTGCCACCGAGTAAAATCTGTGACTAATTCGAAGTTCTTTTTTTCATATTTTTGGATGTTTTGAAAATCTAATGATATTAATTTTTAAATTTCCTTCACAGATTAAAAATTTGAAAGGAGAATTAGGAATAGAATCCCTTATTTGGCCGGGAGACAGTCCAGATTTCAACCCCATCGAAAACGTCTGTGCTCTCATGGGAAAGAAGATCCAAGATAAAAACCAAAAACCATGCAGCATCTAAAGAGCATCATTGAAGAAGTGTGGTTCAATGAAATTGATAACAATTACCTCGGTAATCTCTATGCCTCCATGCCAAACGTTGTTAGGGCGCAAAGTGGTGTTACGAAATACTAGTATCATTTTCTTTAGTATTATGAAAGTCTAAAATTATGTAAAAAGGTTTCTTAGTGTAATAAAAATATGATTTTCGCTCTTTTTCAATTTATATTTTTGATAGTACTTGGGTAATATCTGATATTTTGTAGTCTGATCTTCACGATCATTACTTTTTTTCAATAAGGCTACGAAATGTATTGTCAAATTGGGGAATTTGTCATCTTAAATGTTAAACATCAAAAATACAAAGTGACTATACGCAGTGATAAGCCATCATTTATTAGATTTTTTCCATTTTGTTAAGAATTACCATGTGGGCCTTTTTTTGTTGCGCGGGGTGTATATCCTCTTTGCACATTTTCTGTGGGAAAAAAAATAACATAAAAAAATACCTAGGAGGGGATGGGGTACATTGATGTATGGGGCACATAGATACAGTCAACATTATTTGAAAACCAAACGCAGGAGGCTGCTCAACCACGCACACAACGCAAGCCAAGGTTGCCAGTTTACTTCAATTGCAGTAGATTTTTATTTTTTTTTTTTAATATTTTTTTTTATTTTATTCATTATTCTAATTTTACAATATACAATCATAATAATATAATTTTAATACTTCATCAAAATTTACAATAGATAGTATGTAAGAGAATAGCTAGTGGCATTTATATTTATATAGTTATATACTTAGTTGCTTAGTAACAAAAAAAAAAACAGTTTTAGGTTTTAAGTTTAAAGCTTTATTTTTATTGTTAATTTATTTTTGTACAGAAGTCAATTGTAAACCGCATTGCTTAGTCACCGAAAAACAACTTACCTCGATCGATCTCTCTATGTTTGGTCTTCTTGAGAAGACCCGCTAGAAGAGATCGATCGGTTTCTAGAAGAGCGCACACTTGGTGTTTACGTTGCCGAAACACTCAATGTCGCAAAACAAGTGTGTGCACATGCAAAGGAGATGGGCTGGACGGTGGGGTTACGCATGTGGGGTTAGTCATAGCACATTCATGCGTAACACCTCCCCCCCTAAACCAAAACTCCAAAATAAAGTGTAATAAAAGTATTAATAATTTTTTTTTTTTTAAATTCATTTTTATTATTTAATACAATTTTTAAATTAAATTGCATAATTTTGATTAATGTAATAGAACATTTTAATAATGATGTTTTCTAAATACTAATATTAATTCAATCTAACAAAAAGTCTTAAATTCAACAATGGTATTTCGATGGTAGTTTGAAAAGAGAAAAGGAAAAAAAAATAACAAAAAATTCATTGCTCTTTAAATACCACAAATTGGTTAACAAGGACAAGATAACATGATTATACTATTAATGAAAATCTCATATTTTAGATTCATTGGTTGCGGTGATTACTTTTGAAATTTGAATTTGCGTTTTAGCTGTGTTTTGTAATATTTTGTATTTCTTTTGGTTGCTGTATCTAAAACGTAGTTTCCTTCGACTTTTGGATATATTAGTTTTCTATATTTAGGTTTATTTTTTCCAACTACTCTATTTTTTACTAAATTTACGCACTGTTCTAAGCTCTGTGCTTTATTTGAACTATTATGTTTTTGTACTCTTACTTCTTTTTCAAATTTGAATTTATTTGCCTGTTCCTGAATTTGGGAAATTTCCTGAATTTTGGAAATAAAGTCTAAAGGTCTAATTTTTGTCGTTTTATGTATTGTGCTGTTGTAAATCGTGATAATGCTAAATAATTTTTCATTCAACTCTGAATTATCTTTACTTGCATTTTTGATTCGAAGATGTTCATTAAGCGTACCATGCAATCGTTCGACATCTGCGTTTCCAGTTTTAAGGGAGCCCGTCGTTTTGTGGAATTCAATGTTCTGTTCTCTCAGGAATTGTTCAACGGCAGAATGTATTATGCAGGTTTCGCCGTCGGATATAAGTTTGTTTGGTTTACCTGGAAACATAATTCTTTCCTTTATTGCTTTTAGAATCGCAATCCAATTCCTATCTTCTAGATGATGTATCGTTGCGTATTTTGAGAACTTATCGATTGAAACCAGATGTCTATATGAACGATATCATTAAAACATTGAGCTGTTTCAGTAACTTGCATTGGTACGTGAACAGGTTGCCGATCATGTTTGGCTATGTTGCAAATATCGCAGTTGTTTACATATTGCTGTATAATAACTTGCAAGTTTGGATAATAATATTTCTGTTTTAATTCTAAGAACATTTCAGAGATTCCCCTATGGTTTTTACCTATGTGTTCCTCTTTAATTAAAGTTAACATTTGGTTTTTATCTAAGATATCTTTAAGCCTAATGCTCGACTTAAGGATTCTCAGTTTGCTGTTCATTGAAAAATATTTCACATAAATTTCCTGAAACTTAAGAAACAACGAAAGATTTTCACAATAAAGGCACATAAGTCCTTTATTTAATAAAACACCTTTCATAATTTCGAGTAAGTTTTCGCTATCTTCCTTTATTTCTACAAAATTATGTACCCTTTTATGGACAATTTTAAGTGTAGTCTTATCCTTTGAGCCATAGCTTAGATAAATCTGATTTTTAAATGTGTTAATCGGCTTTTCAGAGATATAGATGTGTCTTGTTTCATCCTCTTTTGCGCTATGAGCCGTTGCCCCCGTGGATATTAAATCATTGTTGTCTTCTATGACGCTCGCCATTGCAGACATAACTTCAGCGTTATTGCTACAATTAATGCTAAGCTCGTTATTAAATATATCACCAAGATCAACTTCTGCATTGTCTCTTAGTGCGTCTTTTTCATCTTGATCTACATACCTGCTAAGGCCATCAGCTACGCAATTTTCTTTACCTTTCAAGTGCTCAACGTCAAAATTGTACTCATTTAGGCAAATTTTCCAGCGTTGAAGCTTCATATTGGGTTCTTTTAAATTATGCAGCCAGACGAGTGGCTTATGATCTGTTCGTATTAGAAACTTTCTCCCATATAAATATGTTCTAAAATATTTTACCGACCATACAACAGCGAGAAGCTCCTTCTCAATGGTCGAGTAATTTCGCTCGTGGTTATTGAGCGTACGCGAAGCGTAACATATAGGGTGGTTGTTTTGGCTGAGAACAGCCCCCAAAGCATAGCTTGATGTATCGGTCGTCAGGACAAAGATTTTGTCAAAATTTGGGCTTTTAAGAACAGGATCAGAGCAGATTAATGTCTTTAAATTTTCAAAAGCTTTCTGGTATTGAGGGTCTCCTTTATTTACTTTTTCGGATTTTTTTAAGCACTTTATTAAGGGATACGCAACTTTTGAATAATCCTTAAGAAATTTCCGGTAATACCCGGTAATACCTAAAAATTGCTTGATCCCTTTCTTATCTGAGGGAATTTTCATCTCAGTTATGGCCCTCACTTTCGCCAAATCCGGTTTAATTCCATTCTGTGTTATCGTATGTCCTAAATAATTAGTCGACGGGTTGGCAAAGGAGCACTTATTTATTTGAACTTTTAAGTTTGACTCTTTAAGCTTACGAAAAATTTTTTGAAGTGAGATCAAATGTTCATCGTAACTGGTGGAAAACACTAGAATATCGTCCAAATAGACGACGCAGATTTTGTTAATAAAGTCCTTTAAAACGGTGTTCATTAATCTCTGGAATGTCGCCGGGGCATTCTTTAACCCAAACGGCATTCGCAGAAATTCGTAGTGTCCGTTTTTTGTTGAAAAGGCTGTTTTCGCTCTGTCACGAGAATCAACCTCAATTTGATGATAGCCTTTTACGAGATCTAATGTAGAGAAGTAGTTACATTTTCCTAATTTATCGAAAAAATCGTCGATGTTCGGCATGGGAAATCTATCTTCAATCGTTTTGTCATTTAATTTCCTATAATCTATTACAATTCGCCAATGTTTCTGTCCATTCTTATCATCCTTTTTAGGGACAACCCAAATTGGCGAATTGTAAGGACTATTGCTAGGTACTATTATGTTTTGTCGAAGCATTTCACTTATTTGTTTTTCTACCTCTTCTGTGTGTATTTCTGGGTAACGGTATAGTTTGGTATAAGTGGATATTTCATCTATTGTATTTATATGATGTTTAACTTCGCTAGTAAATGTAAGACTGTCGCCCTCTTTGTAAAATATTGATTTAAATGAATTCAGTAAAAGTTTTAATTTTGTAACATCTTTTTTACTTAAGTGAGCTGCAAATATTTCGTCATCAATTTTGTTGTCAAAATGCTCAATGCAGAATATGTTTGCAGGTTGTGAAAAAAAACATTGTTTTGCATACTTTTCTTCGTCCTCGTTAAAAAACATTGGTAAAGTTGCACTATCCGTTACGAGAGATCTGTTTTTATAATCTATATTTGGATTAAGCTTAATCAAAATATTATTCCCTATTATACCGTCAAAATATTCGTGGAATTGGTATTCCATAAAATCGACATAAATGTCGGTACGTGTTACATAGAAACACAGAAAGTAAAGCCACGTTTTATTATTATTATTTTTTTTTTTTTTTTATTATTTAAACGGGACTTTTAACGTACCTAATAGTATAATAGTAGGGGAAGGTCATGTACCTTGGACCGGAATTTACTATTTTTACTGCAACTTTTGTTCGACGTAAATGTTTCCAATTTAGTTTGTTTATGTTAAAAGTGTATTATTTTGGATATTCAATAGTATTAAAACGACATCTTAAGTATTTACCGTATGCTTAGAAAATGCTTTTTTGCAAGGAAACCTCAAACGGTCCGAGGTACATACACTGAATGTACCTTGGACTGTGAGTGTATGTACCTTGAACCGAAATCAATTGTGTTCAAATGATGCAGTGTAAATACTATTTTATTTCATTAAAAAAAATTCAATCCATTTATTAATTCATTAAAAAGTACATTTAAGAGAAAATAAAAGAACAAAGACCAGAAACAAATAAAAAAAAAAAAAACGTTAGAAATTTAATATTCTTTTTCTGGCAGCTGTGAGAAACTCCGAAATCGACCCATCACTTTGCCAGGAGATCTTCTTCTTCAGGCGAAAATATTTGGCGGTGGATAATTCGGCTTTCAAAAACAAAATCAGAATGGTTCGATGCTTTGTGTTTGGCGATGTTCCGCATTAAAGTAGTCTTGGAAACGTTGAACATATTTGCTGCAGTGTTTTGCATGGATTTTCCACTGTACACTACTTTCTCCACAGCTCGCCGTAAAGCGTCAACGTCAACAGTTGGTCTTTTTGATCCTGACTTACTCCTGGGCATTTGAGGAAAATGGAAAACAGAACTCTTAAAAAAATTCGAAAAGCATGTACCTTGGACCGGTCCAAAGTACATGCATGGACATAGATCCAAGGTACATTCACTACACTTTTTTTAGAAATACAAAATTTTAACACATTATGTTGTATAATTGTAGCAAATAAAATATTGAATTTTGAAAAATATACATATACTTACACATTAAAACCAGTAACTTGAAAGAAATATAATAACTGAATGAACAGAACACTTCAAAAAAACATAAAAAAAAATACTTTAGAGTGTGTAATTTATATTATGTTGTTTTGATTGCACGTCCGTCTCATGCGATAAATGAACACAAGCTGAAATAAGTCCCATAAACATACTGGAAAATTTATTGAAGAACTTGTTGCAACATGTTCAGCCAATTGCCAGGAATCGGCACTCGGTCCAAGGTAAAATCGGTCCAAGGTACATGACCTTCCCCTATGTATTGAACACAGGGTTTTATAAAAAAAAAATCAGTGGTTGTTTTTCAAATATTGTAATGTTTTATATTTTTTTATTTCTATCTGCACTATTTTATTGCTAGTTTCTTTTATTTTTTTATTATTTTTATTTTTTGTAGTCTCTTTACCGAGTTTTTCGACTGCGCCAGTTATATACTTAGTTGCTTAGTAACAAAAAAAAAACAGTTTTAGGTTTTAAGTTTAAAGCTTTATTTTTATTGTTAATTTATTTTTGTACAGAAGTCAATTGTAAACCGCATTGCTTAGTCACCGAAAAACAACTAACCTCGATCGATCTCTCTATGTTTGGTCTTCTTGAGAAGACCCGCTAGAAGAGATCGATCGGTTTCTAGAAGAGCGCACACTTGGTGTTTACGTTGCCGAAACACTCAATGTCGCAAAACAAGTGTGTGCACCTGCAAAGGAGATGGGCTGGACGGTGGGGTTACGCATGTGGGGTTAGTCATAGCACATTCATGCGTAACAATATAAAATAAAGTTAATACCACTTCATAGGAACAATTCATTGTGGGGTGAACAATACAAATCCTTATTTCCTTATTTATTGTTTTGCACATTTGAAAATAACGATTTTTTAGGCAAGTATTTTGGGGATGTTTGGTACATTTTATTCGCAGTTTATGCTTCTGTTTGATTTTTTTAAGAAGAGAGTAGTTCATCCAAGGCTTTAGCTTTATTTCTGACTTTTTCTGAACAGCGATGTAGCTAGAGGCGGATATGGATTTTTTTAGGATTTCAAGAAAAACGTCATAAGTTGTAGAGACATTGTCCTCAGCGTAAAGACCGTCCCAATTAATATAGCGGCATATAATATTCAGCTGATTATAATTAATTTTAGTAGATAATTCTAGAATTAGGTTTTTAAATTTTTTTTGTTTTTCTTACCAAGCATGAAAACAAAATTCCGGTCATACAATGATCAGAGACCTGAAGATCGATATTAATACCAGCACACTGTTCAGACTGAATATTATTGAATCGGCCGAATACGTGATCAATGCAGGTGCTTGTAACTGGCCTTGTGATCTCATTGACAAAGGAATTTAATCCATGCTCGGCAATAAGTGCGAAGTAAGAATCCAAATGAGGTAACAGGTCCACGTTAAAGTCACCTAAAGCTATAAGGTTACCTGCTTTCACATTTACAAAAAGTCGAGAACTCTTCCAAAAACAAATTTAAAGACTGCGAATTAAATCTGTAAACACAAACAAAGGTAAATAATTCATTGCGAATGCAACAAGAAATTTTTAGGAAATCTGCACTAACCAACTATAGCACTTCACAGTACACAAATCATACATATCTCTCACAATAGAAACATATACATAAGAAACATTGGTATTCGCAAAGAAATTATAGCCAGGAATACTACCTATAATCATTAATCTCACCAATGTGGTATAAATCCAAATTTCTGAAACGAAAATAATCTGAGGCAAGTTTACAAAGGCTTCAAGATTTCCAACTAACAAATCGAAGTTTCGCCGAAGGCATCTAATATTTTGATGTATTATAAAAACTGGTTTGGTATCATTTGAACTGTCACGAAAAATGCTATCATTACAACTACTTATATCAAGAAAAAGTTGTTGTTTATAGGATAATGATTGTGGGTAATGTCGGAAAAACAATAATTATTCATTTTGAATTAAAGCTTAATCATCAAATGACCTTATAACAACAACCTTACCTTTTTCGATTTTCCTTAATAAAATTTGAGAATTGTTATACCACAAGTACTTGAACTTCTTTTCCGCTTTACACTTTTTAGCTGCCATAAACAGAGAACGAGTATATTTCGTGAAACTATCGTTAACATGAATTCTGGAACAGTTTTCGCTGGTAAAAAATCTTTTGAGTACACTCTTCTGCATTAACGTTGCTTACATCTGGTATACCAACAATTTCAATGACGTTATACACTTGTTTCTGCTCCCACCAATTCAATTTCCACTCAAGATCGTTGATTTTTAAATTAAGACACTTATTTTCCTCTCTTAGCTGCCGGACGGCGTTAAGAAAGTCACTGTTTAATTTGTTTATACTTAAAATCTCATCATACAGCATTTTAAGAGTAATCGAATCATCATCGGGCATGGGCGACTGCAGTAATGCGTTAGATGCTGGGTCAATGATCTGTTGCGGTTTAAGTGCAATTAAATTTTCGGTACAAGGTGGTGTTGTTGTTGGCTGGTTGCATTTAGAAAATGCCGGTGAATGTGATGCTGCTGCTTTTTGAAGAGATAGTGAACGTTGTTGTTGTTGGTGTTGTTTCGCTGCTTTCTGTAAGTCATTCATTGGTAGATGTTGTAGTTGCTTTGATGATTTTTGTTGCTTTACTGCAGGTTGGAGTTGTGGTCGTTTCACTGCTTTTTGGTGTTCTACAGCAGATTGTTGTTGTCGATTATCTGCTTCTTGTAGGTGGTTTTCTTCGACCGATTGTTGTGGACTGGCTTCTGATGCCACTGTTTGAAGCGACGCTATGGGTTGTTGTTGTAGTTACTTCCGTCTTAGAACACTACACTTATCGCATCGATATTTTATATTATTTATGTTCATATATTCCATATCAGATAACACAATATTTACACATGAGTAGTGAAAAATACAAGAACAATCCGAGCATGTAATTTTGGATTGATTATTCCGCTCAATCTTTTCTTTGCAGATTAAACAATTCATAATTTGTTTTGTATATAAAAGTAAACTTAGTTTAAAAAAGCTAATTAGTACAAAGCGCGCACCCCACGACAGTCTGAAAAAACACCTCCGCTCAGTTCAAACTTTGCAAACTAATATTGATCTACTGCTTTTATTTTGAAATTTGAATCAACTGCCAAAAAAATAAATCTACTGCATTTTTTTAGTATGCTTTGTCTGAACTTCAAGATCGAGAACATTTATTCCTTTTAGCACAAATCTCAACAACAAAACTTTTCGAAAAAGTTGAATTCCTTATCTGAAGGGCTCGGCCCTAGACATAGATCAAGCAGATGGTACGGTTAAACCTCCACTCTGTAACCTCAAGACCAAAATTGATCAGAAAACACTAAGTGAAGCAAATAACAGGTGGAAATCATCAACCACCTGCGACGTATCAAGAAGACTGTGGCCGGAGTAGACAAAACAAGAACAAGAAAACGCCTACAGAAAGATAGGACATCGCTGTCGATGCTGATAGGCGTACTAACTGGCCACAATCTGCTAAGATACCACATGAAGAAACTACGCCTGAATGATGATGACATCTTCAGAGGGTGTTGTGATGAAGAGGCTCATGAGGACACAGCCTATTTCCTCTGTCACTGGCTGCCCTGGCCTCTGCCAACTTAGAAAAAAACCTTGTGCAAATTTTTTTTCGAGGACATCGACGAGCTATCGAAAATCGGATGGATCACCATCGGTCATACTTGAATTTGCCAGGGCGTCTGGATGGCTGAAACCTAGAAATTAATACCACGGGCGGGAACACAACATGGGTATCACAATGGGTCCACATGAACCTAAGTGTGATGGGGATGTTATCATTCTCATCAGCCCGTTTAACCTTACCTATCTGAAGGCGATCAGTACTCACTACCCATAAACGAGCCCATTCACATTTTATAATATGGGGGTACACATGATCCGACATACACTTTTCCCAACGATATTCCAACTTTTTGAAACCTTCCAAAAAATATGATTCCGCAAACCCTGCAAAATAGGCATTTGTTGCATCGATAATTTCTTCATTCGATGGAAATCTTTTTCCGCCGAGCCATTTCTGCAAATGTTGAAACAAAACTTAATTCCAAGGAGCCAAATCTGGAGAATAAGGTGGATAAGGAAGCAGGTCATAGCTAAATTTAGCTAATTTTGCTGTGGCTACTGTGGACTAATGAGCTCGTAATGAAAGAGCACTTTTTTCTTTTTCAAATGCCGTTTTCCATCAATTCTGCATTAAATTTATCTAATAAATTGGCATAGTACTGTCCGGTAATCGTTTTTCCCATTTCCAATAGTTAATGAGGATTACGCTGTGGAAATCCCAGAAAACCGTTACCCTGACTTTTCCGACCGACGAAACCGTTTTGCCTTTTTGATGTACGTTCACCTGGAAAAGTCCACGGTTATGATTGTTCTTTCATTCCTGACGTGTAGTGGTGTATCCAGGATTCATCAACTGTTACGAAACGGTGTAAGAATTCACTGGAATTGCTCTTCAAGGTTTTCGAACTCTGCTTTGAAAACTTAACCCGAATCCGTCTAATTTTTTCTTGCTATGCCTAGAAAGAAACAAAGATGGCGGAAAAAACTCAATGCGATCCGAGCGTCATCTTCCATTAAAGTCACTGACTTATCGAAAAGCCTTCCTATTTAAAAGCAGAAATGATGCTACGGTTGGGGGCAATAAAAGCTTATATTAACCAAAATTCAAAATAATAAAATAGAAACAAAAACACAAGCAAATTTGTGTTTAAATACCTTGTTTTTTTGTTGAAATAAAAATCTACTGCGAAAGAATTCAATCTACTGCATTTTTTAGAGAATCTACTGCGCAAAAATAGTTCTTAAGTGGCAACGCTTACGCAGCAGCATGTTTATCAATGAAAACACATATCTGACTGACATCCCTGTTCAGTCATCGCTTTGCGCCGAGCAAGTATAAATCTGTTTCGCATGTAGGCAAGTAAATTTTTGTCGTTTCTTCCGAGTGAGTTTTTTTTAGCATATTTGTGCTAACAATTTCATATGAAGTTATTTGTTGAGTACCTATATGTCCTTCAGATTTGATATTTACGTAAAATTTCAGTTCAGTTTAACCGCATTTAATAATTATTTTCTGTCTTTTGGGTACATTGATACACCCCGAGGTCGGCTGTTTGATGCTACGCCACCTGTAGCCAGTGATCTTCAGGAAGGGGATTATGTTATCTATACATATAATAAAACTGTAGACTAAAAACTGTTTGTTCGCGCATCACGTTAGAACTACTGGACGGATTTTGATGAAACATTGACATAGTGATTGCTTATGTTCTTGGTCCATATCATTTGTACTTTTTATCCCGGAAAATGACATGGTTTTAAGAAAATATTGAAAAAACTGCATATTTGAAAGGAAAATTATAATTATTCAGCCCTAATTCAATAATGGCTTATCGGATTGAAAATTTAGTAAATTTTCCACTGATTCATTTGAGGTATAAAACATCCTTCTGCGTTGTCCTGAAGCTGAGCAATGTTCAAACAATTATTCAAAGCATCGCCTACAATTTTCTTTCAGCGGAGACCATTGTCAGCAGCCGTGCAGCAGTGGGTATCGTTGCAATAGTATGTGTGTGAGTGAGTATTTGTGCGCGCTCTGACGTGATCATTTGCTTTGCACTTTAATGTGCTACAATCATCGTAAGCATTTGCGGCTCTCATACTCAACTAATTTCAACAAATGAGGTGTCAAAAGAAAGAAAATTTTCAGAGCAGTGAACTGCATTTTCAGTTTTTAGATATTATTAGCAAATTTAAACAAAAAATACCGAAAACTATCCAAAATTAACTCCTGTTGTTTTAAGAGTTAATTCTGGTTCATACCATATATCGCACTAATAATGCAATACTGTCGGAACTCAAAAGTATGACTTCTTTCTGAACCATCGAAAAACTGAGTATCTATTTCCTGTTACAGATTATAAAAAAAATTAGTAGCTCATTAGGATTATTAATAAATATTTTATTTCTTGCACTATTCTAACGACAGCTTATTGACGCGTAGGGAAGTGAATTTTACGTTTGAATATGGTGATACATATCTCAAATTTTAAAAATGTTGAGTAACAACAAACAGTATTGTATTATTAGTGCGATGTGTATGAAGTATGAATATATATGTATTTGCTGGAATGTATTTATGGAAATCATCTGGGAAGCATTTGTTGTTCATTAGTACGAAGCCAAGGTAATATTGCTTTTGGCTGTGGCGTCGTCAGTAGTTACGATAGTTCTCACGTACTGGCACCTTTTGATGGTCAAAGTGCAGAATACATGTCAATCAACCGAGTTATGGACGAAAAACTAACAACCAAATTAACACTAAAAGTGGGTGTACTTATTGTTTTTCTAAAAAATTTGAGCCCACCTAAGTTATGTAACGGCACCCGATTTAGAGTTACATCTCTGCAATGAAATCTTGTGGAAGCGAAAGTGTGGACGGGCGACCATACCAAAACATTTGTTCGTTCCAGTTTAAGCGTGTACGCTTTCGCATAAGCGTCTGCTTTAAAGCATCATTTAGAATTTCTAAAAAATCATTTAAATCGCTTTTGAGGAAATAGGTTTTGCAAATTAGTAAAAAGTTGCAGGCGGGCGAAGCGAGGCGAGCACGGGGCAGCTAGTCTTATAATAAAGGTAATCAACTCAAAAAAGAAGCGATCTTTTAACCAATTTATTGGGTAAATTATATTAATACAAGAACAGAGTGGAGAAAGTGACTTTCACGTATCTTTCTTGAAGCGTAGGCCGACTGGAACTTTTGTATTCCCTGATATTAAAGTTGAGGGTTCTGTTAACCCGAATTGTGCCAGCGTGACCGTACGGTCACACACAAAAAACCATAAAATAATATCATATGTGTTAAAACCATACAGTTGAGATCAATAATGGGACATTCGAAAAAAATAATTACAGCACTATTCGGGTTAACATTTCTGACAAAATCCTGAAGCTCCCAAATCCGATAGTCAGGAAAGGCACCTGCAGAACAGATTCTCTCCTTAATTTTAAGATAAATTATATACATATATAATATTGACTTTATGCAAACATATTTTTTTTGCCAATTCGTTTAACTGCTTTCAAGTAAGGAGTTAATATGTGGGTCAACCTCAAAAAAATAGGTATAAAAAAATACATTTTCTGAAGAACAAACAACATTTAAACAAAAAAGAACATAGCCTAACTGGTTTTAACAAAAATAACGATTATTATAGAATTTAAGATTTAAGATTAAGATTTTTATTTCGTTTATAATTAACAATGTGTTATCGCACAATTTACAGAATTTGATATACAGAGATGTGATATATAGTTATATCTTTCTACTGGAGAATTTATTTTAGATTTATAAAAAAATTATTTCAATCAAAAAAAACATATATTGAGGAAATAACGGAAAAACCTCAAATTTAAGTAAAAAAAAAAAAAAAAGTAAAAATAAAAAAAAATAAAAAAATTTACCCATTTATACATGCACATAGGAATTTAAAATTACGTATGAATAACAAATAATAAATAATATATAATATATAATAAATAATAAATAATAAATAACAAATAATATATAATAAATAATAAATAATAAATAATAACTAATAAATAATAAATAATAAATTATGAATAATCAATAATAGATAATAAATAATAAATAACAAATATATATATATATAATATATAATAAATAACAAATATATATATATATATATATATAATATATATATATATATATATATATATATATAAATAACAAATAAATAAATTAACATAATATCAAATATACATATAAATTAACAGATAAACATACATATATATAAGTAACAAATAAAAAGAAAATACATGATATTAAAGGCTTAAACCATTTACTAAGGGGTTATCAGGAATATCACATCTGATCTTAAAGGTGTCATTAAGTTTGCGTATTCTGAATGAGATCAATTCAACACCAGCTCTTGTATGCAAATCTAATGTAGAGTAATGCCAGGGGAGATTCAGCATCATTTTTAATAATTTATTTTGTGCAATTTGTAACTTTTTGATATGACATGCTGCACAACTTCCCCAAACCTGGCAACCATACAATAGGATTGCTTGAAATATAGTTTTGTGGATTATTAATTTGTTTTCATTTGATAATAATGATTTTCTGTTAATAAATGGATATAACATTTTTATGGCAATATTTATTTTGTTGAGTGTTTGTGTATTATGTTCTTTGAATGTTAATTTTGAGTCAAGATGTAAACCCAAGTATTTTACAGAAGGCTTCCATGATATTGCATGACCACTGATTACTAACTGGTTAGCCGGCAAGTTTTTCTTTTTCGGGAAAAAAAGATGGCTTGGATTTTGTCGGCATTTAGCTTTATTTTCCATTTGGAATAGTAACTCTGCAGTATTACAATCGCATTTTTTAAATTCGTCTCAATATTTAGACCGAACTCATGCGATGAAAATATTGCTGTGTCATCGGCATATATTGCTGTTTCGCATTGAGGTAAATTTGGAATATCAGATGTGTATAAATTGTACAGAACTGGTCCAAGAACAGAACCTTGGGGTACTCCCGCATGAACATTTATTTTATCGGATACACTCCCATTAACATGTACCTTAAAAGAAAGATTTGCTAAAAAGCTTTGTACAATTTTACAGAGGAAGGGCGGGAAATGGAAATTCAACATTTTATAAATAAGACCATTGTGCCACACCGAATCGAAAGCCTTTTCAATATCTAGTAGGATCATACCAGTTGAACGTACTATTGCACGGCTACTCTTAATGCTATTACATATTCTTAAAACTTGATGGGAGGTTCCGTGACTAGGCCTAAAACCAAACTGCTCATCGGGATAGATTTTCAGATCTTCGATGATCTTAACAATTTTCTCCTTGAGAATTTTTTTTATAAATTTTACTGACATTGCTCAGCAAACTTATTGGCCTGTAACTCTGAGGACTATCAAGACGTTTTCCCGCTTTCGGAATCGGGACTACTCTTGCCAGTTTCCACGTATCTGGAAAGTATTGAATTTTCAGGCAAGCATTAATAACAAATGTAAGGAATTTTATTCCCTCTTTATTCAGTTTTTTAAGGTATACATTTTTAATATTATCAATTCCATCTGCTTTTCTAATCTTTAAATTATCTAAAAAGTATTTCGTATCAGCTTCAGATACAAATTCACTTGATGGAGTTTGAGCGGTAACCGCACTAAAGGCTTGTAAGGCATTCTCTACACAAGTGTTAGTGCTGCATTCTCCTAAATGCTGAGATATAAGATGATTTTGTGAGAAATTTAACGCAAGTGCTTTCGCTTTTTCAGTGTCTGTAAAACATGTATCAGAACCATTTTTAAGGCTGGGTATTTGTCGGTTTTTATTTTTTACTATCTTTACTATATTCCAGAAGGGCTTAGTAGCTTTATCTAGAGTATTTAATTTTTTGTTCCATTCTACGTTTCGGTACCCTTGGATATTTCTTTCTATTAGCTTGTTAAAGTGTGCTAATTGAGTTCGTGAAATAGGTTGGCGAAATCTTTGCCAATTTCTTCTGTGCATATTCCTAATTCTAATGAGTTCTAAGATATGAGCTGGTAATTGTACACACTGGATTTTTTTTGGAACTCTTGGAATATTATTATCAGCTGCGGTAATTATATGTTCCGAAAAATGCTGAATAATGACGTCTACATCACGGTTTGTTGAGATGGTGTCAATGTTTGTAGGAATAGTTTGAAGTTTTCGTCGTAACTCCCTCCGGAAACTTTTCCAGTTTGCGTTTTTTAAATTTTGAATGTATTGCACTCTTTCCACACCTGACCAACGAATTTCACAAAAAACTGGGTTATGGTCAGAGCTAAGCTGATTTAAAGCAATTGGCTGAGATATAAGACTGAATACATTTGTAACAAATAAGTCGATAACAGAGGGACTACCACGTGAACTAGCTGGGACATAAGAGGGACTATTTGGAAACATAACAGACATTGGCATCATAACAGAAAGGTCGGACAGAATATTTCCCCAGGAGTTTGCTCTAATGCAGCCCCAATCTCTGTGTTTACAATTTAAATCACCTCCAATTAGAATTGCGCAATTTATACTAAATAATTTTCGAAGGTCATTTTTTAACCTCTGTCTTTTTTGATCCTGTGTTAAGCCTTCTGTAATTCTTCCTGGGAAATAGACACAGTAAATCTTGACTTTTCTACGGTTACTTAGCGTTATTTGAATTCCTACATTTTCTACATAGTTAGTTCTTATGCAAGGTAAAAGCTCATGTTTTATTGACCTCCTAATCAGAATCGCTACACCTCCCCCTCTTCCATTTTCTCTATCTACACGGTAGCATTTAAAGATGGATGTAGAGATTTGAATATTAGATTTAAGCCATGTTTCAGTTACTAACGCAATATCAATTTTCTTATTATTTAAAAAGCTAATAAATTCAACATGTTTGTTACGAATGCCTCTGGCATTCCAAGTAATAATATTTATATTGTTATTATTTAAATTACTTAACATTATTGTACAAGAACTTAGTCGCTAATTGTGCGATAACATTGAATTGATCTAATCTAGTTTTACATGTACTTAGCTTGGTAACCATCTCCATTACAAGCGAATTCAGTTCGTCCATGGAGAATAGATCTCCATTGCCGCAGATTGTAGATGCATTGTTGTTGTCTGTAGGTGGAATGACAGCTGAAGTGTGTTCCCAAGCTTTCGGGCGAGAGTTGGTGTTGATTGTTTCTCTTCTCACATGCTGCGTACCTGTGCGTGCAGGGAAATCATTCATTGACAGCAGTGAGATATTGGTATTATTGTTGTTATGAGTGGGCGAAGGGCGATTGACTTTAGTAACGATTTTTTGTCTCATTTCAACATATTTGTTTTTACTGACGCATGCGCTATCTGTGGACTTGTGATTTCCATTGCAATTCGCGCACTTATATATATTTGGGTTATTGCACTCGACAGTCTTATGATGACCTGCACAAATAGAGCAGAATGTTTTTACGTGGCAATTTTTTTCGCCGTGGCCAAACATTTGGCAGTTTCGACATTGTGTCAATTTATTTTTCTGTTTACGAAGATAACTCCAATTAATTTGGGTGTGGAAAATTGAACGAACATTTTTTTTCAATTCATTAAGTTTGATTGAGCCACTTTCCAAGGAAACAATGTAAAAAGTATCAGTGTAGTGTTCATACTTTTTTGTTATCATTTTAATTTCCTTGCACTTCAGTCCAAGTTTTATTAGTTCATCATTTATGCACCTAACCCAAATAAAACTACTTTAAAAGCTTTTTCACTTTTTAGATCGTGGGTGAAATATTGGTTATTTTCTGATTTTAGTTTATCGATTACAGAATTGTATGATTCCATGCTTTCGCACATAATCTTAATGCCAATTGAGATTTTTTTAATGGAATAATCAGATACATTAATAGATTTCATTAAGTTGTGCACATATTCACAGGGTTTTTGTAAAAGTTTTATTGGCGGGATCACTAATTTCATGTTTTGTTTTGGCAACACATGGTCGTCCATATCATCACTTTCAATGTCACTATCTGGCAAACATTGTAACGGGCTCCAATAATTAGAATCCTTTTTAGTTAAAACCATTTTGGGTACCGATTTATGTTTTTTATCCGAGGACAAAGGGTTGTCCTCGGAATTTGGCGATCTCGCGCGTTTACGAATTTTGAAAAAGTATGAGAAACTGCAAAACTGTAAGATTAGTTTAGTGAGGTTCGTAGATCGATGCGTGTTGCATTAAAGCTCCGGCCTGGCTGATTATAGAATTTATTTCACGTTAATCGGTGCAGTATTTGTGGAGATCATCGGGGACAAAGTTTTTTGAAGTTACGTCTTTATATAATAGTAATGATAATGATTGAAACTAATTCAAACATAAGTTCACATGAATTACCAAATAATTAAATACTGGTTGCATTAATACATATGTTTATGTTATAAAATTAATAAAAACTTGTTTTATTAATTGAGGTTTTCCAATAAATACTGATTGATAGGCTGTGAATCAAACTGCCCCTGACATGTATCAATGTACCCCGTGAGTGGGGCAGTTTGATACAATATTCCATTTCTTAACCCTCACCGACCCGCAGGTGGTACCCGGGTACATTTTGGACATTCAAACCTCAATATTTTCTTTTTCCACTGTTCCGATTTTTTTGAGATTCCACGACATCTCTAGAAAATTATATTTACGCAATAAAAACTAAAAGTTGCTGAAAAAATGTGAAAAGAACATGTGGTTTTTACCATTTTTCAAACCAATGCTGGCGGAAGTGACCATGGGTGGTACCCGGGTACCACCTAGTACATTTTGTATAGAATTTATTATTTTTTTTGTAAGTAGATATTATAATTTTATTTGAGATATTGTTAGTACAATCCAAGCAAATAACCAGAGGAGGTGTTATATGCAGGTCGTAACAGTATTACAACAATTTTGGCAACGTTTCCGACACTTTCTTTGATTCGGATATCATTACAGCATTTCTTGCAAATACTTTGCTTCTTCAAACGACCGGTGCTATCTCATTCTTCTATTGGTTGTGGAAGCGAAATGGAAGTACATACTTCCGACTTGCGAGCCGAGTACGCATCCCACGACTGTTTTGATAAATGGAATCGCGTTGTCAGGGGATCTGAGCTCCGAATTTGAATCGATGGCAAGAATATGTCTCGAGGCAGTTACTTCAGGAAAAGTTTGCGAAGATCTTTACTGGATGATGCTCTCAACCTCTCAACAAGCAACATCAATTATATTGTAGAATAACGCCAAAGGCCACCAATTAGTTCTAGATTTAGTCGTATAACTCCATTATGATCTACTCCACCGTTAGTCGTTAGTGATTTGTGGTTTTAAAGATGCAGTTGTCGTATCGAATTATGTGTATGGATATCAAAATAACGGCTTTCTTCTTCTTTGGAACATACGAACATATCGTTGCTTCGGCTCTAAAACCAAACCAAGTTGAAAAGATTTCGCGGTCTCTCGATGGCTGCATTCTTTTCTTTATATTGTATATTACCTCGGAAGTAAAATCATAAATAATATTTAACTGATTGTAACTCCACATCAGATTTTAAATTTAGATTTTTAATTGTATTTTAAATTTTGTTATAAATCTATAATTTTAAATATTGTAAAAAATAAATTCAGGTGTCTTACTAACTCTTTAAGTTAAGAATGAACACTATTATTTAATTCCGCTATATTTAAGAAATTCTTTGTACTTAGCTTTAAGTTCGGAAGTAAAATAAATAAATAAATAAAAATAGTTCGATCATCTCTAATTCAATAACTGGGTAAAATTGGTTGCAATTTGCTATGATAAGTAGATAACGTGCTGTGAAAGCGGAAAAGTTAGATTGGAAGAAATTGCTAACCCACCTACGTCACTTTTTTCTTTAATATCTATGGAAAATCCTTTTCCAAGCAATTAATTCAGTCTATACGATCCTATCATAATTCTTTTCAAATGACTTCATTTAGTGCTAAGCTAATTTTGGAGCAAGGATTTATGCCTACTTTTAAGGTGCAAGGACAAGTGTAGCATTTAGCTGGAACTACTTCCAGTAGATAATTTATTACAAATACACATACACTGCGGTTCACTAGATTAGAAGCAGGCAATATCTATCTTCCGATATATGGCAGTTTCAGAACAAAAAATCCGGTCAAGTGCAAGTTATACTTGCGCAATAAGTGTTTCGTACTGTATCAGTTATTTTAACTACATACATATGTATGTCATAGATTTATGTTGATAGATCTATATGAACCCTTTCTTTACGATACGATTTCTACTAAAGATACAATGATACTTTGTTCGATACTCACATATATGTACAAACATAAAAACATATATAGGTACATATATGTAAATATGCACTTGTATATCTGCAGACACAAGAAAGTACATGTGTACCTACATACATAGTTTTATGGTGCACAGCACATTTCAATACAAATAAATTGAGCACAATTTGCGAAAAATAAATTCAAATTTGTACCTACATAAATGTATACCAACAAATAAGTTGAACAAATTACCTACATATGCATGTATGTATGTACATATGTCTCTGATGTCCTTTCTCATCTGCTCAGAAGAATAGTTATACACACACACAAAGTAAAAGAAAAAAAAAAACAACAAATAAAGCATGTATATACATACATACATATATACCTACATAATATGTTCATATGTATATGTATTTACAAGAAATGTACGCTTGTGCATCAGATTTAATTTTTCGTCTCGTTATTCGTTCAATTGCATTAACTGCGTATTTTGCGATTTGTCTCCCTCTCTGTGGCTGTATATACACAAATTCAATTTTTTCCAATATAGTAAAAGTAGAGACACCTACATTATAATAGGAAACCATCAAGCTTCCTTTATGTGTTATATTATGTATCATTGGTTTAAGTCTTAGGTCAATAGTTATCCGGTAGGAATATGCCACAAAAATTCGCTGCGGGTATAACACTTTTGCCATCAATTATTCAATTTTTACTCTCGGATCTACTTTTAGGCGTTGTGATATTTTTCTGGGTATGTAAACAGTAGGGTAGTTGAAATTAAAAAATTAATTAAAAAAAAACGGTTGAAGTAGGGCAGTCGTGAGAATTATGTTTCCATCTACACTTTATTCTCAATGTTTGTGATTTTATTCAGATTTTTCTGAGCGATATTTTCGGAGAAAAAGCTCGGGACAGCAAGTTGTAACGTTTTGTGAAAATTTGTTAAGAAACTACCCTCCCAAAGTCGAAATTCAGCTTTTTAAGTTCTGGTCTGTGTTTAGGCCACTAATTGCTACAACTGTTCCAAATTTCAATAGTCTAGGTTAAGTAGTCTCTGAGAAAAAGGCCTGTGACAGACAGACAGACAGACAGACAGACAGACACCGAACTGATTCCATTAGTGTTCCGTTTTGGTACGGACGGAACACTAAAAATGATAGTGAAAGAAAGAGTGGTTTGTGCTGAATGCAACGGTGAATTCCAGAATGTTAAGAAAACAGGCTAACTGTACTTTTGAGACATGTTAGCTCCATCAGTCAGATTCGCATGCATTTAAATCGGTTCATAAGATTAGAAGCACCTTACAAATGAATGAAAAAAATAATGTTTTTTGGTTTCTTTTTATGAAAATTTAGTTTTTATTTTGAATTCATACTCCAGGTACAATTTTTAATAATGAATAGAATCACCTTTCTTCAAAATGACCTAAAAAAAATGTTAGGTAGTTATACAATGAGGCTAAATAGTCGAGTGAAATCTCATTCCAGACAGGCTTAACAGCTTCGTTAGCGCTTCTTTATCGTCGTATTGTTTTCCACCTTCGTATACTTTTCATATGAGCCAGCCCCAGACAATTTCTATAGTGTTAACGTCTGGCGAATATTGTGACCATGGAACAAGTTCAACATTTTTACTGGCAACAAACGATTTTACAATGCGAGATGTGTGTATAGGAGCGTTGTCGTGTTGTAATATCTACGAAAATGGTCCGAAGAGATCGTGGATCTTCGGAAAAGGAGATTTTTCTGCCATTTAAGAGCTTTGAACCGCCATGTCGACGGTGCCATATAAGATACTTTACCCAAGACCATTACGCCGCCTTCTCTGCTATGATGGCAGTTTGAAAAGAGCTTCTCATTCCTTGAATCGTGAAAGTAATAGTTATAGCCATCCGGTCTATCTTAATTACATTTAGTTTCGTCAGAAAATACCTCTTTTTCCAGCTATTCGACCTGGTGGCACATCCCAGATAATGTGGTCATTCGCGAATAGTAAGCTTTGGATTTTTCGCGAAGCATTAAGTGGTGTTTTTTTTTCTTCTGCTAATGTCGCTTGTGGTATTTGGCACTACGAATCACACGTCGAACAGTAGATTTCCTTGAGGTAGCACTAGCTTCATCTCCGATTTTAGCTGTCGAAACCTCTGAATTGAAGGCTAATCGTACAATTTTTCGTTTTTCCGCAGCTGTATGGGCTGTGCAAACATTTCCTTTGTCATTTTTTCCCGTACATTTTTGGATCCTTTAAATGATTACCAACAGCATGATTACTCCGATTGATCCTGCCAATGATAGCACGCTTGGATAAGCCTTCCGAATTGTAATCGTCTATTTTCGCCCCCTCTGACAATGCCAAACAATTGTTTTTACCGTTCTTGAAGAAAAAATAAAGCAAACCCTTTCTTATTGACAAACTTCACTTTTTATGCAAAAAAAATATTAGATCTCTTCACAAACAACGATAGTAATTTGACTGATTTTAATCTTATGAACCGATTTAAATGCATGCGAATCTGACTGATTCAGCTAACATGTCTCAAAAGAACAGTTAGCCTGTATTCTAAACATATTGGAATTCACTGTTGCATTCAGCACAAACCACTCTTTCTTTCACTATCATTTTTTGTTCTGAAACTGCCATGTATCGGAAGATAGATCATTTTCATTTCCCGAAATTGCCTGCTCCTAATCTAGTGAACCGCAGTGTATATACAAAGAGAATATTTTTCTATGCGCAGCGAAGCGGTTACATCAGCCATACCCAATCGCGAAATCACCCATTCCATCATTGATTTTAGAAGTACTTCTCGTTAATGACAAGTACTTCTCAACTCGATTCTCACGCGTGGATAGCGCGCATTACATTTTACACATCATGTCATAGGATGGAAGCGATCGCCTCCATTTTGCATTACCGAGTAAATACCATAGTCGTGACTTCCATGTCCTGAATTACCGAGTAGAGTAAGTGCGGCTAATATGGCCCATTTGGGTAATATGGCCCACCGTAATATCTCGCTACTGAAAAAGCATAGAAACCCCACTGTGCATCCATTTCAAACATATTCCAACTGGCCTTGACTCACTGTAGTTTGATGAGTCTGGCTAATATATGTGAGCCGTAAAGCACGTGGCTATGTTCTTGCACTTTGAGTTGTAGTTTTTTGGTAAGTTTTCTTAAGTATTTTTACATTCAATTTTTAGTAAATATTAATATTTCATTTTATGATTGTGTGTTACTGACCTTTTTAATTCTTCATATGAAATCAAAACTTCAAAAATAGTTGAAAAAATGTGTTTAAATTAAAAGAAAAGTGAAAAAACCTTGTGTGGGTAATATGGCCCACCATAGATTTCTGTTATATGGCCCGGATCAAATTGGCAACAATACCGCGCAGAAAGAAAAATCAACGTGCTGCTACTTCATCAGAAAGTGAGGACATTTTCACTCCAAGTGATTTATCTGATGCAAGTCACCCATGGAGGTTGTTCTGACAACGAGAACAAATATTTTATTTGCGAATTTTGCAGTTCGTATGATGACAAAACATGATTTTATATACATAAGTGGGCTGATCTGAATTTGTCCTCTCTGAAGTTATACTTAAATATTTGCATTATTTGCTATAAAAATGAGCTGTCCGTTTGATACCTTAAACCTCATTAACTTGTCATACGAATGAGCTGAATCTTACACTTCATACTTTTTTTTCAAGGGGATTCAAGGGGAAGCAATTCCCAACTGTCCCATTCTTATTAAGGCGTTGAGAAAATAGTTGGGTAGCTAATTTAACTTTTTGTCTTTTTGTGGCCTTAACAGTTAAGTTCGTTGACGTTATACGACTCGATATTTTTAAGTCAGATGCTGACTGTCTCATCAACAGCTCTTTAAGCGGCTCGCTGGTTAAAAGTGCACCATCTATCAATAGATACTCCAGAATATAGGAAATGATTTCTTTAGCAATTTTATCAGATAGGGAGTGTCACGGAATACATAAATTATTTTCTCAGTATTGCAGGGATTAGTAAAATATGGTTTCCTTTCTGAAATCTGTAACTTATTCCAAAGAGATCGATTTCCTCCTCCCAAGTCCGACACAATTGCTACTACATCATATCCGATTGCCTGCAGATTTGTGATTATTTTCTCAAAAATTAAGGCAGGCAATATGGCGTCATAGTTGTAATAGACCGGCTGTTTCTAGTTTTCGAAAAGTCCACTTGCCCTTATTACCTGTACATAATTAGATGGAGCCAGCAAAGTATCGGTTTTATGATCATATTCATAGGACCTCTGGATTTTAATTACATCAGCCATGAGAACACACACTTTTTAGTATGTCGACATATCAGCATTTTTCATAAGATTTAAAATGCCTGGGCGAATGTCAATTTTCGTAACCCAAGATCTTAATGTAGATACTGCTGGTAGAGGATACTAATTTTTTAACAGAAGCATGTAAGCCTTGGGTCCACTTGCGTAAATCGTAATGGCTTGGGATACGTCGTTGACATTCCATTCGATTCTTTTGGCCCTCTGCATTTTTTTTTTTTCTTTGACCAATCGTAAATATTTTACATAAAGCATCATGTTCAAATAGTTTTCTCTTAATAAAATATATATCTGCTCTTGTTCTCTGGAATGTGAACTGCAAGGAACACTAGGCATGATATTTTAAGTCATATAATATAAAGATTCTTCTACTTTTCCATTATTAAAAATGAAAAAAATTGGTTTACACAAACTAATCTCAAACACAGTTTACACCAAATTCAGGCACAACGCCGGAAATAAGATGAATTTGATTACTTGTTTGTTTCAGATTTGTTGGTGTTAATTGCAATAATGTGAAGGTATCTTTCATAGAGATCCTTAGTACTCGTTGCTCTATCCATGTTTTGAGGGACAACGATTTCAGATATTGGCCCGAGATTGTCTTGAAATTGGCTTGATTCATTCTTTTCTGTATTATTTTGATTTTCCCTAGTTATGGTTTTAATAACAGAAAACGGTTAGTTGACAAAATCTGCAAAAACCTACAATATTTCGCATAAAGCTACTTAGTTTGTTTTGATTCGCGAACTTTATGCCTTTCAGTTCGATTTCCATTGTGGACTTCGAGAAACGGAAGGTTTTCGAATGGTATTGCATCTGGCCGTAATTTCTTGCTATTTTTTAGCGAATAATTAAGCTATTCATGTTGGAGATTACGAACGTAATGTTCAACTAAAAAATGTTTTGTACAAATGTATGCATTTTTTACATTAAATTTGTCCTTACGGCCGCACTTGCGTAGTTACTTTTTTTCTTGCAAATCGTCTTTTGGAAAACGGAATTTTTATTTTTTTTTTTTCATTTAGTAATCCGTTTTCATTAAGACTACTAATACCGCCAATGTGAAGTAGCTCTTAAAACATAGTTACGTAGTTACATATAAACGTATCACATAACTGCGAAACCCAATATTTAGCATTTCCAATATGCTCTGGACTATTGTTTTGTTTAAACATTCTCATATCCCTCATCATTCACCACAAATTGTGAATACACCTTCGCAGTATTCTTTCCAATCTATAAACGTAGGTTAACAATGCTAAATAACTTTTACGATGATTGAAGCACTATTTATATTGCATTTCATTCAATCCTTTGAAATTTGCTTTGCTAACTATTTCAATCTATGCATTTGCCTTTGCGAAGCACACTGAAAGTTAAAACTATCTACTTGTACCAACCTTCAGTGAAGTATGCAACACAGGTATGCAGAATGAGTCAATTTTAAAAATTCATTTAAACAACAAAAGTTTTAACACTCGGAGAAAAGACGAAACAAAACGAATGCACCTACGAATTGAAAAATTTTGCCAACGAGGAGTAACTTTTGGATTACGAACGAGTATTTCACATGTGACTTCCTCCAACACGTACTTTCGAAAACTCTGCAGATATCATACTGGATCTATACTATTATATTTAACTTCTGAATGATTAAACAATAATTGAAAACTGAAACAAGAAATTGAAACAAATTTTAAAAGACTTGGTAAAAGTTGTACATTACATGGGTACAGCGAAGAAAATAAATCGAGTTCAATACAAAAGTTAAAAAGTTATGTATAGCCGGCTGAATTTTTATCTTAAAGTTTCTAAAAATATTGAAGTCCCTTTTAGAAGCTCCTTTTGTCGTTCACTTATGAGCTTTGTGACCATAGTTGTCTACAATATAAGCGATTAAACGAAATGCTGAAGGTTCACGGCTCAAATCCGGATGTCTTCGAAGTATTTAGTTCTCATGGAATAAAAATAACTTGATAATACTCTGTTCCAATAAAACAATCAGTACAGTGAAAAGGTGAAGATAGGAGGTTTGCCTCTCTCTGGGTGCAATAGCTTGCATAAACCTGTCCCTTTTTATGATCTGACTGGGTTACTGTATTATGCATGACAAATCGCCGCAAATCGGAAAGCAATACCCGTATGGTTACCATATGCTGATTTAAAAACAACATAAATTATTGAACATACTAAAAATAATTGTGTATAAAGTGGATACTACCTCGATTTCATAAAATAAAACATAAAATTAA
Source organism: Brachyopa scutellaris (assembly GCA_949775065.1). Classification (NCBI taxonomy): domain Eukaryota; kingdom Metazoa; phylum Arthropoda; class Insecta; order Diptera; family Syrphidae; genus Brachyopa; species Brachyopa scutellaris. The sequence goes on along the minus strand of OX459113.1, from coordinate 41,672,034 downwards.
GAAAAATATGGTCAATTTCGTATTCGAGCACTTTGATGTTTAGTCAATTTGTTTACATTACATCTAAAAACTAATATTTTGAATCAAAATATCTTTGTTAGCTAAGACCTGTTTAAGATGGCTGGGCATGGATTTACCTAATTTTTCTGTAATTTCTTCTCTTCAATAAGACTTTCTTTGAGATCTTTTCGTTTCGTATACCAAATTTTCTTTATTTGCGGTCCAAATCCTTCCAAAAATTCATTATGACATTAATATCCGATGTGTCCATTACTTTTCGAGAGTGGTAAAGAAGTCACATTCGAAATAAGTAAGCTTTATGCTTGGCGTCGTTATCCGAGCCCCTTTTGAACAGAACTTTTCCTCAGATTTGGGTTTGATATCCAATGTATTGCTAATAGTCCATTTATTCCTTAAATTATATGCAGTTATTCCACTCCAGTTGCGGAAAAACACTCCCACACCATTACCGAACCACACATCATTTTTGACTGTCCGCCTTGTTATGTGGAAGCTATCTGGTAGTTCTTTTTCGCCAAACTATTTGTCTGCCATCCGACCCATGATCATTAAATGTAGACTCGTCGGTAAATACATTTTTTTGTTTATTTTTGATATGGTTTTCATGTTTTCACCGGTTAATGATTGTTTGAATGGTTGATCTTGGCCGACCTACCAAACTTGATATCACACTATAAGATTTTCCTTCTCCGTTATATCTGGTTATCTGTTCCCTCAGTTAATTTGATATCTCACCTTACATTCTACCCATTTTTCCAAGAAATCTCGAATAAATTTACAAAATAATTTTTTTTTCATTAGCTCACCTTGAAAAATAATAATTCAATGCAAAAGACAACTTTGAAAAGCAATAAATTAGCAATTTTTATTTTTTTGTGAATAAACGATCTGTGTACGAAAACGAAATTGAGCTCCTTTTTGTCCATATTTTAGCTTTTCCTATTTCCAAACCAAAGTGAATGTTTACTACCGTCAAAACTAAATTAAGTACAATTGCTCAGTATCCAGTAACAATAATATACTATATTTAACTTAATATCTCAATTCGTTTTTGATCAGGAATTCAATGTTATTCTTAATAGTTGGTGTATGAATATGAGATTGATACGCTGTTGGTATAGGTAATCATGTTTTTTCGTAATAACTTTATAACTTTACTCATATGCACTTGTTCAAGATTGTTTATACTGATAAACAAAGTGAACTCGGTAAGCTTTCGATCAGTCTAAGAATCATTGAAATCGGTGCAGAAATAAACTCTCAGGAGGAATCACAAGATCTTGCGTTAGCAATTTAATTATATAGATCTGAAGACTGAAAATCCAAGGCCCATTATTTTAAGGTCATAAGAAAGATAGTAGATGTACGTAGATGTACGTCGGAAATGATAAGTTTACGAGATATTATAAGCTAAAACTTTAAAAAAAAAATAACTATTCATTTCCGCACCCAAGATTTAGCTCGCGCAAATAAACCTTCATTAAAAAGCACAAAAAGCGAAAAATTGTTTAATTGCAATTTAACTTTTTCCCCCCAAAAAAAAAACAAAATGGAAATACATTGAAAACACGTTGCTGAAACATGTTTAGTCTATACAGATTTGAAAAAAAGGCCTAATGCTAACACTGTTTTGATGTAAATATTTTCCATACACACAGCGATGGTTGATGGCGGCCACGCATGGTCAATCAATACTGCCATCAACTGTGTGGCAAGGTGGTTATGATGGGATACACGTAAGGACAAACAAAAGTTCGTTTAGTTGATTGAATAAAGAAGCACAAAAATAATTTTAACTTTATATAATTAATCTTCATCTTTTTTTTATTTTCTCCACATAATTCCCATTTATTTCAATACATTTCTTTAGCCGATAGTTCCATCTTTCTAAACAGCTTTTAAAATCCTCTTTTGGAGCTTTTCGATTTCGACATTAACTGTATTAAAAATATATTCATTAGATCATATTTTTCCCCTCAAACCTTTTTTTTATTTTCGGAAACAGCCCAAAGTAAAAGCGCGCTAGCTAGATCCGAAGAATAAGGTGCTGGGCGAATTTCATTGATGCCCGTGAGCGCAAGAAAGTTTTCGGTTTTTTCAGCAGTGTGCGCAGACGCATTGTGGTGCAAAAAATAATAGCGCAGCTCCTCTTTTTTTCGATGTTCTAGTAAATTTTGGAAAACTTGTGTTAAGCAAGTTTCAGTATACCAAACAGCAGTGACTGCCTGATCAGGTTTAAGCGGGATGACGGCGACCATTTTCGCGCTGGTGAAGTACATCGACATCATAACTTTTGTCGCTGACTTTTGTTGTTTGGCCTTTACTAGATGATTTGCACCTTCTGGGTTCCATATCATGGACTGCTGGTTGACATTTGGTGCCTGTCAAAGCTGACGTGAAATTTTGATCTCCCAATAAAAAAAAAATAGAAAAAGAGTGCGGTAAAGTGCAAATTAATACAAAAAAAAAAAAAACCTTTTTGAAAGTTAAATAAAAACAAACCCTTTCAAAAGAAAATAAATACTGAGTAAGTCTTAACTCCTAAGTATCTGTAAGGCAAAATAAAAAGTGCATCCAAAAAGCTAACCTCCAAATGGTAAAAAGAGGGATATCTGATACTTCCCCAGAACAACCAGGAAACGAAAAACGCCACCCTAGCTTGAGTAATACGAAAACAAAACTCGCTATGGGAACTGCTACAGGATTAAGCGCTGAAAAAATGCAAGAGATTTTGAGTGAAAACAACAAGAAGCTCGTCGAACAACTTGCTTCGAAATCAGACCTGCAGCAGCTATATAATCAGATCTCGGATTTGAATATGCGTTACGATCAAATCTCTCAAAAAGTAAATTACCTGGAGCAACGAAACAGACAACTTGAGGATCAGTTGGAAAAGGTTCTTCAAAAAAATACGGAGGCGAACCTTGTAATACACCTACCTGTTGATAGCCAAACTGACATGTGTGAAAAGGCGAAATCCACCTGCGCTGGATTACTAGACGTCACGCCGGACCAAGTAGTTGAGTCAGCTTACGGAGTTCATAGTCGAGATCCAAAAAGTGCAACATGTATTGTAAAAATGAAAAACAAGGAAACTGCTTGGGACGTTTTGAAGAATGCTTTTAAGTTCAAAGGGACAAAAATAAGCATTCATAAAGATCTGCCATTCAATATTCGTCAACGTCGTGCAAAAATTATTCCGATCATGAAGGAGCTCCGTCTTAAAGTACCCAAAACGAGAATTTTATTAAGAGATGACAAGCTTCTTATTGAAGCCAGAGTCTTTTTCTGGGACTCCGTGCAAGGTTTGAGGTGTGGCGAACAAAATGGGGTTGAAATTATTAAATCACTTTTTGGAGACATTCCAATTACCTATAAAATATTTATGAATGAAACCACATTTACAAATCATGTAAACAAAACTTCTAATTTGACGTCAAATGTCATTTCTGCTAGTGTTGCCAACTCCCAACTTATACAGCCGTCTAATGGAAGTTCTTTGGGTGAAGCCGCATGCTCTAAGGCGCCATTACACGATGCATGATGTGTTCCTGTCTACCAGAGTGAAATAGAGAATCTTTTAGTAAATAAGAAAATAAATATATTAAGCTATAACATATCAGGGTTAAAAAATAAATTAAATTTTGTGGATTTTTTCAATTATGTTAAGAACTTTGATATATTTGTATTATTTGAAACTCATCTTTTAGAATACGATGAAATTAAATTTAAAAATATATTTTTGAATTACGAGCTTAAATGGGTACCTGCAGTAAAAACATCTATATTTGGAAGAGGAAGTGGAGGTACATTATACGGATATCGTGATAATCTTGGTGGTATTTCTGTTAATTTTAAAAGAACGGTGATTATGAAAGGTTATGTGACTCTCTTCAATCCTTGAATACTGCTGATATAATGCTTGTCGGAGATTTTAATGGTCGAATAGGGGTCTCCCAAAATAATTTCGTAACGGGATATGATTGCGCGTATTTGGACAAAACTCGCAAATCTAAGGACTCAGTTTGTGACAGTAAAGGTTCGAAAATTCTGCAAATTGCCGATGCTTATGACTGTCGTGTCCTGAATGGAAGCTGTGCAGGTGACTCCGAAGGACAATTTACGTTTATTCGAGGTTCATCGTGTTCAGTCATTGATTACTGTTTTATTGCTGGTAAATGGAATAATCTCTTGGAGGACTTCCGAGTTAGAGCGGCGATTTTTTCTGACCACATGCCCTTAGAAGTAACATTCTCCATATATGCCAGTGTAAATGAGGTGGGATTAAAGCAATTAGAACTTCTACCGAAGATTGTTTGGAATGATCGAATGCGTGAAAATTATCAACAAGACTTGAATGTTAATCTTGAAGAGCTGAAAGTTTAAAATCATCCAGTTGATATGGAAAACTTAACAGAAATCGTAAAGAAAGCTGTACCACAGAACAAACAATTAAGGTCTAGAACTGTCTTTAAACAAAAGTGGTTTGATACAGAATGTTTGAAAGCCAGAAATAAATCTTTTAAGTTCTTAAATCTTTTGAGAGCCACCAACACCAGTATTTTCAAAGTATTCTACAATGAAGCCAACAAGGATTATGAACGACTTTGTTATGATAAGAAAGCAGCATTAGAGCAAGAAAACATAACTGTGATAAACAACACCAAATCGTCAGCTGAGTTTTGGAAAGCGGTGAAATACGTAAATGGACGCACTAACTCCATCAACATATCTTTGAAAGCTCCTCTCCTGAAAGCCCACTTTAACAAACTTCTTAACGCGCCACTTACATCACCCTCATTTCAGTATGCAGCCCCCATGTTTATAGATGACAAGTTGGATGCGCCTTTTACTCTTCAAGATATCCGGGAAGCTATAAACAACTCAAAACGAAATAAAGCGCCAGGAAATGATCGAATTCCATTTGAGTTCTATTAAAATTCCACAAACGAGTTTATGCAATCACTTACAGTAGAATTCAACAGGATCTTCGACACAGCTCAGGTCCCAGATATGTTCAAAAAATCTATAATTTTTCCGCTGCACAAAAAAGGTGACTTCAAGGACCCAGCAAACTACAGGGGTATTTCGTTTTTAAACACTTCAGCCAAATTATTTTCGGCTTTGATATACAAAAGGCTCAGTGAGTGGGTAAAAGAAAAGAACATTCTTACAGAACTCCAAGCTAGGTTTAGAAAGGGTTATTCCACGATCGACCAAATATTTGCACTTACCAACATCGCTGCCTCATATAAAGATAAACACAAGAAACTGTATGCCTTTTTTGTTGATTTTCGTGCAGCATTCGACACCATATCGCGAGAAGCACTGTTTTATAAGTTATTCAGAATTGGAGTATCAACCAAAATCATTCGTATTTTGAAAGCACTGTATGAAAGTAATGTTGCACTTGTGTGGGATGGAGATCTAATCTCTGAAGAATTCGGGACCTCAATGGGAGTTAAGCAGGGGTGCATACTCAGTGCATTACTCTTCATTCTGTATATTAATGATATAACTGATGCTGTACGAGGTGGAATAAATTATTACGGAGTAATAATTCCAGCGTTGATGTATGCGGACGACATCATCTTCTTAAATGACTCTGTGAACGGTCTTCAGCTAATGATGAACAGACTTGACGTGTATTGTAGAAGTTGGAATCTAACAGTCAATCTGCAGAAATCCAAAATAATGATATTTAGAGATGGAGGTGGCCGGTACTCTAATCTAGAAAAGTGGAAGTATAATGGTGAAGATGTGGAGATCGTACGCAAATACAAATATCTTGGAATGCTTTTATCAGCAAACCTAAATGTAAACGTACATCTTGAAGAAAAGTTAGCAGATGCCAAACGAGCTATTTCATCCATATGGGAACGCTGCATTAAAAACAATTATGTATCACATAGTGCGAAACAAATGGTATTTCGTTCTACAGCTACATCAATACTACTGTACGCAGCTCAAGTATGGGGTTATGTATCTTATGAATCTGTTAAAAAGTTCCTTCGATATTTCTTAAAGAGGATGTTCCGATTACCAAAAAATACTCCAAATTATGTGTTATATATTGAAACGGGTACTCCACCTATGTTCTTGCGTACATTGGGAATACATTTCAACTACGTTATAAAAGTACTGGAAATGGAAGAAACGAGATTACCCAACATTATTCTGAGAAATATAATAAGAACGAGCGGAAGTATTTGCAATGTGTGGAAGGAAATTGCAGCGGATTGTGGAATAGAATTTGTTATTCAGACAAACGAACAGCCGACTTCTCTAAGAGAGAAATTTAATTTGATGTTGGACAAAATGGGTCAAATATCGTATAAAAAATATACTGAAGATGCTGAAGCCTCGCTGTTTAGGAATTACTACAGTAAACTTAACTATCGTCTAAATGAAAAAACATACTTTCTTAACAGCTACTCCATAGACAAAATCAGTACGATCTTTAGAATGAGAACTGAAACAGTAAATCTAAATTTTATACCCCACCGCACCGATTTACCAACACTCTGCGAACTTTGCAACATGAAAACTAGGGAAGATGTGTTCCATTTTCTGGCAGTTTGCCCAATTTTGAAAGAACTTCGATTTATGGTGTTTTCAAAAGATGCTCTAGAAGAAGGTGAAGCATTAAACATTTTAAACGGCGAAAATGGATGGGATGTTTTGTACAATTACACAGTAGCTGCACTTCGATATAGAAAGAGAGTTTTAGATGGAGATTTTTAATATTTTTGTATTATTTTAACTAATTTTTGTTTGTATTAAATTCAGGATATAGTAATTATATTGTCAACCTGGTAGACGGCCTTAGGCCAAACCAAATAGACAAAGTTATTTAATCATTGTTAAGAATCAATTTGAAATAAAAGTCTAACTAACTACTACTCATGGACTGCTGTTTGAATTCCGGGTCGTATTTGTAAAACCAAGATTGATCACCTGTAACGATCTTATTGAAGCAGCCTGACTCTTCATATTCAAACCTATCCAGGAAACATTGAGCAAAATGAACACGTATACGGATTTGAGGACGAAATTCAAAAACAAAACGTGTGTTAGTCAGTTGTTTGATTTTTATTTCATTGGCAATTTTTGGAATTGAATGCCATGAAAACATGTACAGGTACAGGCCTGTCTCCCGTTCTTGTCCTTAATATCCCCTTCAGAGTGTGTAAATAGCTTGGCTCACTCGTACAATGATATTATTGATAGTATTGAAACTTCATTATCTTACGCAATATTGTAATATCATTGAGTGAGCTCGGGAACACCTAACACGCATCCCATATGCTTATTATGCGAGCGGATTCAGATGTCATGCTGGAGTCAGTTTCACAAAACTAGAACACTATTAATTATTTGTCAATTCACTTGTAACTTGTAAATTATGAGCAAATTTTTGTTTCATCACTTCACTACTTTAAAAAAAGGAAATCTAAAAAAAATTATGTACCTATGTGTGTGCCGCAAAAACAAAAAAAAAATCATCCGAGCTAGCAGCACAGGTTAAAGGTGATTTTAAAAAGAATGTTTACCCCAAAACGCTTCGAAAAGTTCTTCATCGCGCTGGGTATAATGCACGGGTTGCCAGGCGAAAGCCACTCATAAGCGAAACTAACAAGAAAAAGAGATTAGAATTCGCGAAAAATTTTGCAAATGAGCCCCATCATTTTTGGAACAATGTTTTGTTTTCGGACGAAAGCAAATCTTATCTTATCTTACTAATATATAAATCAGAATGTCACGCTTTTACCTGTCAATTTTCTGCACGATTAACACAAAAACTAACACACACAATAAAGTAAAACTTCGTATTCCCGTTCTTTAACATACTGTGCGAGCGATAGGCCGATTTTTAAATTAATTTATTCGCAATATTATTTAAATGAATGCAAAAATAAAAACACTCTAACAAATGCAACTTTCTTGCGTAATGTCATTTATTCAAACTACAAATACTTAGAATCCACACCAGCGTTGCCACTTCAGAACTATTTTTTCGCAGTAGATTCTCTAAAAAATGCAGTAGATTGAATTTTTTCGCAGTAGATTTTTATTTCGACAGAAAAGTAAAATTTTTAACAAAATTGACTTGTATTTCTGTTTTTATTGTATTCTTTTGGCGTTTGGTGCATTTAAGCTCAACCGTTTCATCATTTATACTTCTAAATATGTAGAAAATAATAAACTTTGAAATAAATACACAAACCAACTGCGTTCAGATAAGAAATTCAACTTTTTCGAAAAGTTTTGTCGTTATGTTTTGTGCTAAAAGAGAACAAATTCTCGATCTTGAAGTCATAACAAGCATACTACAAGAATGCAGTAGATTTAATTTAATGGCAGTAGATTCAAATTTCGAAATAAATGCAGTAGATCTACTGCAATTGCAGCAAAGTGGCAACGCTGATCCACACTTGTGGATTGTATATATTGATAGACTGCAAACCTTGGGGTGCGTTCGCACTGTCTTTGATTCTTCGAACAAAGTGACAATGTATGTATTGTAAGTGACACTATAGTTCTTAGACACGGGCGAAGCCGGGCGGGACAGCTAGACAGCTTCGCTGCGCATACAAAAATATTCTCTTTGTATGTAGATATATTTATTTGTAATAAATTGTCTTCTAAATGATACACTTGTCCTTGCACCTTAAAAGTTAGCATAAATCGCTGCTTCACAATTTGCTTAGCACCAAATGAAGTCATTTGAAAAGAATTATTAGAGGATCGTATAGACTGAATGAATTGCTTGGATAAAGGATTTTCCATAGACTCTATTAAAGAAAAAAGTGACGCAGCTGGGTTAGCAATTTCTTCCAATCTAACTTTTCCGCTTTCTTGAATATTACAGCTCGTTCTTACCGCCAAAACGTCAAAACATAATACATACATATCTGTATCTGTTCCAAGCCCTGCATCTACTTATCATAAAAAAAATTGCAACCAAATTTTTACAGTTATTGGATTAGAGTTGATCGAACCCCAATCACATGGGCTTATACAACACGTATGTATCGCATACACGCATACACTCATACCCGCTGTCGCTGGTGCATTGACGGTGGCAATGGTCTACACTCTACACTGATCGTTGTCGCGAAAGTATACAAACAATATTTCTTTATGTTATTACTTATTTCACAGAAAATGTACAAAGTAGATATAATATATGTTTGTATCAGAATCTTTGTTGTGAAATAATCTGAACAAATATGTAAATTTCCAATATAATTCAATTTAAAGTTAAAATTTAATTGATGTAAATAAGGCTGATTTCCAAAACACAGTTCTTCCGCAGTACTGCAAAGTCAAGCGTTCCATATAGTCAATATATAGCAGTGATGCAATGTATCGCGTTCCAAAACGCATCATAAAAGCAACCACTGCGCAAAGAAAAGCAAACTACGCATCATAGTTTATTGTGATGCGTTGTGATTTGAGTATTTTTTTTTCTTATTCCGCCAAACCAAAACCAAAATAAAAAAACATCACCATGTTTATTTTAAGCCTAGTTATTTGGATATTGTCTTGAAAAATTTTCAGAAAAAAATGGACAGAATTTTAGACATTTTTATGGATGAAATGAAATGATTGTTAAACAGGACAAACCGTTCCAAAAAGTCAAAAATTTTAAAGCATCGTGATGCATCGCAAAATGAAAGCATCGTAACATCGCAAAACAGTGGCAGTGATGCTTCACCCGATGCGCATTTTTTTGATGTTTTGGAACTCAGCCTAAGTCAACAAAATTAAAAAGCCTGACAAAGCATGAAGCCTGGCCTGAGCCTGACAGTGACCTTAAAAGTCTGACGCGTCAGGCTAAATCCTGACGTATGGTAACCCAACCCATACATAATTATGTAGGACTAGCTGACCGTCGCTCGCCTTGCTTCGCCCACCTACAACTTTTAAGAGAAAACAAATTGTTTTCTTCTAATACATTTCTATAGTTTGGGTACAGCTGTTGCTCGCCCGTAATATAGCCCTGGCACTTTTTTAAAATTTGAATTTGCTTTTGCAATCATATTTATCGTAGTAGGCCGGGCACAAAGCATTAATAGATTGCTATTTCAGTAAATACGTAAAAATTCAAATATGCCACATATACACACTATGACGTCACCCACTGCTGCATGGCTGTTGGTTTCGGTCGTCGCTGATGGAAAATTGTTGGCAATGATTTCATGAATTGTTTTATGTTTTTAAAATAGTTATTTATTTATTTCTCAGCATGTACCACGTAGAGTTAAGATAATATTAAGGTCTTGACTTTATGCAAATATTTTCTGTTTGCCAATTCGTTTAACTGCTTTAAAGTTAGGAGTTAATATGTGAGTCAACCTCAATAAAATAGGTATAAAAAAATACATTTTCTTAAGAACAAAACGATTATTATAGAATTTATTTCACGTTAATCGGTGCAGTATTTGCGGAGATCATCGGGGATAAAGTTTTTTGAAGTTACGTCTTTAAATAATAGTAATGATGTGAACAATATTAAAGAAAGATATTTATTCAGTTCAATGTGGTAATTGTACAAACTATAAATAAGTGATTAGACAAAATAGAAATAATTTAAGTTGACAGCTGAACAGCTTGGCGAAGACTACCGCTAATCGGTTTGTTGCAGCAAAAAAAAAAAAAAAGAATACCTAATGAGAAACTCTTTGCAGATTGCAGACGTGACGTCATCAAGTAGGAGTAGTACGATGTGTATAGAGTAACTGCACCTATATCCGGCCATCCGGTAATTCATCTGCCTCAGATGAAGCATCACTTTCGACATCTCTGCCATCACCATGCCATGATTTCATGAAATCGCAACTATACTCTGTTCCACAAAAATTGTCAGTACAGGCCTTATGGGGGAGCTTTTTTTCAAACACTGGTGCCTGTACATGTCTTCACGGCACTCAATTAGAGAAATCTCCACTGAAATAAAATCCAAAGCACTGACTTACACAGGTTTTGTTTTTGTAATTTACCAAAAATTCGCATACATCCTACCACAGCATGTCAGACCATCTCCACAGTCGGTGGCTGAATGATTGTATGTGGCTGCGAATCGCTGTATACATAGAAAGTATCAACATCAAACAGTGTTACCATTATTAAGTTAATGCTAATCGTTAATGCTTTTTCTGTGGTTTTTGTCAAAGAGCTTTGGGATTTTGTGCTTTTGAGAACCAATAAAATTAATTTGAGTATGCGAGGGTATTGCCACATAGCTTTTGTTTTTTCAACTTTCTTGTTTTTCTGGTGAAACCGTTAAAAATAATTTTAACGCTTTTTTGATTTTTGTGATTTATAACGAAGGTTATTTGCGCGAGATGAGTTTTTGGGCGTGGAAATGAATAGTGACGTTTTTTTTTGTTTTTAGCTTATATCTCGTAAGCTAATCGTTTCTGATATATAACATTGATACACCAAAATACTCGAAAACATGCCGTTTACAACATACCAACATTTCATAAAAATCGAGCTGGTGTCCACTTTGTACGCAATTATCTTTTTTCCGTTCAACAAATTGTGTTTTTCTCAAATCAGCAGATGGTAACCCTATGGGTATTGCTCTCCGATTTGCGGTGATTTTCCGTGCATACAAAGTTTGTCACCCGCCCCAAATTGTGTTCTTTTAATTGCTACTAGGTCCCCCGATTTATACTCCACGGCTGTTTTTCTCCTTCGATTAAATGTGTTTTGATTTTCAATTTTAATTTTTTAAATGTGCTGCCAGGTGGCAAATGGAATGTTTTCCCTCTAGTCACCATGCTGCTTTAGAAGTTCCAGCTTAACTATCTCCAAGATATGTGAATACTGGATGGCCCTAAGGAATCTCGACTCTATTTGCGTTATCTTATCGTCAAGGAAACTGTTTCCCTTTAAGCCACCCAAAAAACTCACAACGGAAATTGCAGTGCTAGGAGCCACAAAATCAAATATGAACTGCAAGCCAACTGAATTTAAGGAAATTTTAAAGTCCAAAGTACTACGAGTACCCGTGTTTGTTCAGTACCCATACCTTTTTTCTGGTTTTGTTTGTGAAAGAGAATGAAAGGAGCTATCGTAGACCATTACCAAAATGTTGAACAATTGAAAATTCATTTCAAATTTAATTGTTCCATGTCCGACGGAAATGATGTGCAATGAGTGTCACGAAAAATAATTCGTGCTAAATCAGCAATGGGGTCGGTCTGACCCCATATCCTCGATGGATGGGGCTGATGGAATAAAAGTTGTACTAATGCTACAAATTGCGGTTTCACTATGCTGGCCGAATAATCAACCGAGTTACATATTCTTTTTTCCTGTTACACTCGTTAAAACGGAAACTGACAGCAGAAGTTGAGCGGAGAGTATTTTACATGACAAAGGAGTGGTTTTGGTGCGCTGGTCGTCCTCTTGAGTCGATTTTGATTCTTAATGCTGTTTCCTCTTTTTTGGTTTTTAACATGTCGAGTACGGTTAAATTCATACGGGCAAGTTGACTTCTGTAGAAATAAATTTAGTTTTTTTTTTTCATTTTTAAAGTTTTTGTCATTTTGTACTTCCGTCGTTAGTGATTATCCGATGACAGTATTGTGTGACAGCGATGTTTTCGTAATTTGAGCTTAAGATTTATTTATGCTGATTCTCGGTGAAATAGATTAAAATTTTGTGAAGAGCACCAAGCCGCGTTGTACCTAAATACGAAAATAACTCACTTTTGGTTATGAAATAAGGATTGAATATATTCTGGGATTTTTTTCCTAACAAGTAGGAATTCACAAACCCGAAGAATATTAAACAAAAAACTACTATTTAACCACTAAAAGCTCTACTGTTCCAACAACTACATCATTTAAAAGCATACGAAAGTGCAAGAGCTCAGCTTGCAGATGGCTCATTTTCTATCAATTTCCAAAAAACCAAATGAATGATAAATTGTTCGATAATTTTGCATACTTCTAAAAATTTTACAACGAAATTGACACAACACTTCTTAAGATAATTGCATCGAGTTTTCTGAGGAAAAAAATATCTTCAGGTCATTCATATCCTGACTAGTTAATCGAAGGTGGGTATAACTCATCGCAGTTGAGTAGTTCCACTGACAGCAACACAAAGGAGGACCTTAACTCTTTGAAGTCCCGAAAAACTAGAGTATCCTTTATAAAGTGATTTTACTGTTTTTTTTGTCATGAAACTCTCGAAGCTCACTATGGTGGAGGTGGTACTCGATAACTATAGTAGTGTGGGGCTTTAACATCATACACCATAGCTTTTGTTTCATAAGCTCTTGTTACTTCGTTCTTATAAACCGTTGAGTACTATTTCGAACATTTATTCCTGTTGCGCAATGGTTAAATTGCACCAAAATAAATATTGTGAATATCACACCGACAATGATATTTTTTTTTTTTTTTTTTTTTTATTTCCCAAATTAAAATATTACATCTGTCTTAATGATGACACTAAGTAATTGTTATTAAGGTTTTTGAAGGGATACATTTGTAGACTTAGACCATTGTCTATAGATACATTTCTAACGTTATGTGCAATTTCACAACTTTCTATTTATTTAGCTATTGTTATTATTATGTTTTTTTCTTTTTTTTATTTTTTTACATAAATATACGAGTACTTTAAATATTTTGTAGGTCAACGGGCTTGCGTCTTTTTAGTCGTCTTCTTGAATTCATTTCCTGCTCAGGTAAACTTCGTAATTGAGAGTTGGTGTGGTCACAAAGCGCTATTTGATGTCGTCTGCTGATCATTTTTATTTCTTCTTTTACGGTGAGGATGTTGAGGTCGTGGTGTAAGTCGGCATTGGTTATGTACCATGGTGCATTTACTATAGTCCGAAGAATTTTTGTTTGTAGTCGTTGGATGATATTAATATTTGTCGTGCAGGCAGTTCCCCAGATTTGAATCCCGTAGGTCCATATAGGTTTTATTATTGTCTTGTAGATTAGGAGTTTGTTTTCTGTTGATAACCGTGAGTTCTTCCCTAGAAGCCAGTAGAGTTGTCTGAATTTGTTTTTTATTTGGTTTCGTTTATATAATATGTGTGATTTCCAAGTCAATTTTTTATCTATAAGCATGCCCAGGTACTTCGCTTCATTGTCAATAGTAATTTCTTTGTTGTTCAGAATGATGTTTTCAGCGATATAATTTCTTTTCGTAGTATATACAACTTGTACTGTTTTTTCCTCGTTTATATTGATTCCCCATTTCTGGAACCAATCTACTGTCTTCTCAAGTGCTATTCTGGCTTGTTGAGTGGCTAAGTCTAATCGTTTGTTCGAAGAAAGGATAACCGTGTCGTCTGCGAAAGTAGCTATCATAGCGTTGTCTGGTTTAGGTATGTCTGCTGTATATAAAAGGTAGAGCGTTGGTCCTAGAACACTTCCTTGGGGGACACCTGCGTCTATTCGGCATAACTCGGAACACTCATCGTTGTGTGAGACGTAGAAGTGTCTGTCGTCCAGATAGCTTTTAATTAGCTCAGAGAAGTCCGGCAGCATGTTTTTTAATTTATGTAGAAGTCCTTCATGCCAAACATTATCAAAAGCCTTGGCTACGTCAAGATATACTGACACGCAGTATTTTTTTTCATCTAAGTCGTTAAAAATTTTGTTAGTAACTCGATGGACTTGTTGTATAGTCGAATGTTTTTGTCGAAAACCAAATTGGTGGTCCGGTATGAGTTTTTGTTGTAATACAACTTTGTCAATACGATTAAGTAACAGCTTTTCAAATATTTTGGATACTATTGGTAGTAAACTTATCGGTCTATATGAGGTAGTCTTTGTAGGATCCTTGCCAGGCTTGGGAATAGCGATTACTTTCGAGACCTTCCAGACTTTCGGGTAGTAGTTTTGTCGTATAATAGCGTTAAAGATATTCCTTAGGTATATGATGGCACTGTCAGGTAAGTGTTTTAGTAGTTGTCCAGTTATCATGTCGTATCCAGCAGATTTTTTATGGTTTAGTTTATATTTCAGGTGGTCTTTTATTTCTTTGGCGGTTATTCTCTTGATCCTTGTGTTTAAACACGAGTTATTTTGTTGAAGTGAAATATTCTGTCCAATGATTGCATTTGAGAAAGTTGTTTTGAAGTAGCCAGCTAGTGCTTTCGCCTTGTCCTTGCTTGTCCTAGACCAAGTGCCGTCAGCGTTTGCGATAGGTGGTTGATGGGTACTTCCGTTTTTAAGTCTTTTGTTTAGTTTCCATAGTGAATAATTTGTGTTTTGGGTTGCAGTGAGATTAGATAAATAGTTGTTAATGCTGCGGTTTTTGTGTTCTTTGAGTATGGCCTTAAGTTCCTTCGTCGCTCTATTAAGGTTCGCTTTGTCGGTTGGTGATCTGGTTAAGTGCCAAGTTTTTCTTAGTTTGCGTTTTTCTTTAATTTTTTGTCTGATTGTATCTGAAGATTGTGTAGGATTGGTTTTTATTTTTTTTAAGTCAGGTGTAGATTTTAGTGCTGCAGAGTAAAGGAGGTCATTGAGGTGAATTATTGCACTTTCAAGATCTTCATTGGTTTTTAGTGAAGTTTCAGGTTCAATTGTTGCGTCAACAAAATGTCGGAAAGCATCCCAGTCGGTTTTGTGGTTTGTCAGAGGTGCTATATTTGATTGAAGTTTTGTACTTTTGAGATATTCAATGATGATTGGTGAGTGGTCCGAGGATAGGTCAAGGCAAGATTTTATTGTTAGTTGATTTAAATTAATGTTCTTGGTTATGCAGAAGTCGATGAGGTCTGGAGTTTTCCTGCTGTCAGTAGGCCAATAGGTAGGTTCTCCGGTGCTTAAAAATTTACAATTGTGCTTGGTAAGGGCGTCCATAAGAATTCTACCTTTTTTGTTTGTCAATCTTGAACCCCAGTCCGTATTTTTTGCGTTAAAGTCACCTCCTGCGATAAAACGTGGTCCCAGGCATTTGATGTAGTCAGCATACTCTAATTTACTAATTGTGAATTTTGGTGGGCAGTATAATGCTGATATTATAAGCGGTCCTAGTGTATCCTCTATTTGGATGGTTGTCGCTTGAAGATAGTCTTTTTTGTATCCATCCAGTTATGGCATTTAATATTTTGTCTGATGATTATTGCTGTGCCACCATGAGCTCGTCCACTAGGATGATTTGTGTTGAAGATTTTAAAATTGGGAATTTTTAAAAAACTTTTATTTGTGAAATGTGTTTCTGATATTAACAGGATGTCAATTGAGTTGTTTTTAATGAATTGTTTTAGTTCTAAAGCGTGTTGAATTAGTCCATTTGAATTCCATATGACGATTTTTAAATTTGTCTTATTGTCCATTATTTATTTTAGTCATCAATAGGGTTAGGATGTTCATCATATTAGACATCTGTGTTATTAGTTGTTTCATCATTTCTTTGAGTTCGGATAGGTCGTCTGTGGGTTTCGTAGTATTTTCTCCTTTATTGTTTATTGATAAATTTACTTAGTTATTTGTAGAAGGAACGCCGTTCCTGTTTTCCTGTCTATTAATTAAAGGAGGGGTTATAGTCCTTGTAGTCCTTGTAGCAGCAGCGTTGTCACTTTTAATGGCGTCAGCAAATGTTGTTTGTGGTTTAATCATATTGGGGGCGGGTTTGGGCATATCTGTGATGGGATTTCTAGCTTCTGTGCTGGTCTGAATGGGCTGTTCTTCTAGTGTTTTTTTTCTTAGTGTTGGATATCTTTGTACCTTGAGTGCTTTATATACCTCGCAACCTTTGTAATTTGCAGTGTGGGGCTCACCACAGAGTGCGCATTTTAGATTACTGCGATCCGTAACGTTGGTACAATCAGTCGTTTTGTGTTTTCCTGCGCACTTGACGCAGGTTGGTTCAAGTGTGCAGAAGTTCTTTGTGTGGCCGTATTTTTGGCAGTTCATGCATTGGGGGATGGTCATTTTTTGATAAGGTGGTTCAAATGATATCTTACAGTGCATCAAGTGAGTAATATTATAAATTTCCTTGTTATTTTTGTTATTTTCCAGCTCAATGGAGAAGAGCGAGAGTGGTTTCTTCGTTCCTCGTTGTGATATGTTGTGTATGTTTGTTACAATGTGTCCATGTTCTTTAAGTTCTTTTTTGATTTCTTCTTGGTCCGCTGAATGGTGCATATTTCGAAGCATGACTCTAAAATTGCGTTGTTCTTTAGGCTTATATGTGTAGAATTGTGAATTTTTAAGTTTAAGTACTTTAACGGTCTTTGTATAAGCTATGGAGTCAGATGGTTGAATTTTTATTTCATTGTTTGGTAAAACTTTCAGTTCGTATGTGTCTTTTGATGTAGTTTCATTAAGGGCGTCAATCAGGAGATGTATATATCGTACCCCTTGAACATAAATTGGCGGAGGTCTGGGCATTTTGGTCTGAAGATTTTCTTCTATGTCTTTTTGCGGCAGGCTTTTAGGTTCCTCTATTTCATCATCCGTAGAAAGGATATCAAAACGGTTGTGTGATTTCTCATTGGGTTGGTTCAACCAATAGTTTTTTAGGGTAGTAGTTTGATTTTGATTTTTTAGTTTCTTGGCTTTGTTTTGTTTAGTTTTCTCGGGTGATGTGCTGTTTCTTTTTGTTTGAATTCCGCTAGATTTAGCAATGCAGTCGTCTGTTATGGTAGCTAGAGATGTGGATATTATGGGTGTGTTTATAATTGTGGTGTTATTTGTAGTTTGAGCGGCTATATGATTGTCAGATGGAAATGTTGTAGTTAATGGTGAGGTTAATATTGGTATGTTGTTTGCAGTTAGAGTTGTCGCCGTGTTGAATGATGATGTATTTGTAGTTGTTATAGTTGTTGTGGTTAGTGTCGACGTTGTTGATGTTAGTTTTGAGGTGTGGAAAACTAGAAAGTTGTTTTCCGGTTGGATAGGGCTAGCCCTTGGTGGTGTTCTTTTGGGTCTCATCTTTCACTTAAAAGGAAGGAAAGCGGAGCATACTTTTAGGCAGTTCGTCGGCAAATCGGATTGGTTGTCGTCTTCGATAGCCAGTTTTGCCTGATACAAAGCTTAGGTGTTCGTGGCTTTGTGTAAAGCTTGGGATCCACAGATCCACGGGAGCGCTAGCGCACCGCAACCACTGTCAAATGGTCGCCGGCCAAATAAAAAATAAAATAACGAAAGGAATTTACCTTGTATTTCGTCCGGTGGAAATTTTTTTTTTAGTTGACGGCGATGGCTTACGCAGGGCGCAGTTGGCGGATGATGATTTCGCGTTTTTTATGCGCGAATTATTATGATTTTTTTTATTTTTGTATAACACTGACGTTAACACACTTACTTATAGCTTGACAGAGTTGCCAAAGTATATGAACAATGATATATAACTTGATTTTATTTCCTGCCTCGAACTTATTGTTCAAACGATCTAATTACAAAATTATTTACAAAACTTGAAAAGATAAGAAACGTATATAGAATTTAAGTGTGTTAACTCCTGGGCACTTCTTGGTCGGCGGATTTCTAACAACTCTTCCTGAGCCCGACTTTACCGCACAAAAAATTAGTCGCTTGACAAGCTGGCAGCTGGTTCAAAGTATGCAGCAACATTTTTGGGCAAAATAGGTCAAGGAGTATTTCTCCACTCTTCAAAATCGACCCAAGTGGAGATCTGCAGCTAAAAGCATATCTGTTGGCACTATAGTCCTTATCAAAGACGAAAACCTACCACCCTTAAAATGGCCGCTAAAAAAAAGTGCTTTTTTGCCCAATCGAAATCGACATAAAATACACGATGGCACTTCCAAGCGGTTACTTTTTATATTCAATTGACTACGAAATTCTTGATATTTCCTTGGAATTGAGGAGTCAAATTCTTTGTGGGATGAATATTTAATCTCAAAGAGAATAAAAAAGAAAATTGTTTAAAAATATTTCTTCGTTCCAAATTTATGAACTTTAAGAATCCGCTTAATATTTTCGTCCCGCTGTCCCTCTTTACAACTGCCAAAAGCAATGGCTTCTTGCATTTTCTACACGCAAATAAGGATTAAAAGAACATTGAACCTTAGCCTTAGAGCATGATGAAGTATAAATTTACGGGTATGATAAAATCAAAATGGTAAGATTGTAAAAAACGATTTCTTCTATAGCAAGTAAATTCAACTACATCATATACTGTACTGACAAACTTCAATTACTCTACCATTGTGCGAGAATTTATGAGTATTTTCGATCAGATGAATCTGTTCCGAATTATTTCAATGTGATATTCAAACTTAAAGATTGCATTGAAAACTTCCTCCATTTCACATATCCAGGGTGTGAATGTAAATGTCTACCATAATACGAGTAGGTATGTACTGTACATATGTACATATATAAAAAAGACATGCACGTAGCAATCAGTTATAATATTTTGTGCTCGTAAATACACCACCCTCCAATTTAAAATTATTTTCACGGCAGGCCCAAAATTTTATGAAAGGCTCTTGGTTTAACTATATACGGGTATTCACCATGGATTGGGTAACGTATAAAAGGGTTGATTTCCTTGATACTCGTAGATACAAAATGTTTTTTTTTTTCTTTTTTGTACACGTAGAAGTATTTTTGAAAAAAAAAGATAAAATAGCCGCCATTTTCCATCCGGATATTGCAATTCGTATGTTCACCGAGTGATTTTGCTGAATTTCTTTTTAATACCAAGTTTATTGTATATTATTCCGGAATATCCTTATTTACCATGTTATATTTCCTTTTTAAATGTAAATGTAAATATAAATTATTCTCTTTCTGTGCATTTTTGCATTTCAAAATTAACTCGATATGGCAGCGGTCTGTTGCTAAGGCAAAAGCAATTTCTGTTGGCATGCTGTGATCCTGTCAGAAAAAGGATATTCTGTTGTGGGACACAATTTTTTTCTTTTTTCTTTTATGTTGGTCGAACATCAATTATAATATTACAGTAGAAACAGAAAAACAACAAAAAAAAAGAATAATTTGAGGATGAGTTTTTTTTATAGCGTCCGTATCAAAGGTCTAAAAGTCAGAGTGTGATTTTTATTGCAAATGTAAATTATCATTTGGTGGGTGAGTTTATATCGGCATGGTTGTCAGTACCAAACATAGATTTAAAGAGCTTTTTTTTTTATGGAATTGATTTGTATGGGCGGTATTTACGAAAGAATAATAACTGGAAGCTTTTAAAGCCGTTACCACGAAATTACTCCTTTAATGGAATTTATGAGGTATCTTATGACTTATGAATGGTCAGAATTTCAATAATAGCTTCGTTAGATTTATCCAGGCTACCGAGCACTGGGAAATGTCAGTGCATTTTTAATAGTCCTGTAATTTTGTAAAATCGGTCGCTTATCGATATTAAAAAATAAATAAAACTAAAAACGGAAATAGGGAATTTGTGTGAAATTCGGAATTAATGTCAGTCAGATTTTTTTTTTTTGCCCTAAGCCTCTATTCACATCAGCCCACAGATGCTCAATAGGATTTAGGCGAAACTTTGCTCTGGCCAGTCCAAACCATTCATTTGCTGCTCCTCAATTCAACACTTCATTAGGCGTGAAGTGTATTTATCATAATTTTCTTCTAATTATATACGATACTGATAAGTGGTAAACAGCATAAGCATGTGTTATGTTTTTTTTTGTTTCCATCACACAGAACACTACGTTCTCCAGTCTCTAATCTAAGGTATACTCTCAGTACCGCTTTGCACAGCTGTTGTTTGTTGTGCGACTAAGGATCATCTACCGATTTTCAATCTTCAAATAGACAACATTATTAAATTAATCAGAGGTCAATGAAAAAACGCAGTTTCAAAATTCTGCTCGTGATAAGCAAACATCAATTTCGTTGAATAGTTAATTAAATGTGCTTATGCACCTTTTAATAGGCTCATTAGTACTATAATTGTTTCTATGCCTTTCTGGAAAAGCAAGCTTCTAACCCGTAAAGAAATTTTGGGAGCATATACATATACATATTTAATAGAAAAAACCAACTCTAGTGAAATAATATGATAATAATAATATCGCGATCATTGTACCCGTTTATTTTTACATTACGAAAAACACGATACCACGAAACGGGTCCCCAAATCATGACATCTTTACCATCAGGTTCGATTATTTTGATGGTAAACCTTTTCATAAAAAGGTTTATATTAATTTGTATTAATCCCCCATATTTTTCGCAATCGGATCAGAACATTAAACTTCGATTCATAATTCCAGAGGATTCTTTCCCAAATTGTGAACATGCTCCTGATGTGCATAATCAGGAGATTGATAGAGACAATCACATTTGTACTCCACTTAAACATCTAGAAGGAGTAACTGTTAAAACTCCAAGAGACAGCGCTGAAGCGAGGCAAAAACTAGATGCTCAGGGATGGCAAACCAATGGCACGCGACGAAATATTACAGGCACGTCACCAATTAAGAATTCCAATTGCACCTTTGAGCGCCTTGATTTTTTATTTCGTCAAGATTTTCACAATTTAAAGAGTTATCGGAAACGCTCAAGTATATTATGCACCCTTGGTGTATATGGGATGATATAGGAAAACGCAAGATACCTTTTAGTTTAAGGTTCTTTATTATGTCTGATCAAGTTGCTGGTTGAAAGAGGAAGAGGAAAGTTCTTACAATTGTACAAGTAGGTAATAAGTTGGTAGAATTACATCTGTCAAATATCGATACACCATCGATAACAATACATTACAATAGTGTTGCCACTTTACTATTTTAATCAAATTATACTTTAAGTATTTAACAACCCTGATATGACATCCTTTGACAAACTAAACTTGTCCAAATTTGATTGGTTGGAAATTGAAAAATTCGTCGAAACAAGGAAAGAGTTGAAATCAATCGAGCTAGAAAGACTGCTAGTCAATACGGCGAAGAATGCCAATTCTAAATTAATGGACACTTCGAATTCAGTTCCCGACACATATATGTAGCTGCTTGAAAAAGTTGGCGTTTGTTATTTTGACAATATTTTCGTCTACCTATGCGTGTGAGTCTTTATTTTCAGAAATTAATAACACAAAAGATTCGTTTAGAAACCATTTGTCAGATGATTCCAGGCTGAACCTGCATTTTGCTTAAAGTGATGAAATACAGCACTGATATAAACTACCTTGCCTCGAGTTTGCAATAACGAAAATAGTTCGTTCATTGTTTTTTGTTAACACTTAAATGCCCAACGACACCGATTTGTACGGAAAAAATATATTATTTGTAAAATGGAACATAAATATTGAATCAGGTGACAAAAAATATAAAAAAAATTTTTGAGTAATTATGGATGAAAAACCGGTTGTATCTTTAAAGATACACTGGGCATTTACCCCTCTAATGCGAATACCGTTTTTTTGTTTGGATATGAGATAAATGGAAAAAAATACAAGATTTATTCTAGTTATTCAGGGCTATCCTGAATAAAATCCCCCCTGGAATATTTCATATTTTCGAAAATAGGTATCGTGAATAAATTTCGAACGAGGGAAAAAATTTCCCCTGGAAACAATTGCTATCCTGAACAAAATTTCCTCCGGAATTTCAACGCGATTTCCCCCGGAATTTTTCCTTCGTTTATTTGTTTGGGAAAACCAAAACAAAGGCAGCAATATATAAGATATAAGTTATTGTGGCCTTTGTTTATAAAGTTTTATTGGCCGAATACAATTGAGGACCGTTTTCGCAAAACTCAACAAGCGCCGAAAATCGAAATATGAGATATGGGTACCGAAATTTTTGTAATCACAAGGCGCGTTCACTAAGTCAAGAAAAATTTCACAAAACTCAACCAGTACCATACAAAAAAATGTTTTAATCGTTAAGGTTTTTCAAAACTCAACAAAACACTCAGGGTTTTCCCAAAACTAAACAAAACGGAGCCGGTTACATTCCGGCTTTTTATGTTGAAGAACGACTGATGCCAGTCTGTATTGTGCGTTCGAGCTATCACCAACTGCATTGTTCAAGGCTTTATTCAAAATGCAGGAAAGTAGTGATACATGTATATATACTATATTTCACCGGTTGTTTCAGTCGAAAAAGGCAGGAAAGATAGAAATCAAAAAAAGGAAAAATGTAAAAACTCTCTGCAAGTGTATGTTGCTAAGTTTAATTGCGCCCATTTGAAAAATGGAAAAATTAAAATAACGGTGTGTGAAGGTTCAATGTTGTCCATGGATGACCTCAGTCGTAAGTTTGCTTAGTTGAAAATCTTACTTACTTAGTTGGCGCTACAGCTCGAGGTGAACCTGGGCCTGCTTCTCGCAACCATTTGTGTGTGTGTGTTATATTTTTGCACGAATGGAAGGGACCTACAGTTTTTTGCCGACTCCGAACGGCGAGTTGAGAAGCTCAATCGTGACAAATGATACTCTTTGATGCTTGTCAGACATTCGAAAGAGGTGGGCACTGTGAAAAACTTTTTTTTAGGTATTTGCGGCGGGATTCGAACCCAAGACCGCTGGCTCAGTAGTCCGATGCACTAACCCCTTGCGCTACGGTGCCCACAGTTGGAAATCCATGCAGTGTTAATTATTTTTGAATTTGTTTGTGTTTTCACACCATCTTAAAAGTTGCTCATCAAAAGTTGATCAAGATGCCTTCCTTTTAACACATATGCAAATAAGATACCCTACAAGGAATCGGACCAATGCGGAGATTGCAAAAAAAAAAAAAAATAACCAGCTGATCCATGCAGTGTTAAATATTTTGGAATTTGTTTGTGTTTTCACACCATCTTAAAAGTTGCTCATCAAAAGTTGATCAAGATGCCTTCCTTTTAACACATATGCAAATAACCCTACAAGGAATCGGACCAATGCGGAGATTGTAAAAAAACCTCACGCCACAGCAGTAAGGTATTTTATTAGGAACAGGGCTAACAAGCTGATTCATGTTTGTGAGCAGCTTTTTAAAAACGTAACTGGAGCTTCATAGAACAGACTGTCACTGCTAGCAAGGTAAGATATTCTCCAAAATAACAATAAAAACATTTTTAACGCCTGTGTTAAAGGTACCATCTGCACGCAATGGATACCCCTAAGGAGAGGCGAGGTGGAAATAGATCTACAAGCGCCGATAGAGAGGTCTCCGAAGCAATTCGCAGACACATTTCTTCGTTCAGTTGCCGTGCAAGTCATTATTCCCGCAATAAAACTAAAAGAAGTTATCTTCCACCGGAGCTAAACATAAAGAAGATGTTCGAAATGTTTCTCGAATGCCGGGAAAAATATAGAAGGCCAAAATGTTCGCTTACAAAGAACAAAAAAATCTTTTACTCTGAGTTCAATCTTGGATTTGGAAATCCGCACACGGACACATGTGCAAATTTTTTGGTGTGCAGATTATAAAATTCAAAAACGACTCAACTTGACTTCAAGATGAGCGGACAAAAAAGAAACCGCATATACTTCAGGCCAAAAAATTTCATACAATAATGAACAAACCGGTAGAAGGCACACATCGTTTTTGATTTGCAGCAGAATCAACCACTTCCGAAACTGTCTGTTGGCGAAGTTTTTTTATTCACGTCAGGTTTGGCTATACAACATGGGTATAGTGAACCATAAAACAAATCAATCAAAAGAGAATATAACATTTTACACCTGGCTCGAGACAGATGGTCCTCGAGGTGCCAATGAAGTCGCATCCATTTTAATACATTTTTTGGAAAATTTGGAAAATGATCAGAAGAAATCTGCTATAGAAAACGATCGCCCAGAAATACCATCAAAATTGCGCCTATTCTCCGATTCGTGTGCTTCGCAAAATAAAAACACAATATTGATGACTGCATTGATGTTTTTTTTGGAGAAAAGCACAATATTTAGAAACATAAAGCATTATTTTCCCGTAAGAGGGCATAGTTATATGCCACCCGATCGGGTCTTTGGACGTGTAGAAAAATGTTACCGCAGGAAGGAAAACATTGTCTCGCCGAAGGAGTACTTCGAAATACTCGAAAAACATGGAAGTCTTCGTCAAATAGGTGTGCACTGGAAGGTGCTTGATTTTAAAAAAGAATCAAAGCGACTATTCAAATCGAAGCTGCCTTTCAAGATAAGTTCCTCAAGAGTTATCACATACAATAAAGAGTACAATAAAAAAGTTGTCATTGGAGTGAGTAACACTTTTATAGTGGTCTACCAATCGAGGTCGAGCCGCTTAAAAAAAAACATTAATGTGTCGTATGAATGCTGCCAACTGGATATTGTTCCAAAAACCAACAAAGTGTCGGCCAAGAAAATGGAAGACGTGAAGAACCTAATGCAGTTTTTCGTCATACCGGATGATGCCAAGGAATTTTATCACGATATTCACGAAGTTCTACGATGAACAAGAAATCTGCGTTTAAGAACATAATAATTTTAAAACACATTTCAAGTTCATTTCAAAAATAAATAAAAAATTAAAAGTTTTTTCAAAAGTCAACAACTGTGTACTTGTTTAATATTGAAAAAACTGTTGATTTTCAGGACCCAATATCTGGTAAGCACGATACTTCACTATTAATATTTTTCCGTTCTTCAGTGATAAAGTCACCATTTATAAGCTTGCCATTTTTACATTTTTAGTAATCTTTTTCTTTTTTTTATAAAAATACAAAAAACCTTCTAATGCAAAATTTGCAAAGTGCACTTGTTGAGTTTTGCGAAAACGGTCCTCAATCGGTGAAGCTGCAGTTGAAGTAGGTAGCGCTGTCAAAGCTAAAATACACGTAAACCCTATAGCGCGAACTCAATGCTAAGTTACAACTGTAATATTTAACAACTTCTTTATTTACCCTGTAGT
Source organism: Brachyopa scutellaris (assembly GCA_949775065.1). Taxonomy (NCBI): domain Eukaryota; kingdom Metazoa; phylum Arthropoda; class Insecta; order Diptera; family Syrphidae; genus Brachyopa; species Brachyopa scutellaris. The sequence continues at coordinate 41,646,221 of OX459113.1, read as the reverse complement.
ATGTCTGAAATCTGACAAATAAAGAACATAATACCAACTATTTTGCAACGCTATTTTGTTTCTATTAACAATGCTTGTGGTAATTTCAAGGGGTTGCACTTATCTCTCAAATTTCTCCTTACGAATCTTTGCTCCTTTTGTTGCTCTTGAGCCTGCTCCTCAGCTTGAAGTCTAAATGCTATGCTATGCATTTTTAAAACCCAAACACAAAGGTTTACAATGGTTTCAATTCAAAATTCACAGGTCACAATGTTCTATTTTCCTGAAGAAAACCACGATTGAAAACTGTCAAAACCTTCGAACAAAACTTCGAAAACAATTTGCAAATTCCGGGTGAAAAAATTTCGGTGAAAATTCATGATAGGAGGAATTTTTTCCTAGGAACAAAAATTTTCGGGTGGCATTTTTCCCCCCTCGGAATTGCCGCTAGCCCTTATTATGATTTTATTTACAAAGATAAAATTGAATTCATTATAAACCAGTTTTTTTGTAAAGAAAAGCTTAGATTGTTGGTTTAGATTATAGGTTATAATAACTACAACTAAACTTAACAAGCAAAAAGCAAAAGTTGAGAGAAACGATTAAGATGAAGAGAAAAAAATTTAAGTAAGATAGAATTGAAGAAAATGGAAAAGGAATTTAAATTAGGAATTATGATAATTTAAGAAGCAATTTCTTTCACTCACAGTACATAAATTCAATTTGCACTTCGTGCAGTACATTCGTGTTTGCCCTGTACAATTAGGAAATTTGCACCTCCCTTTTTTGTCGATTGTTGGCCAGTGATATATCCTGTCCAAACGGGTGTTCTTCGGAAGAGCAGAGGTTACATGCGTTTTTTGGCGTTTGGCTTGTAAAAGAGGTTCAAGAGATGGACGACCGCGTTTGCAAACCTGCACAGAACCATATCTAAATAAGGCATCAGCGATCGCCAACTTGAAATCGGCCTGTCTCATATTTGTATAGCTAGGACGATCTTTGTTCATCCTTCTGTGCAGGATCAGTAGTATAGATTTACCGATTCTGGGACACAGGGAGCAGGGAGCCAGGAAGTGACGTCATCAAGAATAATAAACAAAGGGTTAAAATCATAAAAAACACGTGTTCATATCGGGAATATCAATAAAAAAAGAGTGTTTATCGCATGTGGACAGGAAGTGACGTCATCAAGAATAATAAACAAAATGTTGAAAATGTATGTTTGAGAATACATATAACAAAATTGTTGGTAGATCACAGATCAATTTACATACATATCGATGATAAAGCTGACGTAATCAATACTGAGAGGGGAGCGATGGTGAGGGGGTCTACTCATCCAGATGAGATTGTTTATTTTGACTGTTGGCTGAAATGGGGAAGCGGGGGCAAAACGGAGTTTAATGCTCATCTAGAATCCAAGGTCATTGTTATGTTATCTTATAAAGGGTGATTTTTTAAGAGGTTGAGAACTTTTTTTAAAAAAAAAACACAAAAAAAAAAAATTCGAAAAAATGAATGAAATATTTATTTGAATCGATAGTTTGAACCTTGCAATTTAATGTTTAAAGATAATTTCATGCAAATGTTGACCGCGGCTGCGTCTCAGGTAGCCCATCCGCTGAGTCCAATTTTGGCATACTCTTTCACACATATCGGCCGGTATCTCACGAATGAATGCATGGATGTTGGCTTCCAGTGCGTCAATCGAAGCGGGCTTGTCCCTATAGACATTAGCCTTGACATACCCCCACAAAAAATAATCTAATGGTGTCAAATCGCACGATCTAGGCGGCCAATTGACCGGCCCGAAACGTGAAATTAACTGTTCACCAAACTCGCCTCGCAATTGCGCCATTGTTTCGCGTGCTGTGTGGCATGTGGCATCGTCTTGTTGAAACCACATATCATGCAAGTCAAGAACTTCCATTTCGGGCAAAAAAAAGTGCTGTAACAAAGGCCTAACTGCTGGGAACGGCGCCGAATCGACATTTCGCGGTCTTCTGTCACACTAGCTGATACGGCCGCAATATTTTCTTCACTATGCACAGTACGTAAACGTGTTGGTGGTTTAATGTCCAACAAAGTAAATTTGGTGCGAAATTTGGTCACAATCTTCCGAATAGACTGCTCAGAAGGTCGAGAATGCCGATCATAAAATGGAAGCAGCGCGCGATGAACATTTCGAACCGAGCACGAATTTTGATAGTAAAATTCAATAATTTGCAAGCGTTGTTCATTTGTAAGACGATCCATGGTTAAATTGCAAACCAAACTGAAGCTGTTTGACAGTGACACAAGGTACTAAACACACGTCAGCTGTCAAAACCAGTGTTGCCAAAACCAAACCAGCTAAAAAATCACCCTTTATATGTGTGTATGTATAATATGTCATTAGAATCCAAGGTCATCGAAGATCCATGTTTGTTTATTTTGTTTGGTAGCATAACTGGTGGGGTAGCGGGGGCAAGCGGGGTTTATGATCAGATTGTTTATTTTAGTCGTTGGCTGAAATGGGTAGAGGGGGTAATACTCATCTAGATCAGATTGTTTATTCTGGTTGCTGATGAGAGGGGATGAACGTTTTCCAAGGTCTACTCATCCAGATCAGATAGGAGTGCTGACTACAATATTTCAAGGAAAATTATTTTGACGTAGAAATTGGTGGGGATATTCATGTTTCGTCATGTTTAAAAGTCTTGGTCTCTTTATCTTTCGACCATTTTTTTTTAATGAAATTTGCTGACGGATATGAATATGTTGTTCATTTATCTTTTGTTTTATATGGGATATACCTACGTTATTTTTGTTGTCTTTGCTGTTGCTCTCGTTCACTGACTATGATATTTTTATACAAAAATTGGTGTAGGAATATTCATGTTTCGACATGTTTAAAAGTCTTGGTCTCTTTATCTTTCGACCATTTTTTTTTAATGAAACTTGCTGTTGGACACAAATATGTTGTTTGTTTATCTTTTATTTGCTATAGGATATACCTATGTTGTTGTTGCTGTTGATATTGTCTTTGCAGTTGCTCTCGGTCGCTGACTATGATATTTTTATACAAAAATTGGTGCAGGAATATTCATGTTTCGACAGGTTAAAAAGTCTTGGTCTCTCTATCTTTCGACCATTTTTTTTTTTATGAAACTTGCTGATGGAGACGAATATGTTGTTTGTTTATCTTTTATTTTCTATGGAATATGCCGTTGTTGTTGTTGTTGATGTTGTCTTTGCAGTTGCTCTCGGTCGCTGACTATAATGTTTTTATACAAAATTTGATATTATTATCAATACACTATAATATTTTTAACGGCCCTGTACACATACATGGGGATCGAGGTTGTGATAGAAAGAGCTTTTTGTGTTCGGTACTACTATATACTACGATACTATAGACAAATACTTAAATACATACAAAAAATGTCACTCATTATATAATTCACAGTCACTTCTTGCACTCGATATCATAAGACTCAGGTATGATATGGGAAGTTTTCAGTACGAACTTATACGTTGCGCTGAGTAGTCTACTAATAAAATCCGTTGAATATAATCGCAAACATTTTGATTGTTCTATAAGAGCTTTATTGTTTGATTTATTGTGTGGTTTATTGTTTTTTTTTTTTAGAAAATGAAGTGTTTTATATGTGACATATGTGAAAAGGAATTTTCCTTAAATAAGAATCTAAGGAGACATGTTTTAAATGTACACTCAAAGAAACTGCGATGTGATATTTGTTATAAAACATTAAACAGAAGTGATGCTCTATTATATCATAATATAAAATATCATAATGTTCACTCAAATGAAAACATTACAACTTTAAATTTAAATGGCTCTAAAAAAATATCATCTGAAGATAAACCAACTACTTCTTCAGTGTATTCCTCAAAGAGTATCAATACGAAAATATGTACAGATTGTGAAATAGATGTTCCAAAAGATAAGTGGTCTTCACACATTAGAACGAATTTGCATAAACATAATAGTGCAAAACCATGTGAAACATGCGAAGAATTGCAAGTGGTCAAAAGCACATTTAATGACCGGATTCAGACATTAATATACGTGAACAAAAAACAAGAAATAATAGAACCCAAAGCATTTTTAAAGGATTCTGAAAGTGTTATTTGTGAAAATTTAAAACATCTTTTAAATAAACATTCCTCTTTTAAATTTAATATGGAATTGTTTGGTGAATACATGAAAATAAATAAAAATGATGATGATATGCAAGTGTCAATAAAATCATTCCAATCAAAGATGTGTCTCGTACAGAATGAGGAAGAGTTAAATATGTTATACGATAAAATGTGTTCGAACATTGTTGGAAAAATGGAAGAATTTCAGGAAAATGATAGTGGATGGGCATTAATAAGAATCATCCATATAGAGATAAACATGAATGAATATCGACCAATTAAAGGATCCCAATACATGGAACTTCCAAGTTTTTTGTTAACTAAAAAAGCATGTATTAACATACAAAATAATGATGAATATTGTTTTAAATGGGCGGTAATCTCAGCAATAATACCATCAAATATTCACGCAGAAAGAACCTCATCCTACAGTATAAATGACATCACAGAAAAAACAATATCACTTAAAAATGGAGTGACACTATCGTTTGAAGATCTAGAATTTCCTTTCAAACTAAGCGATGTCCGAAAATTCGAACAATTGAATCCGAATATAAGTGTTAATGTTTTCGGTTACGAGGAGGAACATAATATGATTGTCGGACCTTACTATAACACGCCTGAAGAAAAACCAGCTCATATAAATTTGTTATTATTACAAGACATGGAACGATTCCACTATGTTTGGGTTAAGAATATTTCAAGGTAATAAAGTATAATTTATTTTCATATCTACTTTATTATAACTTTTTTTTGTTTTTTTTTTTTTTTTTTTTTGCAGATTAATAAATACTCAAATAAGAACGTATGGACATAAGGTTTTTATCTGTAATAGCTGCCTTCAATATTTTGGTAACGAATATAATTTTAATAAACATAAGTTAGAATGTAAGAAAATTGTTACTAAGATGCCAGACCCTGAAAAGGCAATTGTAGAATATTATAATTATGAAAGACAGTTGGATGTACCATTTGTGGTATATGCAGATTTTGAATGTATCCTTAAAGCTGTAGATACTTGCATTCCAGAATCAAACATACCATCTACTACTATAGTTCAAGAACATGTTCCTTGTGCCTTTAGCTATTTTATAAATTGTTCATTTAACAGTTCATTGAATAGGTTTCGACTTTATAAGGGCTTAGATGCATCACGAAAGTTTATTGAGGTTTTAGTACAAGATGTGCAAGATATCAATGAAAAATATTTATCTATAAACAAACCGATGAATCCTCTTACAAAAGATGAAATCATATTCCATAATGAAAGTAAATGTTGTCATATTTGTAAACAAACTTTACATGGTGGTCGTGTAGCAGATCACTGTCATCTGACAGGTAAATACAGAGGACCAGCTCATAACAAATGTAATTTAAGATTTCAGATTGCAAAGTTTATTCCAGTATTTTTTCATAATTTCTCAGGCTATGACAGTCATTTGTTCATTAAAGAATTTTCAAATATTCCAGGCAATATAAATGTGATTGCAGTAAATAAGGAAAGGTATATATCGTTAAGAAAGACTATTCCATTTGAATTTTATAATTCAATTGAGATTCGATTCCTAGACTCTTTTAAATTTATGGCATCTAGTTTAGATGCCTTGGCTAAGAATTTGTCAAGAGAAGATTTTAAAATTGTTAGATCGATCTTCAAGTCTAATGAAGAATTCAACTTAATGACTAAAAAGGGAGTTTTTCCCTATGAATACATAAATTCGTGGGAACGATTAAGTGAAAAAAGTCTCCCACCGCTTGATAAATTCTTTAGTTCAATTAGCAATTCTAATTGTACTGCAGAACAATATGATTTTGCAAAGACGGTATGGCAAACATTTAAATGTGAAAGTCTATTAGATTATTTAGAGTTATATCTAAAAACAGATGTCTTATTACTAGCCGATATATTTGAGAATTTTAGAAAAGTTTGCAGAAATATCTATGGGCTGGATCCCTGTCAATATTATACAGCACCTGGTTTATCATGGGATGCTATGTTAAAAGTAACAAAGATTAGACTTGAATTACTTACTGATATAAATATGTTTACGTTTGTACAAAGAGGTATTAGGGGTGGTCTTGTGCAATGCTGTTGCAGACACTCCAAAGCTAATAATAAATATATGAGTGACTTTAAAAGTGAACTACCTTCTGAATACTTGACGTATTTGGATGCAAATAATTTATATGGTTGGGCAATGTCTCAAAGTCTACCGTATGGTAAATTCGAATGGATAGACACAGATAATTTCAATGTATTCAATGTATCACCAAACTCTCCATCTGGCTACATTTTAGAAGTTGACTTGGAATATCCAGAACATCTTCATGATGAGCATAGTGATTTCCCATTTTGTGCAGAAAATAAAAAAAGCCCAAACGCGAAATTTAGTAAGCTCATAGCAGACTTGAACCATAAAACAAAGTATATCATACATTATAGAAACCTTCAACAGTGTGTTAAGCACGGAATGAAAATTTTAAAAATACATAGAATTTTAAGTTTCAAGCAATCATGTTGGTTAAAACAATACATCGATTTAAATACACATCACCGTAAATTGGCTAAAAATGAATTTGAAAAGAATTTCTTTAAATTATTAAATAATGCTGTTTATGGTAAAACGATGGAAAATGTTGATAAACGAAAAGATATAAAGATAGTAACAAATTGGGAAAGTTGTGGAAAACATTTAGGTGCTCGAGCTTGGATAGCAAAACCAAACTTTCATAGTTCTACTCAATTTACAGACAATATGGTTGCAATTCAAATGAGTCGCGTTCATGTAACTTACAACAAACCGATTTATTTAGGTTTTACTGTACTCGATTTATCAAAATGGAAGATGTATGATTTTCATTATGAATACATGAAACCAAAGTATGGTGACAATTTAACTTTAAATTATATGGATACTGATTCTTTCATATATTCTATCAAAACTGAAGATTTCTATAAAGATATACTGGATGATATTGATATGAAATTTGATACATCAGATTATCCCACTGATAATCGATATAATATTCCAAATAAAAATAAAAAGATAATCGGGATGATGAAAGATGAGATGAATGGTGAAATTATTAGAGAATTCGTTGGGCTTCGATCTAAAATGTATTCCATAGATATCGAAAAAAGAAAACAAATTAAAAAAGCTAAAGGTGTTAAGAAAACAGTACTAGATGGTATGAATATTGATGATTATAGAGATTGTTTATATAAAAAGAAACTTTTCTATGGAAATATGTTTATAATTAGGTCAAAGATTCATAACATATATACACAATGTATTAATAAACTAGCACTAAGTTATATAGATGATAAGAGATATATATTGGAAAATGGTGTTAATACACTTGCCTGGGGTCATAATATTATAAAAGAATAGTGTTATTATATAGGTTAGTTCAAAGATAAATACGTATAATATAGTTATAAAATAAAAAAATTAAATGTAAATTAAATATTCCAAGTTTTCAATGTCCTAGTACCGCTCTTTATAAATGATAAAAAAAAATGTTTATAAAATAAATACTAAACAGAAGACTGTATGTTTTTATTTTCACTCCATTTCGCTTTTGTTGTTGCTGTTCTTTTTTTTCAGATATTTTTACCATACCATTCGTCTTTTATTATGAACTGCATGTTTACTGAACGAATAAAGAAATGTAATATTTGATCATCAAGATGGATTTACGAATGGAAGATCTACTTCAACGAATCTGGTACTTTTTTAAAACTATGTCGTGAATCATTTCAAACTTGATAGGCAAACTGATGTAATTTTTACTGCAAAAGTCTTCGATAAAGTTAGTCATCGTACCCTTACTCAGAAACTATCGAATATAGGATTCCATTCTACCCTGCTTAGTTGGTTTAAGCTTTGAGTGATACATACTCGTAGTTGGTAGGGTTCAATATGTTAAAATTGATGATTATCTTTCGGCTCCTTTTAGAGTTACATCTGGTATTCCTTAAGGGAGTCACCTTGCGTCATGACCAGATATACTCGATATTCTATCGTTTTATAGCACTTTCTTGTTACGGCTGCAGTCTCTGCACCAACCGAAATATAAATATCTATTCCGATACGACATTCAATCAGTTTAAAGAACCGTGCACAAACTGTTGGAAAGATGCATTATTTCTAATGGTCATCAACGACCTCCCACTAGTCTTCAAATATTCTGAGTGTCTTCTTTTTGCCGATACTCTTAAATTATTTCGCTCCATTAAATCTGAATATGATTACGATTTATTATATCAAGATGTCGCCGCGGTCAATGATTGATGTGAACGGAATCACCTCCTTCTAAACGTTTCTTATTATCCTGCTTACTGCAATCCGCTATCCGCTAACTGCTATCTGTAACCGACCGGTTAGCAACCGCCCTGTTTGAAACCGACCTGTTTGGAACCGACCTGTTTGGAACCGATCTGTTTGAAACCGACCTGTTTGGAACCGACCTGTTTGGAACCACCCTGTTTGGAACCGACCTGTTTGGAACCGCCCTGTTTGGACGCGCATGCCACATATTCGTATGTATGTCTGTACATATGTATATCGGTGTTTTTGTTTTGTTTATTGGATGAAGGAAGTAAAACGGAGTGTGAGTAATTAGTTGTGGCGCCATATGAGTGAGAGCGAGAGGAAAGATGTGCGAGTGGTTTATATTTGTTGGTGGAGAGGGAAACAATGGTGAGAGGGGGGTGAATGATTTCCTGGGTCTGGTTTCCTGGGTGTACTCATTCAGATCAGCTTGTTTATTTTGGTTGTAGACTGAAATAGACCCAGGAAACCAGACCCAGGAAATCATTCACCCCCCTCTCACCATTGTTTCCCTCTCCACCAACAAATATAAACCACTCGCACATCTTTCCTCTCGCTCTCACTCATATGGCGCCACAACTAATTACTCACACTCCGTTTTACTTCCTTCATCCAATAAACAAAACAAAAACACCGATATACATATGTACAGACATACATACGAATATGTGGCATGCGCGTCCAAACAGGGCGGTTCCAAACAGGTCGGTTCCAAACAGGGTGGTTCCAAACAGGTCGGTTCCAAACAGGTCGGTTTCAAACAGATCGGTTCCAAACAGGTCGGTTCCAAACAGGTCGGTTTCAAACAGGGCGGTTGCTAACCGGTCGGTTACAGATAGCAGTTAGCGGATAGCGGATTGCAGTAAGCAGGATAATAAGAAACGTTTAGAAGGAGGTGATTCCGTTCACATCAATCATTGACCGCGGCGACATCTTGATATAATAAATCGTAATCATATTCAGATTTAATGGAGCGAAATAATTTAAGAGTATCGGCAAAAAGAAGACACTCAGAATATTTGAAGACTAGTGGGAGGTCGTTGATGACCATTAGAAATAATGCATCTTTCCAACAGTTTGTGCACGGTTCTTTAAACTGATTGAATGTCGTATCGGAATTTATATGATCAGATTCAGATTTAGCTCGTCTTGCTTGAAAATAACTATGTAGTTTGCGTTGTCTCGAAACAAATGTTTTGGTATGCGTGTATAAAATTGAAATAAGTAGAAACTATCTACATCGTTGTGTCATCCCATACAAACATATTCTCGAATGTTGTTTTGTTTATCACAAGCTACATCATCAAATATAAACACTGAGTTTCGTTTTGCTTCGGAAGGTGCAATAATTTCACAATAATTTGAAAATTCATTGTATTCCATGAATGGATTTTACAAGTTGCCGTAGATATTTATATTTCGGTTGGTGCAGAGACTGCAGCCGTAACAAGAAAGTGCTATAAAACGATAGAATATCGAGTATATCTGGTCATGACGCAAGGTGACTCCCTTAAGGAATACCAGATGTAACTCTAAAAGGAGCCGAAAGATAATCATCAATTTTAACATATTGAACCCTACCAACTACGAGTATGTATCACTCAAAGCTTAAACCAACTAAGCAGGGTAGAATGGAATCCTATATTCGATAGTTTCTGAGTAAGGGTACGATGACTAACTTTATCGAAGACTTTTGCAGTAAAAATTACATCAGTTTGCCTATCAAGTTTGAAATGATTCACGACATAGTTTTAAAAAAGTACCAGATTCGTTGAAGTAGATCTTCCATTCGTAAATCCATCTTGATGATCAAATATTACATTTCTTTATTCGTTCAGTAAACATGCAGTTCATAATAAAAGACGAATGGTATGGTAAAAATATCTGAAAAAAAAGAACAGCAACAACAAAAGCGAAATGGAGTGAAAATAAAAACATACAGTCTTCTGTTTAGTATTTATTTTATAAACATTTTTTTTTATCATTTATAAAGAGCGGTACTAGGACATTGAAAACTTGGAATATTTAATTTACATTTAATTTTTTTATTTTATAACTATATTATACGTATTTATCTTTGAACTAACCTATATAATAACACTATTCTTTTATAATATTATGACCCCAGGCAAGTGTATTAACACCATTTTCCAATATATATCTCTTATCATCTATATAACTTAGTGCTAGTTTATTAATACATTGTGTATATATGTTATGAATCTTTGACCTAATTATAAACATATTTCCATAGAAAAGTTTCTTTTTATATAAACAATCTCTATAATCATCAATATTCATACCATCTAGTACTGTTTTCTTAACACCTTTAGCTTTTTTAATTTGTTTTCTTTTTTCGATATCTATGGAATACATTTTAGATCGAAGCCCAACGAATTCTCTAATAATTTCACCATTCATCTCATCTTTCATCATCCCGATTATCTTTTTATTTTTATTTGGAATATTATATCGATTATCAGTGGGATAATCTGATGTATCAAATTTCATATCAATATCATCCAGTATATCTTTATAGAAATCTTCAGTTTTGATAGAATATATGAAAGAATCAGTATCCATATAATTTAAAGTTAAATTGTCACCATACTTTGGTTTCATGTATTCATAATGAAAATCATACATCTTCCATTTTGATAAATCGAGTACAGTAAAACCTAAATAAATCGGTTTGTTGTAAGTTACATGAACGCGACTCATTTGAATTGCAACCATATTGTCTGTAAATTGAGTAGAACTATGAAAGTTTGGTTTTGCTATCCAAGCTCGAGCACCTAAATGTTTTCCACAACTTTCCCAATTTGTTACTATCTTTATATCTTTTCGTTTATCAACATTTTCCATCGTTTTACCATAAACAGCATTATTTAATAATTTAAAGAAATTCTTTTCAAATTCATTTTTAGCCAATTTACGGTGATGTGTATTTAAATCGATGTATTGTTTTAACCAACATGATTGCTTGAAACTTAAAATTCTATGTATTTTTAAAATTTTCATTCCGTGCTTAACACACTGTTGAAGGTTTCTATAATGTATGATATACTTTGTTTTATGGTTCAAGTCTGCTATGAGCTTACTAAATTTCGCGTTTGGGCTTTTTTTATTTTCTGCACAAAATGGGAAATCACTATGCTCATCATGAAGATGTTCTGGATATTCCAAGTCAACTTCTAAAATGTAGCCAGATGGAGAGTTTGGTGATACATTGAATACATTGAAATTATCTGTGTCTATCCATTCGAATTTACCATACGGTAGACTTTGAGACATTGCCCAACCATATAAATTATTTGCATCCAAATACGTCAAGTATTCAGAAGGTAGTTCACTTTTAAAGTCACTCATATATTTATTATTAGCTTTGGAGTGTCTGCAACAGCATTGCACAAGACCACCCCTAATACCTCTTTGTACAAACGTAAACATATTTATATCAGTAAGTAATTCAAGTCTAATCTTTGTTACTTTTAACATAGCATCCCATGATAAACCAGGTGCTGTATAATATTGACAGGGATCCAGCCCATAGATATTTCTGCAAACTTTTCTAAAATTCTCAAATATATCGGCTAGTAATAAGACATCTGTTTTTAGATATAACTCTAAATAATCTAATAGACTTTCACATTTAAATGTTTGCCATACCGTCTTTGCAAAATCATATTGTTCTGCAGTACAATTAGAATTGCTAATTGAACTAAAGAATTTATCAAGCGGTGGGAGACTTTTTTCACTTAATCGTTCCCACGAATTTATGTATTCATAGGGAAAAACTCCCTTTTTAGTCATTAAGTTGAATTCTTCATTAGACTTGAAGATCGATCTAACAATTTTAAAATCTTCTCTTGACAAATTCTTAGCCAAGGCATCTAAACTAGATGCCATAAATTTAAAAGAGTCTAGGAATCGAATCTCAATTGAATTATAAAATTCAAATGGAATAGTCTTTCTTAACGATATATACCTTTCCTTATTTACTGCAATCACATTTATATTGCCTGGAATATTTGAAAATTCTTTAATGAACAAATGACTGTCATAGCCTGAGAAATTATGAAAAAATACTGGAATAAACTTTGCAATCTGAAATCTTAAATTACATTTGTTATGAGCTGGTCCTCTGTATTTACCTGTCAGATGACAGTGATCTGCTACACGACCACCATGTAAAGTTTGTTTACAAATATGACAACATTTACTTTCATTATGGAATATGATTTCATCTTTTGTAAGAGGATTCATCGGTTTGTTTATAGATAAATATTTTTCATTGATATCTTGCACATCTTGTACTAAAACCTCAATAAACTTTCGTGATGCATCTAAGCCCTTATAAAGTCGAAACCTATTCAATGAACTGTTAAATGAACAATTTATAAAATAGCTAAAGGCACAAGGAACATGTTCTTGAACTATAGTAGTAGATGGTATGTTTGATTCTGGAATGCAAGTATCTACAGCTTTAAGGATACATTCAAAATCTGCATATACCACAAATGGTACATCCAACTGTCTTTCATAATTATAATATTCTACAATTGCCTTTTCAGGGTCTGGCATCTTAGTAACAATTTTCTTACATTCTAACTTATGTTTATTAAAATTATATTCGTTACCAAAATATTGAAGGCAGCTATTACAGATAAAAACCTTATGTCCATACGTTCTTATTTGAGTATTTATTAATCTGCAAAAAAAAAAAAAAAAAAAAACAAAAAAAAGTTATAATAAAGTAGATATGAAAATAAATTATACTTTATTACCTTGAAATATTCTTAACCCAAACATAGTGGAATCGTTCCATGTCTTGTAATAATAACAAATTTATATGAGCTGGTTTTTCTTCAGGCGTGTTATAGTAAGGTCCGACAATCATATTATGTTCCTCCTCGTAACCGAAAACATTAACACTTATATTCGGATTCAATTGTTCGAATTTTCGGACATCGCTTAGTTTGAAAGGAAATTCTAGATCTTCAAACGATAGTGTCACTCCATTTTTAAGTGATATTGTTTTTTCTGTGATGTCATTTATACTGTAGGATGAGGTTCTTTCTGCGTGAATATTTGATGGTATTATTGCTGAGATTACCGCCCATTTAAAACAATATTCATCATTATTTTGTATGTTAATACATGCTTTTTTAGTTAACAAAAAACTTGGAAGTTCCATGTATTGGGATCCTTTAATTGGTCGATATTCATTCATGTTTATCTCTATATGGATGATTCTTATTAATGCCCATCCACTATCATTTTCCTGAAATTCTTCCATTTTTCCAACAATGTTCGAACACATTTTATCGTACAACATATTTAACTCTTCCTCATTCTGTACGAGACACATCTTTGATTGGAATGATTTTATTGACACTTGCATATCATCATCATTTTTATTTATTTTCATGTATTCACCAAACAATTCCATATTAAATTTAAAAGAGGAATGTTTATTTAAAAGATGTTTTAAATTTTCACAAATAACACTTTCAGAATCCTTTAAAAATGCTTTGGGTTCTATTATTTCTTGTTTTTTGTTCACGTATATTAATGTCTGAATCCGGTCATTAAATGTGCTTTTGACCACTTGCAATTCTTCGCATGTTTCACATGGTTTTGCACTATTATGTTTATGCAAATTCGTTCTAATGTGTGAAGACCACTTATCTTTTGGAACATCTATTTCACAATCTGTACATATTTTCGTATTGATACTCTTTGAGGAATACACTGAAGAAGTAGTTGGTTTATCTTCAGATGATATTTTTTTAGAGCCATTTAAATTTAAAGTTGTAATGTTTTCATTTGAGTGAACATTATGATATTTTATATTATGATATAATAGAGCATCACTTCTGTTTAATGTTTTATAACAAATATCACATCGCAGTTTCTTTGAGTGTACATTTAAAACATGTCTCCTTAGATTCTTATTTAAGGAAAATTCCTTTTCACATATGTCACATATAAAACACTTCATTTTCTAAAAAAAAAAAACAATAAACCACACAATAAATCAAACAATAAAGCTCTTATAGAACAATCAAAATGTTTGCGATTATATTCAACGGATTTTATTAGTAGACTACTCAGCGCAACGTATAAGTTCGTACTGAAAACTTCCCATATCATACCTGAGTCTTATGATATCGAGTGCAAGAAGTGACTGTGAATTATATAATGAGTGACATTTTTTGTATGAATTTAAGTATTTGTCTATAGTATCGTAGTATATAGTAGTACCGAACACAAAAAGCTCTTTCTATCACAACCTCGATCCCCATGTATGTGTACAGGGCCGTTAAAAATATTATAGTGTATTGATAATAATATCAAATTTTGTATAAAAACATTATAGTCAGCGACCGAGAGCAACTGCAAAGACAACATCAACAACAACAACAACGGCATATTCCATAGAAAATAAAAGATAAACAAACAACATATTCGTCTCCATCAGCAAGTTTCATAAAAAAAAAAATGGTCGAAAGATAGAGAGACCAAGACTTTTTAACCTGTCGAAACATGAATATTCCTGCACCAATTTTTGTATAAAAATATCATAGTCAGCGACCGAGAGCAACTGCAAAGACAATATCAACAGCAACAACAACATAGGTATATCCTATAGCAAATAAAAGATAAACAAACAACATATTTGTGTCCAACAGCAAGTTTCATTAAAAAAAAATGGTCGAAAGATAAAGAGACCAAGACTTTTAAACATGTCGAAACATGAATATTCCTACACCAATTTTTGTATAAAAATATCATAGTCAGTGAACGAGAGCAACAGCAAAGACAACAAAAATAACGTAGGTATATCCCATATAAAACAAAAGATAAATGAACAACATATTCATATCCGTCAGCAAATTTCATTAAAAAAAAATGGTCGAAAGATAAAGAGACCAAGACTTTTAAACATGACGAAACATGAATATCCCCACCAATTTCTACGTCAAAATAATTTTCCTTGAAATATTGTAGTCAGCACTCCTATCTGATCTGGATGAGTAGACCTTGGAAAACGTTCATCCCCTCTCATCAGCAACCAGAATAAACAATCTGATCTAGATGAGTATTACCCCCTCTACCCATTTCAGCCAACGACTAAAATAAACAATCTGATCATAAACCCCGCTTGCCCCCGCTACCCCACCAGTTACGTTGCCAAACAAAATAAACAAACATGGACCTTCGATGACCTTGGATTCTAATGACATATTATACATACACACATATATAAGATAACATAACAATGACCTTGGATTCTAGATGAGCATTAAACTCCGTTTTGCCCCCGCTTCCCCATTTCAGCCAACAGTCAAAATAAACAATCTCATCTGGATGAGTAGACCCCCTCACCATCGCTCCCCTCTCAGTATTGATTACGTCAGCTTTATCATCGATATGTATGTAAATTGATCTGTGATCTACCAACAATTTTGTTATATGTATTCTCAAACATACATTTTCAACATTTTGTTTATTATTCTTGATGACGTCACTTCCTGTCCACATGCGATAAACACTCTTTTTTTATTGATATTCCCGATATGAACACGTGTTTTTTATGATTTTAACCCTTGTTTATTATTCTTGATGACGTCACTTCCTGGCTCCCTGCTCCCTGTGTCCCAGAATCGGTAAATCTATACTACTAGGATCCAAGCATTGACGCACGTCATATCCAATAAATGAAAGAACAACCGGTTAGTCCACTTTCGGCTTTTCATACTTATTTTATGACGTCCCATGAAGCTGTCCATCAAGTCCACTCCACCCATGTGACAGTTATAATCTTTAATGATTTGTGGGCAGGGGATTATTTTGACGGTCTTGTCCTTCTTGTCAAATCTTTTTACGCTTAAATCTACCTGGTCATGCACAATAAGCAACATTGGTTTCATGCCGACATAAGTGGACACAAGATTGACTATCCAGTTGTCCTTCCATGATAGGGATGCCGTTCCATGCCGTTAATAGATGCTACAAACTCTTGACTGGTTCCGCGTTCGCACTTCATCATCAGTTTTTCTTCTGGAAGTTTGCAGTTCTTGATTCTTGATTCTGCTACTACGGAGAGTATTCCTTGAGTTCGAAGGTACACCAGTAAAGGCACGGTTGTGTAGTAGTTATCAAATTAGATGATATGGATTTGATATCGTGGTACTTCCCTTAGCAATCTGACAACAATATTCGCTGACGGTTGAAGATCAGGCTCTCCTATATTAGGTGTTTCAGGTGCCCCACTAAAAATTTCAAATTTATATGCATATCCGCTGGTGTCACATAAAACGAATAGCTTGAAACCCCACTTTTTCGGCTTATATGGCAAATATTGCTTCATGGAATGACCGATTTTGGACGAGCACATTTGCTCATCAACACACAACCTGTCCAATTTTGGAACGCTTCCGAAAGTGCTGTTAAGTTTATCAATAAATGGCCTTATGAGATGGAGACGGTCGCGATTAGGAACATTCCGTTCACCTGCTATGGTTTTGTCAAAGTTGATGAACTGCCGTATTTTTTCGAATCGGCTTCTTGTCATTTGATCTCTCACGATTGGTACCCAACGATTAGTTTTATCAGCCCAAAAATCTCTTGTACTCGGAAGATTGAATAAGATTCCAATAAACTTCCGCAATTCAAAAACATCAAAATAAAGTAAACAAAGTTTAGTCCCGAATAGTTTATGCTTTCTCGCACATTAAACTGCTCCAAGGAATCTGGAAACAAGTAGGAACAAACTGGAAACGGAGTTTCCAAATTCTTTAGATCTTCCGGAATGCTACTATCTCCTCTAAACTTTAATTGTTCCGCATGGTACACAAGGTTCGATTTCTTCCACAGTACATTTTCGAACTCAAAAGACTTTGGATTGACTCTTACCTGACGAAATTCTAGAGGAAATGAACTCCAAGAGTCGCTAACATATGGTGATGTTGATGAAGTTACTGGAATGACTGGTGACTGCTCTCGTTCTAATGAATGTCGTCGTCATTAATCATGTTGATGAACGATTCATTAATGGATAGGCTTAAGTCAAAGTCCTCTGCATCATGCTCTTCATCCGAATCACACTTTTCATCCGCAACCCCCACATGATGAATATCGTTATCAATCAGGTTGTACACTCGATGATCTACTTTAGTTGCCGGCACATGCTCACATAGCTCGTCACCGTTGTCATCCAAATCATCAGTGCTGTCGTAACTTATATCAACACTAAAGCACTCACTTCATCGTCAGTCATCTTGACGCTACCGATTCTTGTTACACCTGTCATTACTTATCTAAGAATAAAACATAAAAAAAAATTATATAAAAATGTTTATCTCCTACACACACAAATCCTACTTTGTATCAACTTTTTTTCAATTAAAATCAATATCCCAATTTTTATTATGCTTCAAAGTACAATCTAGACTTGATTTTAAGCACCTGTGAGAAAGTTTTCACTTGTATGAAAACCGGCAGTGGCTGCCGGTAACAAGTACCAGCACACTTAGGCCTACAGAGGCCCATTGTGATACCAAGGATCTTGGGGATAATTACCCCGCTACTCAAGAGAACCATTTGGAGCTTTGTACAAAGCGAAGAAGGCTTCCTACGTATTTTTGTGTTAGATCACTTAGATCATCGAAGAAGTATTCTCCTAGGTGAAGTTTCCTACTACGAGAAAGAGCTGGACACGAGCAGAGGAGATGTGTTGGACTTTCCTCCTCCTCTTCGTCTCTACAGCTTCTGCAGAAGTCATTCGAAATGACGCCAAGTCTAGTAGCGTGTTTGCCTATAAGGTAGTGTCCTGTGATGACACCGATAATCGTACTAATATGTAGTCTTTTTAGTGACAAAAGGTATCTAGAGCGGTTAAGATCTAATCTAGGCCAGATTTGCTTTGTAGCAAGGCAGGTGGTACCCTTCCCATCTAGCGTTAGTTTTATTGACTGTGTCAAGTTTGAGTGCTAGCTTATAAGTAGCGAGTGGCATACCTATATTTTTCTTATCGGGTAGAATAGGTATTGTTGTTCCTATATTAGCGAGCTCGTCAGCTTTGCAATTCCCTGGAATGTCTCTGTGCCCGGCAGCCAGCAAAGGTGAATGTTAAACTGCTTGGCCATCTCTATGAGAGATGAACGGCAGTTGGAGGTGGTCTCAGAAGTGGATGAGACCGATTCCAGAGATTTTAACGCCGCCTGACTATCCGAGAAAATGCTTATATCTTTAGTGGATATTACATTTCTCTTGATCCAGGACAGTGCTTCCGAAATCGCCATGATCTCCGCTTGAAACACGCTACAGTGATCAGTGAGGCGAAAGGAGAGATTTAGTTTTAATCTGTCTGAGAAAACACCTCCTCTTACACCATCATTGGTTTTAGAGCCATCAGTATAGAAGTGTATCGACTTGTCTGTTACAGCACCTAGATCATCCCAGAAAGACCTATCTGGAATAGTGACCTTAAAGTTTTTGTCAAAATTGGGGTTGGGTACAGTGTAGTCTATGTTTTCGGGAAGAGTGAGATTGTCTAGTATTATGGAGTGGCCAGTGTAGTTACTTGACCACTGTGAGATGGTTTTGAGTCTTATGGCACAGCTGGTTGCCATTTGCTTACCAATTAAGTCTAGGGGTGGGAGATATAGTAGGATGTCTAATACTGCGGAGGGTGTTGATCTTAGTGCTCCACTAATGCACAGACACGCTAATCTTTGTACTTTCCCCAAGCTGTCGCGGTGTATAGCTTTATCTAGGGCGGTCCACCAGACCACTACGCCATACATCAGAATCGGTCTGATGACAGATACATAGAGCCAGTGGGCGATGCGGGGTTGAAGACCCCATTTGCTGCCAATGGCTTTCTTGCAGGAGTAGAGTGCTATGGTAGCTTTCTTTACTCTTTCTTGGATATTGAGTTTCCAGCTAAGCTTACTATCCAAGATGAGACCTCGGTACTTTGCTTTGTCGGTGAAAGCTAACTTGGTACCATATAAAGAAGGGGGTCTATCTGAGGGATTTTGTATTTCCTAGTAAAAAGAACCAACTCCGTTTTCTGAGGGTTAACCCCCAGTCCACATTTGTCGGTCCATTTCGAGAGCTTATTTAGTGCATTTTGCATGAGTTCATTGATCGTGTGAAGATGCTTGCCAGAAATAGCTATAGCGACGTCATCAGCATATGCGATTACTTTGCATCCCATGCCTTCCAGGAGTAGCAAAAGTTCATTTACTACAAGGTTCCAAAGAAGGGGGGATAGGACACCACCTTGGGGGGTACCTCTGCTGACAAATCCCCTGGAAGAGGACTCGCCCAGCTTGGTGTTGATAATCCGACTAGTAAGTAGTAAATTAATCAATTTGCGAAGCGAGTGCTCGACTTTGAGCTTTGAAAGGGCATCTACTATAGCCTCCGATTTAATATTATTGAAGGCACCTTCTATGTCTAGGAAGACGACCATTGTGTATTCTTTGTAGTATATCGTCTTTTCAATGGTGCGTACCAGGGAGTGCAGTGCAGTTTCCACTGATTTACCCTTACAGTAAGCATGTTGGGATTCTGATAGCAGTCTTGATTCGATGCTGCTCCGAAGGTGGGTATCGATCAGTCTTTCTAAAGTTTTTAAGAAGAATGATGATAGGCTGATAGGTCTGAGATCTTTTGGACTGGCGTGAGAGCTCTTTCCCGCTTTGGGAATGAAGACTACTTTGACTTCCAACCATAATTTGGGGATGTAAATATTGTTTATACAAAACGTAAGTATAGTTTTCAGCCAAGGCACAAAACTCAAGAATTCACAAAAAATCTACCTACATAAAACAAAAATCAATTATAAAGAACATTTAACACATTTTATACACATACCTCGCATTATATATTTTCCAAATCAATTTTAAAACAATTGTATACAATTAAACACAAAATAAAACAACGATGAATTCAAAAAAAGAGCAGCACGCGAGTAAAATATAACGGAAATCATAGAGTAGGCCGGAATGCCCGGTATATCCTAAAAGATAAAACCGTTTACCGCTACATTGTATGAGCTGTGTGTTTCAGAATAGTTCCGAACAACTTTATATCACTTCACATAATATATTTACATCAGCTTGGTTTTATTTTATCAATGTATGATTACCAATTCCTAAGATATTTAATAAAGAAAACCCCCTTTTTTAAATTTTGTGAAAATAAATTGCAGCCAGCAATTGTTTAAATAATAATTTTAATTTAGTAGTTAGAAAGCTGGGTATTTTTCTAGGGGTAGAATTTGAGTCTATAAACCCAAAAATATTAATTTCGAATCTTAAGAGCTAATACTGACGAAGATATCTTGTTTTGAATGGTTGTATCTTTAAAGATACAGTGGACATTTAAGGGTTAATCTGAAATTTGTTTCTTTTATGAATTAAAAACTGTTAATTTCAAAAATTGATTAATATGTTTACAAATAAAATGCCGCGCAGTGTAAAATTATTTATTTTTGTTGCTAGTAGCTCACCAAAGGCACTTCAAATTATTTATTTCTTTTAAAATGGTACGAGGCTCCAAAAAGGCTCGCCATCCCTGTGCTATAATGACATTGCTTTCAGCATAGTGATTACCCCGATAATACATATGTAATTAAAGACAAAAATGCTTTTTTTTATTGTTTATTTCTATTTATTTATTCAAAAAAAGAACTAATAAATGCAACACAATGCACTTCTTAATTCAAACTCAAAGGTTACATAGTCGTTAGCCGTTATTTGTAAAAAAAATATCAGACAATTCGGTCTAATGTTATTTTAATATCTTTTAGTATATTAATCCGTTCCCTTTCAATTTCCATCTGCTCTCCATGGCGACTACGTTCCTCACCAGCCTCTTTTTTTTTAGGAATTCCATGATTTCGTTGGTCCTCGTTGTTTTTTTTTAAGTGCTTATCATATCTTAGTGGCTGCGATGTAGAGGCTGGCGAATCCTCACAATCTTCGGTCTCAGGGCATCTGCATACCTACCTTCCAAAGTCGAAATCAAAAAACTTCTAGGTGGATCTATGTGTGGTCTTTTCCCGTAAGCTTCATGGAAAAGATCGAAATACTCCCAGCTTGTTGCTTCCCGTCTCGTTCGGTTTTTGAATTAATTTCTTTAATTCGCTTGTACGTCAATAGCAGATTGTTCCAATTACGAAAAATTTCATCTCCTGCATAACGGAACTCCGGATTGATTTGAAGAGCTTCTTCGCATACTTTTCCCCATAGCGTTATTTTTTTTCTTCCCGAGATAAAATCCGTTTCAAATTTCAATGGAATTAAAATAAGGAGTTTTATCTCGGGTTGGGCATGAATTCCCGCCTCACAAAATCCCGACAACAAAATCCCGACTGACAAAATCCCGACTGCCAAAATCCCGACTGACAAAATCCCGACTTACAAAATCCCGACTGCCAAAATCCCGACTTTGGAGAAAATAATAGTTTAAAATTCGCGCGCGGTATTTTGTAAGTCATGAACGTGCGGCCATTTTATTTTTTTTTGGTTTGTATGAAAATCTTTAAATCCCTTCGCGGAACTATTTTCTCATTCTTATAAGAACGATTTATCACACGGCTCAGTACGTTTGGATAACTAGACATGATGAGAATCAAAAAGCGCTGTTCTTTTTGATTCTCATAAAATAATGTTCACCACAAAATACTTATTTTGAAAGGAAGTTGTTTCGACACTAACAACCTCCTCGCGATGTCACACCCTGAACACTTCACTAAAAAAAACAAAAAAACCGAGAATTTACCAAAACACGCACTATGAATAAGATACAAAAATCGTTTGGTTAAGTGCACCGAATGAGAATCACAAAGAACAGCGCTTTTCGATTCTCATCAGATGCACTTAACTAAACGATTTTGCTAACAAATTCGTATTGTGTTTTGGTAAGTTTCTTGGTTTTTTTTTCGTAGTGACATGGTGGGGTAGTGGGCGAACACATTCTTTTAAGAATGTGGAAAAAAAATGATAAGAGATTTAAAGATTCAATTTTTTTTTTCAGCAAAAAAAAAAAAATAAAAAATTCACTGCGAAATGAAAATCCCGACAAAGTCGGGATTTTTTCACAAAAGTTCATTTGTCGGGATTTTGGCAGTCGGGATTTTTAGAAATGCGATTTTTTTTTGTCGGGATTTTGTATAGTCGGGATTTTGTGCCGTTCCCTTTTATCTCCTAAAGTCCCAATGCGCCCAAGATCTAGCATTTCTTAAATTACAGGAATTAAATTAATTAGTTTTTTTTCTGTTTGTTCTAACTTTCACCTTTCTTCTTCTTCGCACTTTTTCTCCGAATAAAACACCGCAAAGTCAACCAATGAAAAAAGCAACACGATTTTGACATTTGCTTAATTTTGCATAATGTATTTGCAAAAAATATTTGAGCTACTGCGTTTTAGAATTGTTTGCTTTATCGTATATGCATTTCCGAATGATATACTTTGCATAATTTGCGCAAAGATTGCGTTTTCGGATAGGCCAATACTGTCTGGTATGTATAATAATGAATGTACTACAAAGGAGAAATAAAATTAGACAATTTCTATTCGAGAGTGTCTGTTGTCTGTCAAATAACCCAGCAGGAAAAGGTAATCTATTGGAATCGAACAGGGAATCAATCGCTAGTATAGAATATTGATTCCAGAATTCATTATTCTTAACACAGACTATGTCCTAGGAAAATAATCGATTACCTGAAAGAGAATTCATTCTTTGTAATGTATTATATATTTCATGCATTTATAATTAGTTTCATAATGCATTTCTCCGACATAAATTAAAGAAATGTATTCAGCTTTAAATGAAAAGTACACTGTTTCGTTTTAAAATATTTTATTACAAAAAATTCTAGGATAAAATTAACAAGGAATTTAAATACAAAAAAAAAATATTATTAGGCGTGTTTTTTTTAAGCCTATATAGAATAAACATGTTTCAGCAACATGTTTTCAATATAAAATACAACAAAACCTTAGCCTGGATAATTATCGAGGCTAAGGTTTTGTTGTATTATGTATTGAAATTTTTATTTTTATTCTATGTAGGCTAAAAAAAAAACACGCCTATTAATAAAATAAAGCACACACAAAGCACAAAGTTTTTTTTTGTTAATTGTTCGTTTAGAATACATTTCTAACTTTTTTCACTCCTCGCTGTCACGCGTTGCAACACAAAATAAGTTTTTCATGCGTTTTTAAATATAAAAAGCGAAATTTGTAGACGACATGAAGGCCGACAGACAACACTGTAACCGAAATATACTTTCCTGCTGGGAAGTGTATTGGGTCCTGACGAATGTTTTGAATTCCAGCAAATCAAATAAAATTGTTTTTACTGTTTACGACAAGCGATAAACATTCAAGAGATAATTTACCGTGTAGGTCTCCTCCATTCGTGCAAATAATATTAAGTAGAACACAGATCGATCATGAACTGTAGCGCACAGTGCTGCTTAATTCCATGAGTTAATTTGGCCTATATTCATGAAACAATAATTTTACTTTATATCGTTCTTCCAATTTGCGTATATTACCGGCAACATTGGAATGCATTATGTCCAACGATACTGATACATCGCGTTTTTTAACACTTAATGTTTCTTTTTTTCTATTCTTTCGAACTTCACCTTACACCAACCGCAGTCAACGAAGAAGTGTTTTTCCAGTATGCGTTCTTTTGTCCACATATGATACAAATAATCCCCCCAGTATGCACATCAGTTGTGGGTGCTGAACGTTTGTTCACTAGAGAATTGGCTCGCTATCACCGTTACTCTGCGCAGGCTATCTGTTACGTGGCACTGTGGGAAAGTTTAAGCGTGAGTTCACTTGCAACGGCCACTATTGCCGATGAGCTAAGTTTGTCGCTTTCACGATGATCGCAACAATTGGGGCTTTGTCAGATATCAATTTAGATAATTATGCGTAAGGAATTGGGCCTGTATAATATACAAAGTGACTCAAGAGCTGTAACCAAACGATCTTACTTACTTACTTAGTTGGTGCTACAGCTCGAGGTGAACCTGGGCCTGCTTCTCCCAACCATTTGTGTGTGCGTGTTATATTTTTGCACGAATGGAGGGGACCTACAGTTTTTAGCCAACTCCGAACGGCGAGTTAAGAAGCTCAATCGTGACAAATGATACTCTTTGATGCTTGTCAGCCATTCGAAAGAGGTGGTACCGTGAAAAAACTCATTTGGGTGTTAGACCCGGCCAGGAGTTGAACCCGGGCAGCATTGCGTGGTAGTCCAACGCACTAACCACCACGACCACGGCGACCACCAAACGATCACAGATTGAAATTTGGTGATTCAGTCCTTGAGTATCGCCTCTTCGCAAACGAGGCGCATTTTTCGATGAATGGCCGGTCATGTAATTTGACACCACTAGACTATTTCCTTTGAGGCTACGTTAAAGCACAAGACTTTGCCGACAATGTGCTTGTGAACCTCCGGTCGGCAGTATAAGAAAATGAAACTATACCCTCCCAATGAGATACCATTTATTATCTATAGGTATTTCAAAATTCATCGCACAATTACAACTTGTTTTTCGTGTGTGCTTTGAGTCCTTTTTCCTCGCTTGTTCAGCAGTTATTCATCACCATTAAGCAAAACAAATCAGAAATCTCATTAATAATTTGATTTATGACCACAAAAGTTTGCTGTTTCAGCGCGGGCTACCATTTAATTCAAAAACTATGCTCACACACAAATGAATATGCAAAGCAGATACTTTACGACCGCAAAAGTCCGACAAAAACGCCAGAAAGAAAATCATAAATAACGAACTTTTACATAAATAGACACGCATACACACATGTGAAATTCAAATCGAAAATGCCAACACATTTGTTAGAAAATTAATTCATATAAATGATGATATTATGTATTTCCATTTCATGTCGCCACCAAGGGATGAGTACTAAGGGTAGAGGACTGGAGGAGTTCTGCATAAAAAAAAAGAAAAATAAAACCCTTCATTAGGGTGCTCTTCGTGGTAGACTGCGTGCATATGGAAGAACTCAGAACTCAACGATGGCTTTGGCAACCAACAGCAGCTTTGCACTTGAATTCACAATTATATACCACGTATTTCGTCCTTCTTCATCTTTGGTGATATGGTGGTGCAAGGCGAAAAAAAAATATTCTCGCACAGTCACAATTTGGTCCTGATCCAGTGCTCTCCGTCTCTCCTGCAACCGGCGGTATTCCTATTCATATTCAATGGCTGCCGTGCTTGCTTAGTATCCTTTATGCGTCCAAATGATATCTCCACATTTTATCATCCATTAAACTTTACCGACATTTTTCCAGTTACGTTGGCAGGAAATTTATGATCGTCGCCGCACGTTTATGATTGGGTCTGATTCCATATGAAGAAAATATTGCCATACCAGAGCAGACTGAACTCCCACCAATTTCCTGTGTGTGGGGTGGGTTCCAATAAAAATTGGCACTAATAGGGTTGGACATTTTTTTTACCACACCTAATCACTCCGTTAAATCCACTAGAAAGTTTCCAACAAAACCACTTAAATCCACCAACGAGTAACGTCAGTAAGCCCGATTGGTGGGTTTCATCCCAAACGTTATTAATTATCGTTGAGCAAATGAAATATTCCCTGCAAACTGTAAATACAAACAATAAGTTGCCAGTTTGTTCTGCAATAGTAAATTAATTTCCTGTCGTTCTGTTTGAAGATTGATACATTTCCCACTTGGACTTCCCAGAGGCAGCAGCAATAGCAGCCATTCCCGGATGCGGGTGCTATGTACTCACGTAATGCACCCAAGGAGTTGAGAAAAATGTACTCGGAGTAAATAAATTAGCAAAGTTAATGCCGCAAAGCAGTCAAACAGGCAAACACCAAACGAGAGTGGGACAGTTTTTCAGATGCGGTCACACATTGATCTATTGCCTGTGATGCTATTTCCATGCTGTAGGGCAATGCAACATCACAGTGAATGTCTATAACTGTCGATTGTTTACACTTTACAGTATAACTAACAAGTTAATGGCTCAGAGTAAAGAAAGCACAGTTTGCAGTTTGAGGAGAAGATGAGTGGAACTTATTTGGTGACTCAATGGCACCCTGATGATATGATATGCGTAAGTTTAATCGTTGAAGCCAAATTTTTCTTTAAAGATTTTGACTCGCCAATTGCGTAGGGACCTGCGACCTAAAAGCTCTTTTGCTCCAAAAAGTCAGTTTTAGGATGTCAAAAGACGCTGTATCGTTTTGATAGAATTGAGGCTGTCTCTGGTCTGCAAATTAAGATTTTTCTTAAGATTACAATTTCACTAAAAAAATGTTATCTCGTTATGGCACATAGATCTGATTTACTGGATTCACATTTCTTTTATCTCCAGGATGCATAAATACTCGCCGACTTCTGCATTAGGCAGATAAACTTATAAGAAGAAAGGGTAGCAGATCCTTGGCAAATTCAAGTATCGTTTATCCTAATTGCGACATGAAGCCCAAATCACAATGTCGCGTTCGCTGGACAGAAAAAATTCTAAAGTCGATAAAAGCCCATTAACGCGCGAGCGCCGGGACGCAACATTGTGATTTGGGCTTAACAAAAGTATTACGCTACCAATGTGATGATAGAGCGTTATGAAATTAGGAATTGGTAGCTTCGCTTCACATCAAGAAGCACGGTAATGGTTATGCCGTCCTGAAATTGCAAAAATGGAACGAAATTGTCCATCTTTAAAAGACAAACCTTAAATCGACATACAAATAGATCAACGAAGACTAATAGTGTGGGAACGAGGACCAATTTCTCAATTCCAATGGACAACACAGCCAATTTACAATGGGGCCTCAACCAAGTTCGAGTGAAGGGAAATGAACTTGCAGATAAACTAGCAATATAAGGTGTGGAAACTAGATTAAATCCATTGCTTCTTGTGTGTAAACTACGCGCGGCAGAAGTTAAACATGCATGTTATGCTAGAATAATAATTATAATTTTGAAGTGTTGAATGATAAAAATGAATGACAATAGAGCTACAGACTGTAACCATTATTTATACTTTACACTGTCTCATAAGTCGGAGGTTCATCTGCCGATGGTCGGAAAAATAATGTATGTATGTATGTATGTATGTAATGTATGTATGTATGTAATGTATGTATGTATATAATGTAATGTATGTAATGTAATGTATGTATGTATGTATGTAATATATGTACATATGTATGTAATGTATGTATGTATGTACTGTACATATGTATGTATGTAATGTATGTTTGGAATGTATGTATGAATGTAATGTATGTATGAAATGTATGCAATGTATGTATGTAAATTATGTCCGTATGTAATGTACATATGTATGGCATGTATGTATGTATGTAACATATGTAATGAATGTGTGTACATATATATGTAATGTATGTAGGTAATGTATGTATGTAATGTAGCTATTATATTTCTCTTGTCAAACCCCTTTCATTGAATACCCATATTAAGTAGTTCGTGAAGTTGAAAGTCATCCGCCATCTTGGTACGTCCGCCATATTGAATTTCGATTAACGTCAGTTATCTTATCGTATTCTACTTGTTAAACCTTTTCATTTAATACCCATATTGGATGGGTCAAGAGGGTAACGGTTTATGTATGTAGATATGTATGTATGTGTGTAATTATGTATGTTTGTATGTATGTGTGCATGTATTTGTATGTACGTATGTATGTATGTATATGTATGTATGTTTGTTTCTATGCATAGTGTGCATAGTATGCATAGTATATGCTCCATTACTTCGAAAAGCTAGTACACATTCATTCTGTCGAATGTATAACGTAATCAGTCGTCACACTTTTTCGTTACAGAAATGTTACCTACTTCAAAATGTTTATTCAATAGCCGAAAATATTGACAGACTTATTCAAGAGATACACCTAGTATCTTTCCATAAACAGCGTCATCTTGACAAACAAAATTTTCAATCTTCTTTTAGCAAACAATAATTATTTACTTTAAAAAGTTTAGCAAAATATACATTTAAAAATAAACAAACCCAATATTCGTTAAAATAGTTGAAATAAAATCTCGATGAACACGACTGATCCGTTGAGCTACAATAGTTCAACTCCACCGATTGTTCCTTTTATTCAACAGTTTCTGTCATTGCCTCGCCGAACTCGGCAACGTCTTCCGTTGCCGGATCGCTTACTTACTATATGTTTTATTTAAAATATGATGGTCACGCATTAAAACTGCATTATCTACTTTTGCAGAACATACCGTATCCACACAACAATGAATATGGGTACTTTAGAAAACTGTAACAGTTCGACCAACATCAACCGCCAATTTTACAAATAGCTCTTAATGTCAGTTTTATAGTACTAAGTGCATTAGCACAACTATGCCCGATAGTCAGTCACAAAAGGCTGTTCGAGCCATTAACTTTCAACCCCTCCCCCGACCTTTTGCAGTTCATTTCCAAACTAGGCAATCATTTATCATGAGGTTCCCTAGAATGTGAACAAAATTTCACCCTTTCGGTGGATCGTTATATCGCTTGGAAATTGTATTATAGTTTAGTTGGTATGTTGTCGCCTTTATGTATGTAGCCCTTTCCACCGAGAATTTGTGTGCATATTATCTCCATACAGATAAACGTTAAGGCGTGTGAATGTCGCAAGTACTGCCAAATACACCAACGGCGAGTGCAACTGAAATAAATGTTAATTGCCATCCTGGCCAAATGTATAATACCCAGTATTCATTTGGCCGGGATTCACAGATCTCCGGTATTAGTTTATCCTTTGAATGCGATATATTTCTGGCCTGATTTCTGGGAAACTTATTAATGAGTCCGCTGAAATCGCATTGAAATAATGAAAAAGACAACTGGGCGAGCTAGCGAATTGAGTTTTGTGGCATAGCCTCTCTCTGTGGCGATTGGGTGAAATTTATTACTCCATGTACTGCATAAGGTGTCATCATTGATTAGGCTAACAGACTTTATTTAGCTATTGTATCAAGGATGTGATTGCAGCTAAGCTTGGCTTTGCTATACTAATGCAATTGAGTTAACATAGTGAACTTGATGATAGTCAGTTACTCGAAAGCACTGGTGACTGTTCTTAATTGCATATTTTAAATTGAAGATGTAGATATGTACATAGATATTACACACCTACATACTCGTATCAGTGGCGATTCCTGGTCTTTAGCCTTGGGTTGGCTACTTGCTCTGGAGAAATTAAAAATCGATAATTTTTAAAATTAATTAATTATAATCTGTTCCACAAAAATTGTCAGTACAGGCCTTATGGGGGAGCTATTTTTTAAACACTAGTGCCTGTACATATATTCCTGGCAACCAATCAGAAAAATTGCCACCGCTGACTTACACAGGTTTTATTTTTGTAATTCTTGTTCAATGCGCATACATCCCACTTCCCACCATGACCAGAGATAATGGCATACTGCGGTCGTGTCCGTGTGGCCGCTACTATTTGTTCAAGTTATTTCAGTTCACACGGGTCTTTTATGTTCTATGTTTATTGTCTTCTCGCTGGCACGCGAAATTTATGCTAGCAACTTTACTGTGTCCGATTCTTACTTCGCTAGGGGTTTAAATTCTCACCATGTCCATCAGCAATGACACTGGCTATGGCAGCATATTTGAAAAAAACAAATTCCTTTTAAACACTATGTGCACTATGTCATAATGGTTTGCATATTTGCCATATCAATGCACAGAGCCTTGTGAATAAGTTTGATGAGTTCAGAATGATATTTGAGAATAGCTTGATTGATATCGTTTGTGTTTCCGAGACTTGGTTTCACCCAAATTTGAATAGTAGCTTATTTTCTCTTACAGGATTTAAAAAGCCTTACCGTGCTGATCGAACTCGTACATCTAGAGGAGGCGTTGCTATATATGTTAAACAATACATCAGGTCCAGTCAAGTTAAGTTTTCGGATGGCACCCAGCCTTGCGACTATTTCTTTATTGATATTCTCAACGGTGAAAACAGATGTATCGTTGGAACCTTTTATATGCCACCACATATCGCAAATTCAAGCGTTATTTCTCCTATTTTGGAAGAAATCTCTCTTCTTGCACCAAAATGTATTCTCTATGGTGACCTTAATATAAATCTCATCCACCCCTCTTCTAATGCTTTTAAAAATTCAATCAATTCTCTTGGTCTTTCTGTTATCAACCACACCGGGCCCACGCACTTTAAACCTAATTGTATGCCGTCTTTGTTAGATGTCATTCTAGCTAGCGATGAAAGTCTTGTCACATGTTATAGTCAACTATCTGTTCCTGTATTTTCGTATCATGACCTCATCTTTGTTCCTTTGACTTGAATGTTCATAAAAATTTGTTTCAGTCCATCCAATTTCGTGATTTCCGCAGTGTCAATACTGAATGTCTTTTTAGTGATTGTTCTACAATTAATTGGAACTCAATACTTTTTACATCCGACGTTAATATGCGTTAATATTCTTGAACACCGCAATTGACTATCTGTTTAACAAACACGTTCCTATTAAGACTCGTCTTATCAAATCGCACAGCTGTCCATGGCTGTCTAATTATATTCTTATGGCCATCAAAAGGAGAGATGTCTTATATCGTCGTTGGAAACGTTTTGGTTGTACTGAAATGTTAAGAATTTTTAAAACAAATCGTAATCTTGTTACTAATCTGATAAGATCTGCGAAACTTAACTATTATAATAATAGATTTAAATCCTCCTCTAAGTTTCTGTGGAACGAGATTCGCAAAATTGGGTTTAATAATAAGGATTCTTTTTCAGTCTCGGGCGATGATATTGATATTAATGAGTTGAACTAAAAATTATCTACTCCGTTAACATCTCTTACAAGAAGCCTTACGTCAGTACAGCACGATAGAGAGTACGAATTTTCGTTGACTGCAGTTAACGAATACAGCGTAGGAAATGCAGTTTTCTCTATCAAATGCAAGTCCGTCGGACTAGATAGCATTCATCCTGACTTCATAAAAATCCTACTTCCTCTTATACTTCCCTATATTACCCATATCTTCAACACTATTATTATGACATCTACTTACCCCACTCTCTGGAAAAACTCTAAAATCATCCCGATTCCTAAAAAAGGTACAAATTCGGAATTTAGACCCATATCTATCCTTCCTTTTTTATCTAAAGTCTTCGAATCTATAATAAGCACCCAAATAAAAGAGTTTATTTCAGATAAACAGCTGCTGAATCCTCTTCAATCAGGCTTCCGATCTGGACATAGCTGTATAACAGCTTAATTAAAAGTCTCTGACGATATGCGACAGGCAATTGACGCTAATAAGACAACTGTGTTAACTTTACTTGACTTTTCAAAAGCATTTGACTGTGTTAATCCTAACATCCTCTGTGATAAATT
The DNA here is from genome assembly GCA_949775065.1 of Brachyopa scutellaris. Lineage (NCBI taxonomy): Eukaryota > Metazoa > Arthropoda > Insecta > Diptera > Syrphidae > Brachyopa > Brachyopa scutellaris. The sequence continues at coordinate 41,614,302 of OX459113.1, read as the reverse complement.
AACGAGATATTTTAACTTTTCTGACACTTCCAACAAACTAATTTATTCATATATGACTAATAGATTACAAGCTGTTTCATGTAATAATAAATTGTCTTCGTTCCTTCCTGTTAATTATGGTGTTCCTCAAGGATCTATACTTGGTCCTTTACTGTTTTCTCTGTTTATAAATGACTTACCCTCCGTTTTATCTCACTGCCAGTTCCATATATATGCTGACGATGTTCAATTGTATATTAGTTTTCCTATGGGCATGGTTGAGGACGCAATCACTAAAATAAACGACGATCTTTCTTCTGTTTTTGAGTGGTCCACTCGCAATGGTCTTAAGTTGAATCCCGGCAAAACTAAAGCCATTCCAATCTCCAAACACCAACCCCATTTTCCTGACTTTCCTCCCATCCTTTTGAACTCTTGCTAAGTTGAATATGTCACACATGTAAAAAACCTTGGAATAATCTTCAACAATAAATTGACGTGGGACACTCATGTTAATTCAATATTAAGTAAAGTCTATGGATCGTTACGAAGACTATCCGCTGCTAAAACAACTTTCCCTATAGAAACCAAGCTAAAACTGGTAAAATCTCTGTTAATTCCCATATTCTCATATGGCTGTGAGTTGTTTGCCGATCCTGATTCCCATTCGCTTCAAAAACTTAAGGTTGCTTTTAATTCCCTTGCTCGGTTTGTATTCAATCGTCGAAGGTTTGATCACATCTCATCCGAAGCTCGGCAGCTCCTAGGATGTGATTTAGATGTTTTTTTCAAATATCGGTGCTGTGCTATGCTCTTCAAACTTATCCACAAGAAAGAACCAAACTATCTATTTAATATACTTAACTTTTGTTCGTCAAATCGCTATATAGTATTGCGACCTTCTATCTACACCTGCTCTAACCTCACGTAGACAGTTTTTCATTTATGCCGTCCAACTCTGGAATAGTCTACCCATTCATGTGAAGTCCAGGGTCGTACCCAGTAAATTTCATTCAGTCTGCTTTAAACACCTATCCCGTTTGAACTGATTGTTTTTTTTTTTTTTCCTCTCTCTAGTTTTCATTTCTTGGTTGCGTCTAAAAATTTGTCATTCAATTTTTGATTATATATATAATATTGTATGTACTTTTTTAATTTATTTTTCCTTTATTCTTACTTTATGTTTTATTTAACTGTAAATTTCTTTGTATCTTTTTGCATTTTATACATAAATATTCTGTTTTTTTTTATATCCTGTACAAATTATAAGTTTATCTTAATGTACGGCGTTTCTAATTAATAATAAATAAAAAAAAAAAAAATAAATAAATAATAAAATTAAAAATGGCTACAAAGTGGACTATGTGGTGAGGAAAAAAATAATTCAATTTATTTCAGTAATTGTGTACAAAGTGCACACCACCTCGATTTGATGAGTTTTTAGTACGCTGTAGAAGACATTTTTTTGAGTGTTTTTATGTATGGCATGCATGCATCGAAATACTCAAAAAAATACCCTCTTCTACATCATACAAAAATGTTATCAAAACTGAGGGGGTGTGCATGCGCGCACTGCATTTTTGTAACAACTACATACACGCATACGCACCTACGAAACTAAAACAAAAAACACAAAGTTCTCCGCTGCACAGAAGTGCATAAGGAACATTAATATTTCCTTGTAGTTATTTTTTTTAAAAATAGTTTATTAAAATAATCGTATAAGATTTTGAGAGAAGTTGAGACCAGGGCTAAGCTCTCAAAATCATCGTTTCATTTCATCATGTGCCGTACTTCTCACTTTTTCCCGTAGTCGGCAGCTTTCATTGTCAACTCATAAGCAAACTCGGAAACAACAACAAAACTAAAGGCAACAACTTTTTGTTTTATCAGCACGATTGAAAACTAGAAAAAAACCAAAAAAAAATAACAAGAAAACCAAAAAAGAAAGAATGAAACCGCCCCCGCCGAGATACGAACCTGGGACCCGTAAATGAAAAGCCGACGCGCTATACACTGCCCCAAAGCTCTATAGCAAAATTTGCATTCAATTCTTATATGTATATGTATATATTTCTTTGGTAACGGTTTTGAAACAGCCCAGTCGCGGTTTTGCAAGGCCTTACCTCTGGAACTACTTTTAGAAGTAGTGAACATAGAATTAGGCCGCATTACAGGCAATGAAATGTTTCATCGAACATAGAACTAGTGAAATGGAAGGCATTACCGAAATAGTAAAGAGTAATGTAGGATGGAGTTGGTATATGCCTAAGAAAATTTGGTGGGGATTATCGTACGAATGTAATGCGGCAACGAAGGACTCAACAAGTATACTTTTCTGTAAAATGATCTCATCCCATCGTTAATGACTGTCGCCTGCTTGTCGCATTTAAAATTGCGTTTGTTTAACAATACCAACCGCAAATATTTGATTGAAGTGCGGATATGCTATGTTCTCGGTTCAAACTCAAAGTATTTGAAACGTTCTATACTCTGAATTGTCAGTATTCAAAAACAACACAAATTATTGAACATAATAAAGATAATTGTGTACAAAGTGGATACCACCTCGATTTCAATGAACTTTTAGTATGATGTAGAAAGCATTTTTTTGAGTATTTTTATCTATGAATGTAACATGTCCAAAACGATTAGTTTACGAGATATAAGCTAAAACTAAAAAAAAAATTACTATTCATTTCCGCACATAGCATCTACCTCGCGAAAACAAAACCTTTATTAAAAAGCACAAGAAGCGAAAAATTGTTTAACTATATTTTAACTGATTCCCCAGACAAACATACTCAAATACATTTGTTGGCTCTCAAAGCACAAAATCCCAAAGCTCTTTGACAAGAACTACAGTAAAATCTGTAAAGATTTGCTTCGACCTCATAATGGTACCACTGTTTTGAAGTTTATATTTTCATACAAACCACGATGGTTGATGGCAGGGTTACCTCTGAAAATTTCCGAAAAAGGGTTCAAAAAGCGAAAAAAGGGGTCCCATATAAAATTAAAGAATAAGACGGTGGTAGGATAAGTATTATTTTATTAGTTTTTTTTATTTGTATTTTTGTCCAGTTGCTTCAAAATGCATAAAAACTCTTAAACAAAACAAAAAATCAGTTCATTTAAAAAAAGCAATTCATTTAAAAATAAAGTAACATAAACAAAAGAAACAAGAAAAGTATTTGGACAAAAAGTTAGGGTTTGGAAAACCTAACTGTTAGGAATGCAAGCCCTAAACTTCTGAATTAAATTCTAGTTAGGGACCCACTCTTCTAACTCTTCATCTTCCAAAATATTTAATGCGGAATGGCGGATAGCATAGATTGACAGGTCTTTTTTTATATTAACAATAGTAGAATTATGACAAACGAAACGCAACAACTATTTTAATGTGTCTGTTTACAGTGGAAATTTACATTTCGGCGTTGGCAAACACATACATAGATAGAAGACGTGTTAATGCAAAAGTGTGATTGCTGTCGGTGACGATGACTGCTAAAAGAAGTGAAAGAATTTGGGTTGAGTGTGTCAATTGTTTCCCAATTTACAGAAAGGGTAGGAAAATGGTCCCTTTTTCAAAAAGGGTCCAATTTCGATGATTTTCAATAAGGCGGGTCCTGGGGTGCGTGCCATCAAAAAAGGGTCAATTGGACCCCAAAGGATCCCAAAGGAAACCCTAGTTGATAGCAGCCACCCATAATCAGCGTGCAATCGATTGTCTGACCGGCTGGTTATGGTGGGAAGTATGCGGATTCGACGAAAATTACAAAAACAACGTGTGTAAGTCAGTGGTTTGATTTTTATTTCAGTGGCAATTTTTCGAATTGAGTTCCATGAAAACATGTAGAGGCACCATTGGTTAAAAAAAAGCTATAGGTACTGACAATTCTATTGGAACAGAGTAGAGTATAGGTGTATGCTATGTTAAATGATTTTTTATAAAACTCTGATTTACAGATTTTCAACTCAGTTGAAAAAAAAAAAAAAAATAACCCCAAAATAGAAAATTTTTCAAAAATTATGAAAATAACTAAGAAGTGCAGAAAAAGACATGAATGCACAACTTCCTTGTTAATGTCTTCGAGCCGTACTTCTACATTGACTTTTTCGAAGGCATGAATGCACTACTTCTTTGTAATGTATTTTAGAAGTACTTCTGAGATAAGTTCTGGGTATTGCTAAATGTAATGCCTTTTTTGCATGTGCTGGAATCGAATTGATTCTATACCCTAGAGGTATAGGTAATTCTAGAACTAGTTCTGGAATGCATGCCATCCCCGAATGGGAAAATAATCAAAAAGAACACAAAAAAGTATGTATGTATGTATACCTTACCTACACACCACTTCCAGCATGATGTCTCGTCTCTTGTAGTTGGCGCTTATTTTGGCGCAAACACTAATGCTATGATATAGATATAGATTTAGATTATATGGAATTGGTTGGCGCAAATTTTAGAGCCAAACCATATTTCAAGGGATATTTTTTGCATGGGAGTTTTGTATTGCGTGCAAGAAAAATTGATTTGAAAAAATGTAATTCTAGTATTCATGCTCTACTCTTCATTATTACTCAAGTTCGTTATTCGTTTCGTATAAAATTTATTTCATGGCATTTATTCATCTAAAATCTTGGTTTGGCGCCGCCAACCTAGCCAACTGAGAGAAATCGCCACTGACTCGTACGTAAGCCTCTGTGCTATTCCGATGAGTTCAATTGAATGTTAAGTTTCCAGTGCCTAAAACCTATCAAACACAATTCAATCAAAATATCTTTTACCAACATGTTTTTATTTGCTTAATCGCTTCCTATGTATTCATGTCATGGAATTTAGAAAATCAACAAAATATTCCTGTATTAAAAAATGGATGTTCTAGAATTTTTTTAAATTCTTACATTTTTTAAAATAATATCAAAAACAAATTTAGAACATCCGCTCTGTACGCGACCAGCTTATTCGTTTAATACACAAGGCTGGCTATCAACATCCATAATGAACGCTGATGCATCTACATTTCGGCCATCTGGAAGAGGAGTAGCATCAAAAAATCTTCCAAATTTTCATTACGGGCTCTGTAGGATTCAGGCTCAGAAACAAGTTTTATCACCACAGAAGCAGTTTATCTACTAGGTCTTACCGACAAGATCAACAACCGTTGAAGTTTTTGGGTTGGGTTTGATCAGCAGCGGCACATGCACAAAGTTGGTGGACATCTGCTAGCTTGGGTTCCCATCATTCAACTTAAAGGGCGTCCACTCAAGTCACTGTCTGGGCATCTTCCGACTCGGACCATGACAACAACAGGGTTGAACCATTTAAACCATTGGATTGGTTTTAGTGGATTCCAAATTTTACCAATCTGGTAATGTGGAGTTGTTATTAGGCAGTGATGTTTTGGTCGATATTTTCGTCAAAGCCAAACAGTGCACAATTGCCTATAGCCCAACAAACGAATTTAGGCTGGAAGGTTTTAATTTTCCATGTTCTTAGCATTGAGACCTTACTCCGTAGATGCTAACGTTCAGCCTATCTTAGGTAGATCGAAAGAGGGAGCACTGAGTCGTTTTAGGAGCCTGGAAAGACGTTTGTCAGCATAATCATCACCTACAATATCAATACACGGATTGTATTGAAGTATTTTTTTTCTTAGTTTTCTTAGCTTTAAATATGTAGGACTCATAATTGGACAACGAACAGTTGATTTCCTGGCAGTAACCCCAGGTAGTTCCCTGATTTTGTTTGTGGAGTGAGCCGAATTGAATGCTAACCTCTGAGTTTTCCGCTTGTCTTGAGGCGTTAACACTGTTTTAACTCTTCCCTTGTGTGCTTCGATAGGAATCGCGATTATTATTGTAATTTCGCGCAACACGTGCACTTCGCTCTATTTTTCGGGCTTTTTCGCGGTTTGAAGAACTTCCGAATGGTAAGCATCGATTTTTGCTCTTTCCTCTAAGGCTATCATTTTTTTTGCCCATTTCTTTCTTAAGTAAAAGACAAACACTTCCTTAAGTCACAAATTAATATGTAGTTAGCTCGATCACTCTTTGTTTATTAACTAAATTTACCCGTGCGTCTAAATAAGTGAACCGAAAAAATGCTGATGTTTTGACATGTTTGAGAGAAAAGAGAACAAAGGTACCGCTCAGTGTCTATGCCAAGAATGTTTTTATGTTTATTTTACAGAGTAATAACTAACGCTTCTGCTAAATATGATTTTTTTCTTATTGGTGCAAATAAGGGGAAAAATCTACATTAATGAAAATATTTGAAATGCGTCTAATCAAGTGAATCGCACTGTAGGTTAGGTATTTGTAGGAATTGTCTAGCATATAATATAGCCATACCAACGAATATTGTCCTAGTTAGAGTAGCTGTTACCACTGCCAGGAAACCACTATACACTTGTTCACGCTGCATGAGATAGCTTCATGGCGGCTCCGATATTCATTTATTCTCAGCTATATCAAATTCAATACGAAGATTTTACGACTAAAATCACATATATCACATGTTGGATCCGCCAGTAGCAGCAAAATGTGACAAATAAGAGCAGGTGCTTTGCACTCAACAGCAATTTGACACATGCAAGTAAATTGTATTTTAGATTTTCGTATTATCTCTCGGATCCTGGTTACATTTTTCTGTGCTACAATGCTACAATTATGTCACAACGTGATTGAAAACTTTCCAAAGAGAATGGTTTTCATGGCGAAGAAGCAGAACAAGACTGGGCAGCACAAACACACACTGTCTCTCGTTCTTGTGTGCTCGCATTGTCTGTAAACATTTAAAGGGTATTTATAACCACTTTAGGAGGTGTGAATTATAAAAAAACACTACTTATCGAACTCGATATTATGAAACAGTTTGTAAAGGCTATTGACAAAACGGTAAATGTTTTGGTTCTGTTTCACGCACAGAGTTAAAGTTTAAAGCGGGTATTTTAGATGAAAAAATTGTGAATTTTCACTATAAGTCAGCTCACTAGGAAAGCCGGGGAAGTTCAGCCCCGCTTTAATTACCAAACCTTAATGATCGTTTCTCAGTTTCTTTTATTCAAGTATGTTTGCGTAATTGTTATCGAAGATTATGAATGGCGATAAGATAGATATGCTTTCTGCTTTATATATATATATATTTTATGTAGAAATCGCATGAAAATTGAAAACGATAATCCGCTAAGTTCCTTTTCATTAAGCTCTGCTGCTCAATGGCTTTCTGAACAAGTTCACAAGAAGAACTCACTGCCTGATACCTTTCGGAGCTAAAAATCTTGCCTGCAAACAAGGTGAAACTCTTGCTCACTTCTAAAGACATTCGGCATTAGACTTTTTATATCCCAACAATCCACCCGAATAAACGGATTAGGTAAGAAGCTCTCCTGACTTCAATAACGAGCTATCTACGGAAGTTTCTCTATCACGTTGATCCAAAAGTAACCGCAATTACTCTTTTAATCAAAAACTATCAGTTGGACTTTCAAATTTTTGTTAAAACAAAATAACCGAATATGTTGGCTGTTAAAGTTTATAAGTAAATCTCAGAACCAAACTTAAAGAACTTTACAACCTACAAAGATTTGTGGCGGAATTAACAACTCCTAACGAATCTGAAATTGAAAACATTTTATGCTGACTTGAAAATAGTTAAAAAAGTAAACTTTCAATTTGAATTTACATTTACTCAGTGCAAATTGTGACCGAAAATCCGGTTCACGTTGCATGAATAGTGGGTTGGTCACGTTTTCCAAATATTTGTGTTCATCAAATTCCCGTGGGACGCATATCCTTTTCTATGGTTACAATGACATCGACGGATATTAATAGAACTTTGAATGCTCTGGTCCAGAAGGACACACGCTGTTCAGTGTGTATAGTTAAAATACCATTATTTCGATTCAATTAACGAGTATTTGGTACGTGACTAAATTGAATTCGCATTTGATAACTAAAATGCCCAAAAATTGCTAAATAAAAATAAAAATGAATCGTTTTTATTTATATTTTGAATACACGAGTATGCGTCTGCACTTTACTTGGGTGTAAAGTATTGTATGCGATAACGACCGTTCCTGTGGTCGGCTTTCTATTTATTTTATGAAAGGAATGGTAGCGTAACGACTATAACTATTGGCACCCCACATTTTTGACCCAACTATTGGCACCCCATCATTCAACAGAGATTTTCTTAATATCCTTTAGTCCGAACAAGTCTAAGGTTTTTTTCAAAATCTGCATCTATTTCTCACATTTTCTGCCTTTATTTTGATGGTAGCAGTTTATCTTTAGCAGCAATTATAAGTGAAACTTTGAGCACGTAAAAGAAATAAATTTCCCGAAATTTCGATTGTTTTGGTTAAGGGCATAAAATAATAATATGGTAAGCTATTTTTGACCATTTATTTCATTATTTTTTAATAAAAACAGTATTTATTTCTCAAACTTATGCACGAAATAAGATGTTTTTAAACATTTTTTGCAAATTAATTCAATGTAGCCTTATGCCCCTATTCCGTAAGACAATTTTTGTTAAGTTGAGTTGAAATTTGAAATTCGGTATTACTGAGAAAAAGAGTTGCCTGTCAACATAAAACCAAGATGGCGAATTCTCTCTAGAGCTGTGTGGGAATTTTTCTGGTATTATGGTAGACAACTCAGTTATGTTTTGGTTGCTAGAGCTGTCAAAAACTTACAACTGGTTTTAAGCAGTTGTTTGAGAGTAAATGTTGGTGGAAAATGAACAAAAAGACGTATATCGGACAAATGAAATAATGCAATATTATTAACAACGTAATTAAAAAAATGTGTGCAGTTTAAAAGCACATAGTCCATATCAGTTGGAGAAAATAGTTTTCCATCTTCAGCACTCGGAAGTGGTAGTGGTATTGCAATTGCAGTCGAGCGTCCATGCAATTTTAAGAAATCTTTGGTTTCGATTTGAACGAAGCAATATGCTTCTGTGTTCAATACAAAAACACTTGTAAATATTTGAAAAACACATCAGTAATTTACACATTGCAAATGTATATTCTTTACTTTGCATTTTTTCTAATTCTAGTTGAAATTGGAATGTGTCACGGATAGATTATCGTGTGCGCACAACAATAACAATATTATCTTCATCATTATTATCATTAAAAAAAACCAAATTAAAACTTCTTTTCATTCTGTTTTTATTGAATATTGAGTTTCTGTTGGCAAAATTATTTTCAACTTCGACCACCAGAAGTCAGATTTACGTTAAATAGTCAATTTGTAGTTGTTATTCGCATCTAAAAGTATGCAATTTTTTTTACAATCACAACTGAAAAAGGTTGTTTTATGTAATATGAAAAATTCGTTCAGTTGTGTGATAGTGGAGTTGCGTAAGAGATAACCCAACTAAATGCAGTTGTGTTATAGAAAAGGGGCATTAATAAAACGGGTGCCAGTAATTGGTTCCAAAAAATAACATGATTGAATTATTGGCAGAGGTTGCCAATAGTTACATCGTATTGAGCTTAAATTACTGACACGGCCAATAATTGTATATACCTATTGCACTGCCAATTGTTGTAGCTTTTAACCATTATTGGTTGCAAATCTAAAAACATGACAAATAAATAGCGATGAAAACGAAACCTAAATGCATTAATTAATCGTAAATCAACAAAACCAAAGGTGCCAATAGTTATATCGGGGTGCCAATAATTGTAATTTTTGGTAAACATATTTTTATTTGGATTTTATAGTATATTTTTACTTACACGTTAAATATATAATAATATTTACCAAAAAAAAAATATTTAAATAATACGGTAATATATAAATTTTTATCATAACTCAACAAACAGTAAAGTTATGGCCAATCAAAGTCAAAATTCCCTTAAGGGTGCCAATAATTGTAGTCGTTACACTACTTTATTTATTTTTATTTATTTATTTACAGCAGGGGTTAAAATTGAACTCTTTAAGTGCCAATTTTTTGTCCCGAGAATGAGAGGGGACCAGATTAAAAATAAAATACAAATATACAAAAAAAAGAGATTTTAAAGTTATACTTTTTGTTCAGTAGAGACTAGCTAGCTAGCTAGCTATTGAACCGAATTACTATTTTAACGATCTAGAAACTTGACTTCTTTATCTCCTCGATGTTGGGCGTCAACGATGTTGTATTAAAACCCTCTCTGTACCTTATTTCGAGTAACGTTAAAGTTCCAGGCCTTCTATTTTTGTTTATGAAATCAAGGGGGTTTTCTGATTGAAAAGTGTTTACTATTTATTGCTTTATTGATTCAAAGAGAAAAAAACAGTTTTGGATCAAAATTCATGCAAAAAAAAGTACAAAATATTTCCGAGGAATTCGAAAATCATGCAAAAATTCAATTTATTTCAATTCAATATATTATTTACATTTTTCGCATATCTTGAAGAAGTGAGAAGGACAGACATAATTTCACACACTTATCATACCGTGCAGTGTGAATGAAGAAAAGCGTCAGAGAAAGAGCGAACAATGAAAAAATAAGAAGAAAAAATTACGTATACGCCACACTGTCCACAAATATATTTTAAGAATGGTGTTTCAATTCATTTTACATAGAAAATGCGTTTTTTTCGTTTGTCAACTAAATGTAAGGGTAATGTTGGGCTAATTTTTTTCAATAGATGGTGTTAGTGCAAATACGTGCCTGGTAAAACGAATGATGCAGAGTTTCTAGTTTTGGTAAGTACTTTCAGGATCAATGCTCAAATCTCAGGTCCAAAAAAATTACCTGAAAAATGTCACAGTGTTATGCTCGAAAACATATTAATTATGATGAAGCGGTTTCTTTCTCATGTCAACCAAGAAATGGGAGATTTCTTTTCGATTTTTCCGAATGGTGCTCATCATAGTCATTTTTCGTCATTTCAGCAAATACTGTTGGTTCTTGTAAATAGAAAATTAATAATTGAAGCGTGCTGGTGTCGGTAGAGCTGAAAAAGTTACGAGCGAAATCAAAACTCCTATGGGTATTTTTAAAAAAATTCAATTCTTTATTTAATCCAAAGTTTTCTGAAGTGGGCTATATAACAATATTTTGGGATGGCTTTTGTTGTATTTTTTTGTCCCACGAGTATGCTGAACGAAAACTGCAGTACAAAATAGAACGCGCAGAGAGTGTAGCAATTTTCAATCAGTAGGCGGTAGTATACCTTCCGTACGTAAGAAACTTGCTAAACTCCCGATTGATTCAGAAGTGATTCTCCTGCGATCAGGGTGGTCTTCTTATACTACTCTGTGGGAAGCTTTTTGTTAAGCTTTTCTTTACCGCAGTTGATAAAGCTTTAACAATGGTCTTGCACTTGTTTCTTAACTTGTTTTTTCACTTGGCTTTTGGTACAGTACGATCAAATATTTTATGTTAAATACATTTCAAGGTGAAAGAAAATTTATTCAGTATTGAAAATTAATGAAAAGTAATTCAGTCCTGAAATTAAATGAAAAGTAATTAAATAAACAAAATATAAGAATGAATAACGTTATTAAATTGAATGAAATAAATAAATATGTGTTCAAAATATTTAGGTTGTTAGACAATTACAATAGTATGAGCCGTAAAGTTGACGGCAAGTTATACCTTGTCTATCGGCGAATGATGTGGTCAAAAATTTATTCGAACGAGACAATAGCTTCGCTGCTTTTAAATAATATTTATATTATATATGTTATATATTTATAAATAATATTTAATGCTGTCGAAATTCGTTTGTCTTTCGACACGAGCACTATATTTGGATTCTTCTCTAGGTCGATATATTCGAAATCGCAATCATCATCTCCGCTATTTGATTCATTGTCACTTGGTACGAAGTCATCATCACTATATGACTTGTAATCACTACTAACATCACTTGTACTCATAAAAAAAGGATGAATTAATTTTTGTTTTGATCGAAACAATAAACAAAAAAATAAGGTGTTTTTTTTTACAGCAAATGCCACACGAGAAATTTCAAGACAAAGAAAAAACACAAAGCCAAACAGCATGTGAACCTATTAGGAATGTTTTTGTACAGCCTACAGCGATATCTGTCGTGAATATAGACTTCGAGAATAAAAAGTTTATACACGATTTTTACCTTGAGCCATCGATTTGACGAAATTATAGCCGAGTAATCTCAACTTGATTTTGAAGAGTGTGACAAATTGACACAAGGAACTGCTGAAGGTTAATTTCCAAAATGGACTGAAGATGTTTATCTAAAGGTCTTGCACGGTGTTTAGACTTATTAATCTTCATTGTTGAAAACATCTGCTCACATTATAATGAACTTACAAACATGCATAAAATGCGGGCTATGTTGATTTTTGAAGTACTTTTTATGAAATGTAGACTTTATTGAACCTAATTTTTAAAGCAGTATCACACTGCAAACCTATAATATCTATAATTCCATTTGCATCTAAGTAAGTCGGTAATATACCACAATCGAACGCAAATACATGGGTTATTAAAAAGAGTACAAAGTGTGTCAAATAATACCCCGGACTGGCTCTAGAAAACATAATTGAAACACGATTTTTGTTTATTTTTCGGTGTTTTTATTCGAAATATTCTCCTCCCGATTCAATTGCCTCCAGTTCCTATCTCAAAGCTGATTGAATGGTCAGAATATTGTCAAAAAGCATCCATTCACTTTCAATTTAAATTTCGGGAACAAGGAGAAGTCGCACGGTGCCAAATGTTAAAATTTCAAGATCAAATGAAAATGTCAACTAAATATCATGAAATGTCATGACAAATAGAGAAAGATTCAAGCTTTAAAACGCATGTGATGAGATATTATCTGACAGGCTGTGTAGAGTCGTACGTATTGAGCTAGCGAAAATTCAGGAATAGGACCAAGCAAACGCTTATAAAAGTCTGCTAATTTATTTGCATTATATCAAACGAATGGTAGGGAAATGGCCACATTTTTGTTCTTACAGCTGTGTCTCAACCTTAATTTAATTTCAAAAGCTTGTACACTTGAGTATAGTTGCGTAACGATTACATTTTATCCTTCAAGTTTAACGATTCAATTTCTACAACTGTTCCGTCATATGTATTATACTAAGAACATAAAGTCAAGTCACCATTCATCACTGTGTTCCAGGAAAGCATTTAGCGATGCTACCAGTATCATTGTTACGCATAATGATCCGATACAATGTCATTTTATTCAATCAAGACCAATAGCTGGCTGCGATTTTCGTGCCAACTAAAGGGTAATCGTTTTTAAGAGCTTTCTCGGTTCCTGATTTATATTTTGAAGTGAATACTTCTTTAGCGACGTATTGTTTTTGAAAACGAGTTACGATAAATGAGTTACGATAAATGCGTTACGATAAATTTCGATAAATGTCTTTCGATAACGGGGAAATGATTCCATACCGGGATCCGTCTGTCTGTCCGTCCGTCCGTCCGTTCGTCCGTCCGTCTATCTGTCTGTCTGTCTGTCTGAGCTTGGGACGTACATACATATGTACGCCTTATAAATGGTAGTTTTCATTCATGTGGAAGTAGTTACGATAGTCTTCTTCTTCCGTGACACTTATTTCTTTCGGCAAAACTAAATCCGAATACTTTTCATTAACACTTTTCTTAACGGAAAATGCCAAAATTATAGCAAAATATGCTTTCTTACGTGGATCCATGACTGAAAATAATGTGAAATCACTTTTCCTCTCTTCGAACAATCGAGCAGTATTAAGGGAGTATTGACATTATTTCTGACCGTGTAAGGTTCAAAAATATTGATGGAGTATTGATGAATAATTTTTGAATGTAATGACAATACTGGTAATGACATTACTGTTGACCGTTTAAGGCCGCTCATTAGATGCAACTTCATTTGCTGTTGTTGTTGTTGAAATGTCTTCAGAGGCATATTGAGTTCAATGAATGTCATTTGTCCCACAAAACTAGAAATTAACACAAATCACTTAGAATAGGCAATATGTAAGATGTAAACAGAAATTTCACCTTTTCTATTTTTTAAAAAATATATCCCTTATTGCCTTTATTGTTTTATTTATTTATTTATATTTGATGGAAAATTGTAAAAAAAAAAGTGGCGAACATATGTATATAATTAAAATGCGACTGAAACTGAAACTAACTGAAAATAAGACGGGAGCGGGATATGGTAAAATCTATTTCAAGTATGGCATATGGCAGGGATGTAGTCATGTATTTTAAGGAAAAAACAAAAAAAAAAAACCATACGTTCGAAGAACATACACCAGAAAAGTAGTACGGTACTCAATTCCAAAATTTGTACTCAAAAAGTACAATTGTAGTACGGGGGGCGACGCTTGTCACCCTGCGCAGCTATAGACCACACTTTTAATAAGTTTGAGTGTGAGTTCACTTTACATGCCACCAATAAGGTAACGAAGAGCGTGAAGTAAGGATTATATCGCAGCTGCAGGGGCCAGATGAGCCAAATTTGTTGATGCATACTGGTATATCATAGCAGAATTTTAATTTTTTGGATACTGACTCTGATTTTCTTGGCATACTTTCAAAGAAGAAAGTTCACGAAGTTCTTTTTTGCTATTCTAAAATATTTCTACTTGGTCTATGATACAGGACATACATAAATAAAATAATTAAGTATGTATCTGATTTTATTACAGCTTAACCAAAGCAATCAGTTAACGTATTCTTTATAGATAAAATTATTTTATTCAAATGAAGATTTCTTACAACATGTTTTTTGGTTTTATTTGGAAATCCTGACCACACAAATCTGTCTACCCATCACGAACAAAATCAACAATTTTAACAACTTAAATGAATAAATAAAAAAAAAGCAAAATGAAGAATAAAAGAAATATTGTGATTCCTTGGGAACAATGTCTACACAAGGTCATCGACTACTAGTGGCAAATGTAAAGAGGCGAAGACTAAATGAGATTTCATGTTTGTTTTGCGATAAAACGTAATTTAGTCGAAAAACCAAAACCACAATCATTTATTAATATTCAAAAAGCAGCAAATCGGATAAAAGATGACATAAGTAAGAAAATAAACAATAATACAGACTTTACTGAACACAATTGTTCATGGCATCGAACTTGTATGGCAAGTTACATTAGTGAAGAGAAAATAAGGCGTCGAGAACTAGCATTACATAAGCAGAATAATGTCTCTATTTCCACCTCCTCTGCAGAAGTAAGTGTTTCAGGCACTCAACGTTTTCGTCAGTCATCAAGAACTGATTTAAAATTTGATAAAGATCTGAAATGTTTAATATGTAGTAAACAAACAAAAAATAAAAACAGAACACTTTTTTTGTGCTCCGAAATACTGCCCGAAAAAAACTAGATGATGTTTTCATAAAAATTGGCATTTGCGAACATCTAGCTGATTTATTTGCAATGGAAGTTAGGTATCATAAACACTGACTGCTATCGTTATTATCTACGACTACCGAATTCGTTCGTATTCTACAATTACCGAATATGTACTTAGAAAATTTTTATACAAGCATTGTTCACTATTCAGTGCTAAGAATAAAAAATCAAGTGAGAATTATAATCGACGAGCGTTATCAATGTTTCATGATATATATTTCACGATTGCTGAGAAACAGACTCCAAAGCATATAGCTTGAGCTCAATATATGTATTCATCATTTGACTCGATGAAACATTTAATCAATATGCTGAATAAATTTGGGCATTGCATAAGTTACAAAGCATTAAAAAACCTCGATAAGGAAGTAACAACGCCAATAGTGTGTTAAGATATAGACGGAAAATTGCTTATTCCCAAAAAATATAGTTCGAGATTCATCGTTATTTCTTCATGGAGCTATAGAGATAACAATGATTTCAATGAAGACACATTAAGCAGGAAAGACTCGACCCATGTTACAGTAATGGCGATATATCAAGAAAAAAAGCCCACTGAAAATTAAGTAAATTTAATCAAATTGAAGCCTACAGCAGAGCAAAACGAGTTTGATTGAACAATTTTGAACTGTCAATAAATTCTTCATTTCCAAGAAAGTATGCAGCCTTCAATACCAAATTATAAGGACAGTAGCTATTTATTGAAAAATAGTCAAAGCAATGCACAATTTGATAATTTGCTCTGGGTCTTGTGCAGACTTCAATATAGTCAAACGGAAAATATTTTCTGCCGAACATCTACAAACTCAATACCAGGACGAACTCCATTTCAACAAATACTATCGTCTGAAACCTCACCTGTTTTTACTGTTGGATTGGTGGTACCCGGGTACTTTTGGACATTCGAACCTAAATATTTTTTTTCCACTGTTCCGATTTTTTTGAGATTCCATGACATCTCTAGAAAATCATTTTTTCGCAGTAAAAACTAAAAGTTCTCTAAAAGTTCTTGTCTGTCTGTCTGTCTGTCTGTCTGTCTGTCTGTCTGTCTGTCTGTCTGTCTGTCTGTCTGTCTGTCTGTCTGTCTGTCTGTCTGTCTGTCTGTCTGTCTGTCTGTCTGTCTGTCTGTCTGTCTGTCTGTCTGTCTGTCTGTCTGTCTGTCTGTCTGTCTGTCTGTCTGTCTGTCTGTCTGTGTGTCTGTCTGTCTGTCTGTCTGTCTGTCTGTCTGTCTGTCTGTCTGTCTGTCTGTCTGTCTGTGTGTCTGTCTGTCTGTCTGTCTGTCTGTCTGTCTGTCTGTCTGTCTGTCTGTCTGTCTGTCTATCTATCTATCTATCTATCTATCTATCTATCTATCTATCTATCTATCTATCTATCTATCTGTCAGTCTGTCTATCTGTCTGTCAGTCTGTCTGTCTGTCTGTCTATATTAATTGACCAAACTGATTACCATTTCACCTGAAACTAAATTTTGTATGACAGGTCCCGAAACCACCGGTTGTTGAATAACCGCACTGATGCTATGTTTTTTTCTATATTAAGAAAATCGTACACTAAAAATTTTACCAAAATGGGTTGGGTAGTTTCCGAGTCTATAAAAGGCAAACATACATACATTCATTTTTATGGTATATAAATGTAGATCTAATAACTTGACTCCAGCGCCACGTAGTGGGTGTAGATTTTACAATTTTCTCTTTGGCACTGAACCAACATATTATGTATATTTTGAATATGAGCATTTTTGGTCCATAAAGTTGTAAATAACTTGACTCCAGCGCCACCTATCGGGTCCAGATCTTATAATTCGCTCTTTTTGCACTGAACCAACACACATTTTGAATATGAGCATTTTTGGTCCATATATGTAGAAGTTGTTAATAACTTGACTCCAGCGCCACCTATCGGGTCCAGATTTTATAATTTTCTCTTTTTGCACTGAACCAATACATGTTTTGAATATGAGCATTTTTGGTCCATAAATGTAGAAGTTGTTAATAACTTGACTCCAGCGCCACCTAGCGGGATGAAATATACTTAAAAAAGAACTCTCATGCCTACCAAAATATATAAAAAATTTCGTAAAAATCGGTCGAGCCGTTTCGGAGGAGTTCGATTAGAAACATCGTGACATGAGATTTTTATATATTAGAATATAAAGTGTTTTTCAATAAGAGCGCTACAAAAGTTTTTTTAAATAAAACAAAAACGGTTTCGGATATCAATGAAATTCTTTATTCCTGTGAAAGTACGTTCGATGCCAATATATATGGAACTCGATTTCTTTTGCATGGCCACCACGGGCACGCTTGCATAAGTCCTGTATATATAAAACAAAGTCGGGACCAATTTTTATGAACTTTGATTTGTTGGATGTGTCTCCGCCCCGAAAAGTAGAATAACTATCAAAACATTTAGAAAAATTCATGAAAATTAATTAATTTTTTTGATTTTTTTTTAATTTTAAAAGCGATACAGTGCGAATATTGACTGAAAGAGTAATTATAAAATGAATGTTAAATAGATAATAAAGAATTTATTAATAAAAGTGTGAAGTTCTTAGAAAAAGGATTGTTTTTTTTATCCAAACGATCGCTATATTTTTACCCACAGGGGGTAGAAAATCTACTTCATTTGGAGCAGATATTATCGAAGAACGCGGAGTCAATCCGACATTCAAGGTAATTTCTGCTCGAGGGAGTGCACGTTAATTTTCTTTTGGTGATCATAAATGAGTTATTGTGACTTCGCTTTGGACTTTAAAGGCCAAATTCAGTATCGAATGGGATCATTACAACCGCTTGAAGACGCACAGCATGAATTCATCCAAATTTACATCATGGGCAATATGGAGGAACAACTTGATCGTTTGCACGAACGTTGCTCTACTCTGAGATGCAACTTTTATAACACTTGGAATGCTTCATCGAAGAAATTTAAACGTTGGAAGCAAGGCGACGTGGTTCCTGATTATCCAAATGTCCGTTCTACTGATGCACTTGGTCGCATTTACACAGTTGATCCGAATAATGACGAATGCTTCTAGTTGCGGTTGTTGCTGCTGAATGTTCTTAGACCGACATGCGACATCATTTGAATCACTTCGAACTGTCAATGGTGTCGTGTGCCCAACATTTCGTGCATCATGTCAACAGCTCAATTTGTTTGAAATCGATACTCATTGGGACGTGACAATCACTGAAACAATTATTTCTGCATCTTCAAGTCAGATACGCACATTGTTTGCTATCATTATTGCGAATCCACGTGAACTGTGGAACAAGTACAAGGACGACATGTCAGAAGACATTTTACATCGAATACGTGTCAGTTTAGGGAATCCCGATCTCGAGTTGAATGAGGGGATGCATAACCAGGCGCTTTTGATCGAGGACATGTGTGACCTCATGTGCGGCAGTTTGTTAGTTAAGTTAGGAATACCAACGCCATATCGTGGAATGAACAACACTTTCAATCGAGAATTGGAACGTAAACGTAAATACAATAGAGATGCATTGATCAGTTCGAATTAATGTACTACTGTTGAATCCCCAACAAAATGGTGCCATATTTTTCCTTGAAGTGCTCGGCGATTTTGAGAAGACATTCCTCATGTTATTGATTTTGACAGATCGTACGAGATCCGAAATGACTGTAGCATTGGTTCTTCTGGGATAGCCGCCACGTTGCTAGAAGAATGCCGAACCGATTCAGCGTTGGAATTGCCTTTAAACCTTCCAACGACTGAAAATACGACATGCTACATTGCGAAATAGTCAGCAATGGCCTAAGTTTTGGTAACAAGTAAAACCGTCATCTAGAATGAATGCACAAGGCGCACAAACGCGCATTGGAATCACTCAATCAAACTATGAAAGATCTGCGCAATAACTCAAGATGTTTTGGAGGCGCAATGATTCTACTGTCCGGCAATTTAAGCCAAACACTAACAATCATTCCAAGATCGACCAGTGCCGATGAAATAAATGCTCAAATCATCGACAAGCAAGTTGTATTGCTAAATCTTCAGCTAATAAGTTGACACAACATTTATTGATTTTGAGGCGGTAAGAAGTTCGCGGGTCAGCTAGTATATTATATATATTATTATTTATTTATTTATTTATTTATTTATTCAATCTACGATTTCAAATCAACAGATCAAGCTTAAATCTAGATAGTACAGTTTTAGTATAAAAACATATTATATTAATTCAAATTTATCAATAACAAACTTCTAACCCTGTTCCTGCCACGCTGTGACTGTGAGTCACTATTCAATTTCAATTCAATATAAATAATTTAGAGCATGTTTTAACAAAAAATCAGTATAATGTATTTTATTACTAGCTGTTGCCGCCCGGCGTTGCCCGTGCACTAAAACAGTCGCATTAGTTACTTGTTGTATATTAGGAAGTAATACTATTTTTATAATTTTAAAAAATTCTGAAGTCAATATAGTTACATACATACTCTACCTACTATTCTTTATAAATTGAACTTAGTGGTTGTTCCCTATAGATGAAAGGATTGCACAAAAATTTGATGGAAATGTAATGCAGAAACATATGTATGCACATATACGTGTGTATGTATTTTATGTACTTAATGTTCGCAGTTAAAGTAACATATGTATGTAAACGCCGAAGATATACATATGTATGTATGCTAACCTCAAGCATTGAGGTCATTTATTGGTGTTGATCGTGGTGTCATTGGTAAGGTTTGTCTGAGATTACCAACTATTTATTAATTTTAAAACTAAACAACCCCTATCTACCACTACTACATACAATATAGTACATATGTATTTGTGAATGGACATAAAAGGTAAAACTTATTATGTGGTCGCCGTGGCTGTGGTAGTTAGTGCGTTGGACTACTACGCAATGCTGCCAGGGTTCAATCCCAGACCGGGTCTAACACCTTAAGAGTTTTTTCACGGTCCCACCTCTTTCGAATGTCTGACAAGCATCAAAGAGTATCATTTGTCACGATTGAGCTTCTTAACTCGCCGTTCGGAGTTGGCTAAAAACTGTAGGTCTCTTCCATTCGTGCAAAAATATAACACGCACACACAAATGGTTGCGAGAAGCAGGCTCAGGTTCACCTCGAGCTGTAGCGCCAACTAAGTAAGTAAGTAAGTCTATAACAACATGGTTTTGAGAAAAATGCGTTTGAAGTTTGAAAAGTACTTTACATAGAATAAAGAAAGCGCTCTGATGTCTTTACAAATATTCGTGTAACTTTTAGAATAATTGTCGGATTGACTTAAAATTTTCTGTGCGTGTACTTAAATATGTATATGTATATGTATGTATATAAAAAAAATCCATTTTTTGCCCCTTAAGGCTTTCCTGAGAGATAATCGCAGGCGATTGTTACCAGAGAACTTCAAAATGTTTTGGGTTGCGCAGTGCTGTTACAATGTTAATAATAATACATAAACACCTTTATTTAAATGCCATTTTTTGCCTTTTTCTGCGGTATAATTTTGTCTTTTTTTTTGCTTTTTTTGGTCAATAAAATCCGAACCCTGCTTATAAGTATTTAGACAGAAATTCAAAAATTTAATTAAGCACTTGACAAAATTGTGGGGAAAAACATCGCATATGTAGAAGAATTTAGGAAATAGTCCTAAGTTATGGAAGACTGATTGTGGGCACCGTAGCGCAAGTGGTTAGTGCGTCGGACTACTGAGCCAGCGGTCTTGGGTTCGAATCCCGCCGCAAAAAGTTTTTCGCAGTGCCCACCTCTTCCGACTGCCTGACAAGCATTCAAGAGTATCATTTGTCATGTAAAGCTTCCCAACTCGCCGTTCGGAGACGGCCGAAAACTGTAGGTCCCTTCCATTCGTGCAAAAATATAACGCGCACACAAAAATGGTTGCGGGAAGCTAGGCTTGGTTCTACCTAGGACTGCTGAAGCCAAATATTATGGAAGACAGATTGATGGCATACAGTACTCCGCCAAAAAACTATGAACACGGTAGGAGTGCTACAATTTTGAAGTTGCGTTGACTCATATAATTTTCACATCGTAACAATGTTTTTTTTTAAATCTTTGATGCAGTTTTTATTTTGTTTTTTATTTACTTTTTAGTAAATTTACGGGGTAGGTATGGTATAACTCGCGGTTTTTTTTCTCGCATTTTGTTATTTCGATCATTTCGCGGTTTATTATTTCGCATATCAACAACTCGCATTTTGTTTCTTCGCCTGTCTTGCGATTGTAGCTTTTCGACATTATACTTTCTCCCAGTATTTCGTTATTGTGGCGTTGTGGATATCCGCATTCGTACCTTGGCTACAACAAGGTAGTGGTCCGAGCCAATGTTGGCCGTCCGGAAGGTTCGGACATCCAGGATACTGGAGGCGTGTCGGGTGTCGATCGCAATGTGGTCGATTTGGGTGATAGTTAGTCGATCCGGAGACCGCCATGTCCCCTTATGGATATTGAGGTAAGGAAACCGAGTGCTTGCTATACTGACACTTCGCCCCGCAGCAAAGACAATTCGCCTTAGTCCGTTCTCGGACGTGGTGTCGTGTAGGCTGTGCCTTCCAACCGTCCTACCAAAGATGTCCTCTCTTCCTATCTTGGCGTTAAAATCGCCCAATACGATTTTAACGTCATGCTTAGGACATTGCTCGTAGGTTTTGTCGAGGAACGATTATTAGGCCAATGTTGGCGAATTTTGCCTTGACACGGATTGTCATAAGACGCTCGCTCACGTGCCGAAAGCTCAAGACTTCTTGCCTAAGTCTGCCGCATATGACAAATCCGCATCCGAATAAGCGCTGTCTATTTTCGGTATAGCAATCACCGTAGTAGATGTCGCAATTTCTCATTCTTTTTCTGCCTGGCCCATCCCATCGCACTTCCTGGATGGCGGTTATATCCGCTTTATAGCGGTCTAGGGCCTCCGCCAGTTGTTCGGGTGCACCGTCACCGTTCAGTGAGCGAACATTCCAGGTGCAGATCCGAACTTCATTGTCCTTTTTTCGTTTAGCGTGGTTGTCAACAGTAGATCCGTCCTTTTCCGAGGCTTTTGGTTGCTTCTGAACCATATTTTTTTACGCGGTAGGTAGTTAACCTTACGCACAACCCCCAACCTGGAGGGCCAGATCCTTATATACCCTACGACAAGGGGCTGGGTCCACCGGTCTCAGTAACCCACTATGGGGGTGTGAGCGCTGCCGTTGGCCCAATAGGGGCTCATCCGCCACCAACTATTTTCCACGACCCTGTCTAGTACGTGGAAATCCTTATCGACCTGAGCTCCGAATATGTCGAAGTAGCTCTGATAAGGTTTTGTTTCCATTCGCCATCGTTGGTTCCATCTATGGTATTCGTCCGCTGACGCGTATTATAGTGCTGCTATCTTCGCTTGGTCAGCACTCGCGCTTATAAGTTTAGCAAGTCGTGCCCGGGTGGGCAGCGACCAGTACCCGATGGCTACCACTTGGAGGTAAAATAAGCACAATTGATGTGTAGCAACAGTTACAACACTGGGCTTTGCCAAGTTAAAACCAGTCAGTGCCTACCCTATTTCTACAACGTCCAGCCATCAATGTTTCCGTTAGACATTTACTGTGCTGACGCACAAAAGGAAACGACTAAAGGAAACCTTACAATGGGAATTTTCTTACTTTGGGCAGCCAGAATACTTTCAATAAATAATATTAATATAGGAACTACGGAATATATAACTCCGCTCCTAGGTTTAAATATCAAACAAAAGTCTAGGTACTCGTAATACCTGTCTTAATGACAAATCCGTACTGGAGATCTACACGAATGGATTTAAGACATGTGATGGCGTAGCACCGGGTGTCTTCTCAGGCCAGCTCAGCCTGAACTTATATCTAAGACTTCTTAATCATTGTAGTATTATCCAGGCGCAGGTGATGGCTATTCAAAAAGCCGCTGAGTGGTTATCAATGAAGTCCATGTTCAAATGCGATGTTATCGTTTACACTGATAGCCAAGCAGCTATTAAAGCAATATAAGTTCAAAATTGGTTAAGCACTTTTGTACATTTCTGAACGAGATATAGAGCAGATGCATGCTCAATTGCTCACCCTGTACTTGGTTCTTGGTCATAGAGACATCGCACGTAATTGTAGCCAGAAAAGGTACAAAACAGGAATTCAACCACATAAACTGAACCCCAATATAATACATATAGCCATTATCCGAAGTAAAGGCCCATAGGTTTTACCCAAAGCGTATAGGAACCTTGTTTTCATCGATTTTACAAATTATCAGAGGTCTCAAACAAGTGGAAAACACCTACACTTGATTACGTTGGTTTTCAACAGTCTAAAACAAATGCGAAACAGAAAAGATTAACGTTGTTGGGCTTTCAATAATGTATATAAGTCGCACCAAGCAATAAAATATCACACGCCATTTTTCGCCGACACCTGGCGGTAGGTAGAGTTACCTGTGCCCCACATTACCAAAAGCATATTTGGACTTTTGCCAACATATACCATAACAAAAAATTTAATTTTTATTTTTATTTTTAGTTTTTAAATTAAAAAAAAATGCTTTTTTTTGGACACTTTTTCTACCTGGACAGGTGTACCAATGTACAGGTGAGAAATGTCCAAAACATATATTTTTGTATTGCCAAGATACCAAACCTAATTATAAGTCCAAAAATTATTTAAATATTGTTTTTTTAATATTTTTAGTTTTTGGTCAAAGTTAGCCGCGTGGTAGACCACACGCTGGTCCAAAATGGGTTAAGCATGCACATGCTGCTTAGAAAGAAACCTGGACACAATTAGTAATAAACGATAGTTTTTGATTTCCTTTACAACAAATTTCTATTAACGAATCAAAAAATAAATAAAAATAAAAAAAAATAAAATGTTCAATACCTATAAATAATATACATAAAATTAAACCCAAACACAAGGAAACGAGCATCTGAATAGAATTGCACGAATTAACGGTGTGCCAGATAAGCGAAGGCAAAAACACCAAAAGTCGGTTGATAGAAGCGCCAAACATAGAAATGAAAAAGAAGTAATGCGAGTTAATCTTACAGCGAGATAAACGCAACACGAAATGACAATTTGCCATATGAGTTCTGCGAAATAAAAGAAATATATTTAGACAGCCGCGAGATAACAGTTTGCGAAATGAAAACAGCGAATTGTCGGTTACCCAAATTTACGTAAGCTTAATATTTTGTCAAATTGTTTATTGAGATACTGTGAACATAGTCGCAGTTCATGCTTGTGTCATATCTTTGATGCCACTGTCATTCTGCCACACATCCTCAATATATATTTTCGGCATTGCTGTTGTTAATTATTTCGAAAACAAACTTTTGATTTTAAGTAAGTCCGACAGTTCCCGATAGGATTGAAGTTTGGCGAGTCGCTGGCCCAGAGAATAATGTTAATGTTCTTGAATTTATCTTCTATCTAATTAAATCGGTAGCGCAAGAGCTTGTGATTCCTCCTGAGATTCCTTCCTTTCTGCGAAAGCTTATCAACTGAACTTTGTTCATCAGTATAAACAATTTTGAGAAAGTGCATACGAATAAAGTAATTACGAAAAAACATTATTACCTAAACCTATACCTACGTTTTCATTTTTTTTTTTTGAATTGGTAAACCGTGAGCGGTTGTACGGTTTCGCTACATGCGAGATTTCTCGCACTGGTCCACTAGTTATATTTAAAGGTTTGAATGTAGTTAAAGCTTTTAAGTGTGGAAAGGAGCTCGATTCTGCATAAAAGTTTAGTCTATTGGAGGAGACTGCATACTTTGCAAATAAATCAAAAAACCGGTATTAAGTACTCGGACATACTGGTTGTAGTTCATTATTTTGTTCCATATTTTGCAAAAAATATTTAAACCTGCTCTGGTTCATCCGGAACTGTAGCGCCACCTAAGGAAAGAGGAAGAGGGACAGGCACAAGAATGCCTTATCACCTCGATTCTTTAGTTACGAAGCAGGATACGATTGCTGCTGTAGCTGCTGCCATACAAACAAATCCTAGAGTTTCAACCCAAAACTTATCGGATCAAAGATTTGAGCTCATTCCCATACAAAGTTCAAATAAAAAGCAAATTAAACCCAGCAGACTTAAACCCAGCGGACTTGCCGATTCGCTTTTTTCTTGCATAAAATCTTTCAAATGGTGGAAGAGGTCAACAATAATGTTAAACATAATTTTTATGTTTCATCATTTTATTATGTAAAACATCATTTTTACATATTATGTATATCTGACGAGGCCCATTTTGATATACATATACGCCAATGTAAACCAGCAAATTTGTCGAATATGGAGTCACTTTAACCCGGAGATACTGCAGTTTCATCAAACTATAGTCGGGCTTCACTTTTTTGAAGAAAACGATCACACCGCAATCCTAATTTTAAGATGTTGGAGAAGTTTTTCCTACTACGCCGAAAGTGAATCCCTTCCAACTCTGTATATTTCAGTAAGATGGTGCAACTTCACACATAGCCGCTAAAATACCGCCAATAGCCAATTCCGAAATGAGTTGATTTTCAGGAACATCACATTCCATTGGTCTCCAAGAATTTTTTTGTGCGGTTATTTTAAACTAAACCCAAAAATTGGAATAATTTGAAGCAATCCATTCATTGAAATCAGTAATTTTTAAAAATCATTAAAATAACATAATAAAAATAAGTTAATCTTAAAATAAATAAATTATATAAATTGAAAAAAAGTTTTTTGAGTTTCTTAATGTATCAATATTCATCACCCACCCGTTACAAACCGTAAAAACCCTAGATGAGAACAGTATAGTCGGGATGATGGTGGGGACTTGTTGTTATGTATCTTATTTTTATTTAATCTGTTATTTGTATATGTGTTTATTTATGGCCCCTATGAGAATAAATGGTAATTATTTGAACAACGAGATAACAAACGGTAGTCGTTAATTACATTTACAATTGGACCATGCATTGGACCACCGGAACTTTCAATAATCGTGTCGCGGCGGCGGTGGCGGTTATGCAGAGCTATGAACGGCAAAAACGGTAGGTCGGAAGGTATACGGTTTTTTTTTTCTTATTTGAAGTGGAACTGTCATATAGTTTATGTTTTATATCATTTATAAAATCAGCAATTCAAAAGTATTTAATTCACACTTAATGAATACGGGTATTCCAACGTGATGTCGAATCGAGAGTGCGGTTGAAGGACACGTTTTTTTTAAATTTTTTACTTGGGCAGCATTTTTAGCGAATAATATAATCGAATAAAATAAAAGTTTAATCTGGTGATTTTCCGCAGGTAGGTGCTTTTATTTGAAAATGATTGGTAGGTATGAACGGGGTTTGAAATCTTTTTTGAATCCATGGTAGACGGGTTTTGACGCGATTCAATTAGCTTTTTAATTTTTTTTTATCAAGCTGATGCCGCCGACCCTCACTGTTATTTACGTACTCGTAGTATGTCATGTCCTCTCCCATCCACGTCTCCTCCTCCCAACGAGACGGGCGGTCCCCAACGATAACCAACGATCATCAATGGCCGAGAGCACAACCTAACTAATAATATTTTGCATAAAACGGCACGCTATGTGTAAGTCCCCCATCATCAAATCTGTACAAAAGTCCAGCGGAGTAGTTTTGATCCGCGAGTAGGGTAAAATACTGATTAATTTTATGGGAAAATGACTCTATGGGGTGGTAGAACCTCTTCTGCGATCGATAGAGCGCTTTTTTTTAATACGAAAAGTCAACGGAACAGAATCGCTGAACTCAATCAGGGAATTCGCAGGCATTGGAAATGTCCCAAAGTGCTGCAAATTCTAGTGTGAATGGGTGACGTGAAATAAGGCCCAACGAAATAAGACCAAATCTCAAATTTGCCCTCATTTCGCTTTTGAAATGGAAATAATGCCAAATTGGCTTTGGTTTGATTTCCATTAGGTAATATCGGTTGCAAAGTTTTGTGCAAAAACAGTAAAATATGCAATCCCCCCCCTCCCCCCACCCTGTTTGGTCGCTATTGGAATGGAAGTAGATGCGAGGTTGGATATATGCAATGTTTTATTGTATCGAATTTTAAACTATTACTTTGTCTTATGCTGAAAAACTAAAGGTTTCATTAAAAAAAAAGCGTGAGTACCAGGTACTCGTGAAATTTGATGTGTAAACATACGTTTGTATGTGAGTGTGATGGCGGATAAACAGATCTCTCTAATACTTAGAGATTTATTTACAGAAAACGCATTAATACTAAGTTTGGTTACGCGTGACGAATAACGGCAAAAAATTTGCCCATACCGAGGGGTAAGATGTTTACACATCAAAAAATTGTAAACACAAATTTGTGAAATAGCCCACTGAAGCAGATAGAGAATTTAAAAATTTGACCAAAAAGCTGGTTGTTATTGCTTGGTCCATAAGGGTTGATTGAAATGTATTCTGATTTTGACCATCAACACATGCCAATTTTACAAGTCATTTTACTGAATAGTATTGGAAGTAACAAGTTGTGTTAGAATTGAGCTCTAGAATTGATTTTGAAAAGTGTGAATAATAGCCACTAAAATTTTCAAGAATATTGAATAAGTGATTGTAGAGTCAGAGACTTATAATTTGTGTGTTAATTAAGGTTATTAACACTTGAAGTATGTGTTTAAAATCACTTTAAAATTTGTAACCAATCTACTGAAAACCAACAATCGGTATTTTATTTTAACTGCTATTCGTTTAGAATATCTTTTGTTTTTCTCTTAACTAAGTAAATAGAAATGTATACATGTAGCGAGTGCTTAAACGATCTCCCCACCGAAGGGGATTTTGTGACATGTCATAGATGTGATCGCAGAATGCACTTTGGTTGAACTTCGATATCAGAAAAATCTTACAGAAAGATGACCACCGCGAAAAGGAAGGAATGGCGATGTGCAACATGTAGAAGGGAAATTGCTTGCCAAAGTTCTATGGCAGATGGTTCAACTAAACTTGCACCAAAACCAACAACCCCAGCTCAACCAGCATCGAACAGGACAAGAAGCGCAAGTTCACCCGATGTCAGCGCAACTCCACTTGCTACTTATGATAACAACATGAGTATACTTAGCGAGATGAAAGCAATGCGAAGCGAAATTGTCGAGATTAAATCTAGCTGCGAGTTTGTTGCGCATAAATATGAGCTGATCAATCTACATTTGACAACGAACAACGATCTCCTTAAAAAACTCTCTGATGAGATAAAAGATCTTAAAGAGAACAATATCCGAAAAGACCAACAAATACTATCCATGGAATCAAAAATAAATACACTGGAGCAACAACTACCCAAAAATAATATTGAGGTTAAAAATATTCCACCAGCACAAAATGAAAACCTCACACAGGTTGTCCAAGCAATAGGTAAAAGCATTAATTGTGAATTAGAAACGACCCACATTTCAGACATTTATCGCACAAACAAAAAACACCCTCAAAGATCGACGATAATTGTATCATTTACGAGCCACGCACGAAAATCGAATTTTATAAAAAATGCAAAATCGGCACGCAAAATTCAGCTGGGCAATGTGAGTGAAAATGCATCAAACTGTCAAAACAGAAACACACCTAGTGATGCAATTGTATTTGTCAATAACCATTTAACTCCATTAAACAAGCACTTGCATTGGCTCGCCAAAAACAAAGCAAGAGAGTGTAATTGGAGATTTGTGGCTGGCAAAATACTTGCGAAAAAAACAGAGAACGGTGAAACAATTCACATCGGCTCTCTCAGCGATGTAAATAATATAACAACATAAACAAAAACTCTTAAACTGAACGAATTTGATGCACAAAACTAAATGAGAAATTATGGAGGAAACATAAGTGAAGCTGAATTTGATTTTAAGGTGATACATAGTTTTACCGGCTTTGAAAAAACTTTTTTTTGAAAATGAAAGTTTTTCTTGTATGTATATTGTATATGTCTTAATATTCGGTCAATGCGAAAAAACTGGAATATATTTCTAGCAGAAATTGAAAACATTATGTTTTCTTGATGTAATTGTTTTAAATGAAATTAATATAAAAGCTGAAGAAAATGAATTTTACAATATTAATGGATTTAATGCGGAATTTTTCAATAGAAAGGATAGCAGAGGAGGAGGAATAGTAATATTCATAAAAAATAATATTTATTATAAAAGAAGTTGTGCTAATACCGTATTCTATGAGAGTATTGACATAGAAATACAAAACAAAAATGAAAAGAAATATATTCATGCTATATATAGGCCACCTAAGTTAAATATCGCAGAATTTATAAAAGAATTAGACATGAATATTAAAAGCAGAGGAGAAATCATAGTTTTGGGTGACATGAATATCAATTTACATAATCTATGTGACTCGCAAGTTATATCTTACTTGGAAATTATGGCATCTAAGGGCTTAATGAATGTCATAAAAGGAAGCACACGTGTAGTTTTAAACACCAATGCGTCACCATTGATTGATCATTTATTCGTCAGCATCACATCACGTGGTATCTCATCGGCAGTTATTGAAACTGTTATATCGGATCACTATGCTATCATGTATGCTACTAATGAAGATACGAAAATAACCCACTTAATCAAAGTTATAAAAATGAGTACTCTTACTTCCGAAACTTCGTAAACAGACGCATACTAATAGATAAATCTAGCTATTACAAGACACAATTTCCAAATGCTAAAAATGATCCAAGAAAAACTTGGGGATTTTTAAATGAAATCCTAGGACGATAAAAGTTGTCTATAGATGAGGTAATTGTCAATAACTTTGCTAAAGATAAGCACCTTGCGATAGTTGTAGATGATTTTGCTGAGCAATTTTCAACCCAAGCACCTGAAATTATCCATAAATGCAAACACAAGACGTCTGTTCACCAAAATTTGTATATTGTCCAATCTTTGTTCTTAGAAGAAATCAGTGAGGCAAAGGTGCGAAATATGCTGTGCAGTCTGCAGACAAATAAAGGTCCAGGAATAGACAACATAAGACCAATAGATCTTAAGACTAATGTCATAATGCTAGCACCAGTTCTGAAAAAAAATTTAAATCAAAGTCTCAATCAAGGTCGTGTTCCTAATTTGCTTAAGACTTCTTTAATTCGACCCATATACAAAGGAGGAGTGAAAACCAATATAGGAAACTACAGACCGATTTCAATTTTACCGATAGTGGAAAAATGTTTAGAAGAAGTTGTTTAAGACTTTTTATCAAGAAACATAAAATATTGCAACCAAACCAATATGGTTTTCAAAAAGGAAAAAGTACAGGAAGACTATTGTCAAACGTGGTAACCGTCGGCTTAAATATGAACCATCATGTACTTATAATGTTCGTTGATGTCAGTAAAGTATTTGATACACTAGTACACGAAAAACTCTTAGAATGCCTATACAGAATTGGAATAAGGGGGAAGGCAGCTAACTGGATCCAAGACTACCTATCAGGCCGAACAGCAAGAGTGAAAGTATCTGATGCAGTAAGCAGAGAGACACAGAGCCTATATGGTGTACCACAGGGGTCGAAATTAGGTCCTTTATTATTCATCCTGTTCCACGAACTTCAACGTGTGTTCAAAAATGCTACTGCCTTTGCCTATGCCGATGATATTGCCATTGTTGTCAAGCATAGAAGTCTTGATATCGCCGTAAAAACAATGCAGGACGAGTTTGATAAAGTGTCACGATGGTGCCATGATCATAGTTTGGTTATCAACTCTGCAAAGACGAAGTTAATGCACATACATACACCAAATAAACCAACAGCGACGGTTAAAATATACCACCAAAATGATGGCTGTCCAACTACGAGGAGAAGTGATGCTCTTGAAGTCGTGAAATCCATAAAATACTTAGGTATCACCATAGATGAACACTTTACTTGGAACGAGTATATTAGTAAGCTGCGACTTCAATTGAAAAGTACTCTTTTTGCAATGGTGTACCTGAAAAGATACACTACCACAGATGTCCAGAGGCAGGTCTACTTTTCATTAGCCGAATCCCGTTTAAGATACGGAATTTTAGCATGGGGAAATGCATCAAAAACTCATCTTGGTAAGATATCTAATATCCAACGTCGTTTAGTGAAAACTATAAATAAAAATAATAATGTTTTTACAGTTCTAGATGTAACTAGTATATACAAGATGACAGCAATCCTTGAACACTGCGATGACTCTCGTTTTCAGCACCCTATAAGTCATGCACAAAATACGCGAAGACGAGCCCAACACCTTCTCGAGCTCCCTCCAGTAAACAACAATTATGGAAGAAGACAGCTTGCCCACATAATGCCTACAATTATAAATTCTTTACCGAGCAACATTAAAAATATTAGAAATTTTAAGAAACCTAAAAAGGTAACTAAAATGTACTTTTTAAGATTGAATTCCATAACATAAAACTACATTTTCATTTTTATTTTTATATCCTATTTTTTGTTAATTATAGTATATGTAACTTAAATTTATAAGGAAATGCTAAAACTTTCAAACTTAATTGCAGTCTATAAACTTAACCACCTGCAGATAAGCTTTTAGCTTCGAAGGTAACACACATCCGTAGCGCAAGTGGTAAGTGCGTCGGACTACTGAGCCATCCCGCCGCAAACACCTAAAAGTTTTTCACAGTGCCTACCTCTTTCGAATGTCTGACAAGCATCAAAGAGTATCATTTGTCACGATTGAGCTTCTCAACTCGCCGTTCGGAGTCGGCAAAAAACTGTAGGTCCCTTCCATTTGTGCAAAAATATAACACGCACACACAAATGGTTGTGAGAAGCAGGCCCAGGTTCACCTCGAGCTGTAGCGCCAACTAAGAAAGGTAACACACATTATGTATGTTTGTAACGACTTTGAAAATAATAATAAATGAAAAAAAATATCTCGCTATTAACATAATTGCTGATCATTCCAAGATGACAAAATAGCTCGCTCACAAAGCCAAGAATTCTCACGGTTTGTTAGTGGCGATATATGTATCATCGTAAACGGATGACATAAGTTCTTCGGTAGAAGACACTGTTTGGCACAAATAATGAGATAAATTTACTTGGCCATTTTCTTTAGGAACCGTTCCTCCACCAATTTAAAGTAACAAATCAGAGAAATATTGTGCGATTAAATTGACGGTCAAGTACATTTGAGCAACACTGGACCAGAGACTTGCGTTTTTCAGACAGGCGTTTACTTCGTCAGCTCTTGTACTTCGTGCCACTATTGATAACGTTTGTCTTAAGTCTGTCTTGTCTTGTCTTCCACTGCCTTACGGTATGCCATAGTGCATTCGTCCGACACAATAAGATAACAGTAACGTAACGTAAAACCCGAGTTTTATAACTATTTCAGGGAATGTTGTAAGCTAGACTTTCAGTGATCTAATTGTATGGGCCTTTTAAATATTGCATTAGAAGTTTCACCACCGGGCAGAAACGTAGCTAAAATCCCTGACGACGCCACAGCCAAGGGCAATATTACATTGGCTTCGTACTAATGAACAACAAATACTTATCCCAGATGGCTTCCATTAAGCAAACACATATACATACATAAATACATACATATATGAACCAAAATGAACTCTTAAAACAACAGGAGAGTATTTGTTTTTGATCGTTTTTTTTTTAAATTTTTTAATAATAATATTTATAAACTGAAAATGCAATTCACTGCTCGGAGTCGGTCGCAAATTGTGATAATGATTTCAGAACATTGAAATGCAAAGCATTATGGACATGTAAGAGCGCGCACATTTGTATACTCAGACACACACTACACTATTGCAACGATACCCACTGCTGATCGACTGCTGGAAGTGATCTCCACTGAAAGAAAATTGTGGGCGATGCTTGGAATAATTGTTTTGAACATTGCTCAGCTTCAGGACAACGCAGGAGGATGTTTTATATCTCAAATGAATCAGGGACAGATCTACTAATTTCATCTATTTATTTTTGTTTTTCCATCCGATAAGCCATTATTGAGTTAGGGCTGAATGATTATAATTTACCTTTTAATTATGCAGTTTTTTCACTATTTTCTGAAAACCATGCCATTTTCCGGGATAAAAATTATAAACGTTGTTGAGGAGGAACTTAAGCAATCACTATGTCAATGCTTCATCAAAATCCGTCCAGTGGGTCCCGCGTGATGCGCGTTCAAACAGTTTTTCATCTACAATACTAGGAGAATCATATACAGACAACGCACTAATACCAAGCTTGGTTACGCGTGACGGATAACGGCGAAAATTTTGCCCATACCGAGAGCTAAGATGTTTACACATCAAAAATTAGTGATTTAGTTTTTGAGGTTATCCTGTAATACTGCAGTGCACGCCGCTTAGTATAATCACGGTTAATGTTATCATTCGCATAATATTATCACTTTGACATAGTCCCAAACAATACAATGTATCATTATATACACAGGATAAATTTCGTTTTTTGTAATCAGCACATCTGTTATTGTTATCATTTTTGCCACATTTTTCCAACGGAGATCTACAGTTCTACACCCGGAATGTTCGTATGTCAACAGTATTTGTGTGTCTCAATAAAACACACACTGGTCGCCGGCTTTGCGCGGGGGGTTAGGGGAACGAAAATTTTCGCGCAATGCGAAATCGCGCAAAGCTTAACCGCCGAAAGCGAAGTATGAATTTCATGTAATTTAGGGTGTTGTGTTCCTGAAAAATTAAATATAAGCATTTATTAAAGCCGAATCGAATTTTGGTAGACAAATCCATTTTGAGCAAAAGTGAAACCGCGCAAAAAGAAGTCGCGCAGAGCGAGGGACCAGTGTATTGGAAAACGACACAACGTATGTAAAAGCGATGACAAAAGGGTTTCCTTGCATTTCTGTTCATTGTTCAGTTTACTTCAAACACAGCAAATGGGAATTTGCACGGCGCGCGGCGGTATTGTTTCTGTATTAAAATCTTATTTTTTGTTAAATACATATGTACATACCTACCTATAAAATACACTTTTTATGAGTTTATTATTTAGTTATCCATTCCCTTCTACATCGGTTATTATTATTATTAGGCGCGTTTTTTTTCAAACCTATATAGATTTCGAAAAAGCTTTCCATACAAAAATAAGACTGGATAATTATCCAGGCTAAGGTTTTATTGTATTTTACATTGAAAACATGTTGCGGAAACATGTTTAGCCTATATAGATTTGAAAAAAAACACGCCTATTATTGAAGGGTGAGATGCACCGCGACCTTAAAATCTATTGTGCCCCCTACAAGCCCTAGGCGAAGGAACATCCCTCTCGTCATTATTTCTATTGGAATCGGTTAGAGAGAGCTTCGCTCACACCTAGCTCAGGTGAGAATTCCATAGGTCACAGCACTTCATCCAGATTCCAGACCAATTTCCCTAAGAAATCGCAGTAGGAAATTGGGTGCTATGAGTTGTAGATCCTCTGCTGTAATTTGGTATTTACCCAAGCACTTCAATCTTTTCTGGGTGAATGCCCCACATTCCACCAGAATGTGTTCTGAAGTTTCACTGGACTCATCGCAAAATCTGCATGAGTCTTCATCTGATAGAACTAACTTCCCGGAATGTCCCCTGAGTTTACAATGCCCCGTTAGAAAAAAAGTCAGGATGCGGAGTTTGTTTTTGTCAAGGCTGATGCAAGCTTTGAATCTCTTCTTGTAATTACCAAGCAGTTTCTTCGCCTGTCTTAGACCCTGAGTTTTTGTCCAGGACTTAGTCCTGTTTGTCTTCTCCAGTGATCGGAGCTTCTCTTTCATGGTGTGTTCTCCTATGCCACAGAAGGATTCAGGGCCCTTTCCTGGCAAGTTTGTCCGCCTCTTCATTCCATTCTATCCCCAGGTGCCCTGGTACCCAGTATACGGTGACGTTGTTTTGTTCGCCCGATCTATTTTCTTTAACCTGTTAATTGTCCTGATGGCATCGTCCCTAGGGAATGCCAGAAGGGGGAGCTTATTAGTCATTTTAGCATAATTCTTATGGCTTATACATTTTCCACTTCCAATACCTTCTTTGGCCATTCTTAGAAATGTCCAATTTGCAGTTTCATTAACTACCAGGTGCAATGGAGTAAGCTCCAATAACACCTCCAGTGCGGCAGTTGGGCAGGTTCTCTTTGCACCCGTCATGCATACAAATGCTAGTCTCTGCACTTTATTAAGTGTTATTCTCGTAGAAGTCAGACTGGTTTTTTTGCCCATGCTATTGCTCCATAGGTGATCATAGGTCTCACCATGCTAGTATACATCCATCTGAGGATATGAGGTCGACAGCCCCATGATTTACCGAGTAGGCTTTTATATATCATGACTGCGCGAGTCGCTTTCTTGGTAACTTCTTCTATGTGCTTCTTCCAGGTATTTGATTTCTAGCACAGGAGTGATTATTGATCCTGAGAGGGTAATGTGTGGAAGTTTCCTCTTTCTTGTGAATGGAACTAGCGTTGCCTTGGCCGGATTGATGTTAAGTCCCGCTATATTGCACCATTCTGTTATCACTATAAGCCCTTTTTTTATCACATCACATAAGGTTTCATCCTATTTCCCTCTGGCGATTACGGCTATGTCATCAGCGTAAGCTTGACAGTCTATGCCGAGGTTGGTCAGTTTTTCCAGGAGTTCGTCAACGACGAGACTCCAGAGCAGTGGTGATAGTACTCCCCCTTTGCGGGTAACCCTTGGTGGTGTTTATTTTGATGCTCCTCAGCAGCTCGCGTACCCATCTTATAATAGTGGCATGAATGCCTTTTCTTCTCAGGGAACAACCAACAGCTTCGTGCGAAGTGCTATCAAAGGCTTCTTCAATGTCTAAAAAAGCGCAGATGGTGATATCTGATAGTGATAATAGTGAACCTCGTCACAAGACCTCGTATGTAAGTGATCATCTGTTTATTGGAAAATTTCACTTATCTCAATCAACTGCACATAATCTTCCTACCAGACTTATCAATAAAATACAGTCCACTACTTGAAATAGCATTTTTTTTGTCCGTCGTGATTTTCGCCATTTTCACTTGTTAAACATCTGTCGACGAATGCCGATAAGTCAAGGGAAATTAATTCTTTTGACAAGTGCAACGGCTTGAGTTCTGTTACAGAATTAATTTGTACTTGTCGGACAAGCATAGTTCGACGGCTGCAGTAAATATTTCGTTATTTCGTTTTCCATTTGGGGAGTTATTTCATAGGGGAGGTATTTCCTGCAGCCGAGTTCGACAAGTGAATTTAGACTTGTCGACTTGTCGCGTTGTGTTACAGGCCCCAGGTGATTTGATTGGTTGAAAGGATTTGATGGCCCATTCCAACCTACTTTTAGAGCAGATAGTTGAAGCGAGCTCCCAGTCAACTCTACGCGGTCTAACGACGTGGTTAACTCCCACGGTTTCTACACAGAGTGAGCTTCCAGGAAAGTGAGTTCCTAAGAGCAGAAGTGCCCTCTGTTCTTCATTTTTCGTGAAGCTGCCTTCCGGGTTTCTCAGGGACGTCGAAATTCCGCCTGTCTAAGAAAGTGCCTTGTAAAGTCTGGCATCTGCTGGAGTATTTGGTTATTTTACAGAATCCCCTAAAGCTGTCTCTTTTCGCCTTTTTTATTTCTTTGTTGTAATTGGTAAGTACCGTCTTTTAGCTCTGCCAGTCACCGTTTCGTTTAGCTAGATTGAAAATCTTGCGAGTGTCGGATCTTAATTTTGACAGTTTTTTGCTCCACCATGGTACTGACCTATTATCTCTGGTTGTACGAGTGGGGCAGCTTGTCTCGTATGCGTCAATGAGGGCACCTATCACATCATTAATCATGTTCTTAAGTTCTAGGGAGTGTGCTGGGGATCTTCGCACCTTCATTTGCCTAAGTTTTTAAATATGTTGGTCTTGAAATAGATTGAAAAATGAATTGAAATACTCATACGGCTATAATGCGATCTTATTTGTTGAAATCCACAAATATTTTTTACCATTTAAAGCAATTTCGTTATACGAAATTTTTGGTCACTATATATTATGGACTAGTGCAATCTAAGTCGCAGTATGGTATAGCTTGTTGGTTTTCTAATAACATATTATTCGAATCATCTGGAGAAATGAGAGCCTTGAAAGCAGTTTTCAGCTTTTTATTAACTCCAAAATCCTTCCTCTTAAGCATCTCTACTTCTATAAGGTTTTCAAGATATTTTTTGCGTGTGAGTGATTATGGACTTAGAACTTGGTAGCCTTAAAAGCTGTGATTCCATTTTTCAACACCAATCACTTTTTGAAATTTTGCTCCTTTGTTGCACTTAGATTGGATAGTTATGAGAGATACACTAGCCTCGGATAATGGACCCCCTCATTTAACACCACGACCCGGAACGTCCACGGACTACGACCTAAGAATATGCACCTGGAATGTGCGTTCACTGGACACTCTTGGTGCTATTCAAAAACTTGAATCTGTCCTCACGCGGTACAAGGCAGATATTACCGCGATCCAGGAGATACGATGGATAGGATCAAGTATGCAAAAAAAGGAAAATTGCGACATTTATTACAGCTGTCATAAAAGACTGCACATGTTAGGATGCGGATTGGTCGTGGGAAATTGGCTACGCTCAAGAATAATTGACTTTAAGCCGATCAGCGATCGCCTGGCTGTAATCCGCATCAAGGCAGCTTTCCAAAACATCAGCGTAATATGTGCACACGCCCCTACCAACCAAGCTGAAGACTCTATCAAGGAGGAGTTTTATGACCTCCTCGACGGAGCCTACGGAGCCTGTCCGGATTATGATGTCAAAATCATACTCGGGGACTTCAATGCTAAAATCGGTAAGGAAAACATCTTCGGCGGATTAGTTGGAAAGCACAGCCTCCACGACACGACCATAGACTTCCGGCTAATCAACTTTGCAGCAGCTCGTAATACGGTGATGAGTAGCACTAGGTTTCCAAGACTACGAATCCACACAGCAACCTGGCGCTCTCCAGATGGTCAACCAAATCGATCACGTGCTAATAGATGCGAGACACGCATCCAACATTCTGAATGTGCAAACCTTCAGAGAGGCAAACGTCGACGCTTACCATTATCTTGTTGCAGCTAAATTCAGAGCTCGACTATCCAACGAGAAAAAGCAGCGAACCGCCCAGAAAAAGAAATTCAATGTTGGAAGCCTTAGCACGAATGGAGCAGCCAGAGTCTACAGAGAGCGCCTGAACGAGAGACTCTCCGCTGTGCATTCACCATCCACAAACGCAAACAATCTGTGGAACCAGTATCGCGACATCATCAAAGGGGTAGCAGAGACCACCATAGGCTACCAGCCACCACCCAAAAAGAGCCCTTGGTATGATGATGAATGCGTGCGTCGGAAAAAGGTGACAGAAAATGCACACGTGCAAGCGCTGTAGCGCAAAACAAGAGCAGCGAGAGAAGAGTATCGAGCCAGAAGAAGGGAGGAGAAGAAGATCCTGCGTAAGAAGAAAAGGGCCCACGCAGTCTCCCAGCTCAAGGATATAGAAGAGTCCCGCGATAGGAACAACATCCGGATGTTTTATAGGAAAGCCAAGCAACTGGCAGCAGGCTTCAAGCCCGGAACGCAGGCTCTTCGAAACAGTGAAGGAAACCTAGTCACCGAAGCGCAGGGAATAGTAGATGTGTTTAAGCAGCACTTCCAGCAGCTACTTAATGGGCATCAGGTAGAGAGAGTGATAGGGCAGGAAGAGAACCCGCATCCAGTCAGTGAAGAATCCATCCCCCCTCCTAGTCTTGAAGAGGTCCGCTCAGCTATCAAAAACCTGAAGAACAACAAGGCCGCCGGCTCTGATGGTCTACCAGCGGACCTTTTCAAATATGGTGGTGATGCTTTGGTAGGGTGCATGCACCAAGTCATCAACCAAGTATGGGTGGAGGAAGTCATGCCCGATGACTGGAATATCAGCTCTATATGCCCCATCTTCAAGAAAGGCGATCCTATGTCCTGTAAGAACTACCGAGGCATATTTTTTTTTTTTTTTTTTTTTTATAATCTACACACGCTTTTAATGTTTACACACAGCGCGAGCACATGGAGAACGAGAACGAGAGACAGACAGATCGACGTAGTGGTGGGAAACTCAGATGATAGGTTTCAGTTTCAACTAACTCTATGGGTGGTGTCCAGGATAACTGGAGAGTTGTGTGTTATTTTTGTACTTGCTTATGATTCACAGGAGTTTTTTCCAGATGTTTCTTATTATTATAGTTTGTGCGATCAATTTCTTCAGTCATATTCAACATCCTACTACCAGTGTTATGCCTTCGCAGTAGGTTTCGATATTAACTTCTGAAACTGATCAACTTATTTTTATTTCGTTAGAAATAAATGCTTCGAAGACATCTGGATTCGAACCGTGAACCTTTCGCATGAAAAGCGACGACGACTACCACTACCCCACGGCCACCCACTATCCTTGCTCAATGCCACATATAAGATCCTATCCAACGTACTGTGTGAACGTCTGAAACCTTTCTGCAGCACACTAATCGGCACGTACCAGTGTGGCTTCCGGCCCGGCAGATCGACGATCGACCAAATTTTCGCACTAAGACAGATCCTGGAAAAGACCAACGAATTTCAAGTCGAGACTCACCATCTCTTCATCGACTTCAAAGCCGCATATGATAGCATTCATCGTCTTGAGCTCTACAAGGCGATGGCCGAATTCGGGATCCCGGCTAAACTGATCCAGCTATGCCGCGTGACGCTGGAAAACACGTGGTGCAACGTGCAATTTGGAAACAGTTCCTCCGAACTATTCCAAACATGCACCGGATTTCGGCAAGGAGATGCGCTGTCATGTGACTTCTTCAATCTTGTGCTGGAACAGATAGTGCGCAGGGCAGGTGTAAACACGGAAGGCACTATCTTTTACAATTCTGTCCAGCTACTGGAATACGTGGACGACATCGACATCATCGGTCGCTCCCAGCGCGCCGTCTTAGAGGCTTTTACGGCAATTGAAGAACAGGCGAAACGAGTTGGCCTTGAAGTGAATGAGGACAAAACCAAGTACATGTTGTCAACAAACAAAGAAGCATCTGTCCACCGCCTAGGACAAAACGTCACTGTTGGCAACAGTAACATCGAAGTGGTTAATGAGTTTACCTACCTCGGAGTAAACATCAACTCCACGAATGACACCTTAGTGGAGATTCGACGAAGACTTACCCTAGGAAACCGCTGCTACTTCGGTTTGGCAAAACAAATGGGTTCAAAACTCCTAACTCGAAAGACAAAATGCATGCTCTACAAAACATTGATCCTGCCAGTTCTGCTGTATGGAGCCGAGTGTTGGACGATAAGCAGGAAAGCAGAGCCGATTTTGAACACTTTCGAGAGAAAAATTCTTCGTCGGATATTCGGTCCCGTATGCGAGGAGGGCGAATGGAGGAGAAGATACAACCGCGAACTCTATGAGCTGTACCAAGATGTGGATGTAGTGCGAAAAGCCAAAACACGTCAACTACACTGGCTCGGCCACATCGAGCGAATGGACAACAAAGAGGATCTTCGAATCACAGCCCTTAGGTTCGAGACGACAAGGAAGACCGAACCTCCGGTTTGAGGACCAAGCTACCGCGGATGCCAGTGCGCTTGGTCTAGACGACTGGAAGCAGCGTGCCCTGGATCGAAGAGAGTGGAAGGCTGCTGTGTCTCAAGCAGAGACCCTTCACGGGTCGGGAGCCCGTTAAGTAAAGTAAGTTGCACTTAGATTATGTACTGCCGCTTGAGATTAGGACAACCAGAAACTATAGCATCTTATAACAGACAAAAATTGGCTTTTTAATTTTGATCTAATTGATTTAAACAATTTAATTAGTCGCATAATATTAACCAATTGTATATTTGACATTGATGAATGTTAATACATATTTTTTTGTTTTTCTTCACCCTCTTAACACCTCCTTATTCTTTTTTTTTAGTATTGGATGTTTTTGATACTGGTTATTTCAAACTATAGAATGCATCTTTTTATATATATATCTATTAATAATGGAATTTTACTTATTTCTTATAGACTTTCCTATATAATTATAGGAAATTATATAAAAAACTAACTGTATTGTGCATATATGCATAGCTATAATAAGAATATAATCAGAACGTATTGTGACTTGTAACGAAATTGAAATAAAAATAAAATTGATTGAACTGTAATTTGAATTGTACCTAATATTTTAGTAATTGAATTGCAATTCTAATGGTAATTGAATGTAATTGAATTGTAATAATTTTGTGATTGAATCGAGTTTAGAAATACTCAACATTACCGATGTTTATTTTATATTTTATAATTTCGTTTGAAAAATCCGACCTCTTCTAGTTCACGCATCCTTTTTCTTCGCTGACCAGATAGAGTAGATGCCTTTGATGATATGCTTATACGCAGTATTGTCAAACGTTTTTTTTTTTGTTGAACGTTCAATATTCCTTGATTCCTTAAGTTAAGACCACAGAGAAGTGCAATTTCATTATTTCATTAAGGTCTTACTATCCCATGAAAATATAATGCAATCAACTTGTCGAACACATCTCCGCAAAACAGTGCTTAGGAAGTAGTAACTATAAAACAGGTCATTCAGTACTAAATTTGTCAATTTAGCACTAAATCTCCTGACTATAAACTACTGCAGGCTTAACACCATTTCCACTGCTCTTCTTTTCATGTGCAATCCAATACCAAGTATATAAATTCAATTTTACCAGCACACGTTTTCTTGTACATCTCTATAGTCCTACAGAGGCAATCAAATCGACACCCATAACTCACTCAGTCGCAAAGTCAATCCCTAAATAAAAATGCCATCCCAATCCATGTCTACGGATAGAAACGTGTGGGCTAAACACCATTTAAGTTTGCCATTGTTCAAAGCAATTCGACGTGTATAACTTTGTCAATTTCGAAAGCAAAATCCCCTCTCTTCTGCTACATCGCCCAACTCAAAGAATCGAAATTTCAAGTGTTCGGTGTACCTAAAAATCAGAAAATCTTCCACGAAGACATAAAAGGAACCCTCTAAGTCCTTTCGAGTATATAAAAGTGACAAATTCAATAAAAAATAAAACACAAGCAAACTAAATCGAACTTGTACTTCGCCTTGGATAACATTATACGAGTATATGTACGAGTCCTGCCAAGAAGGCAATCTGAAAAATGCTATCCCTATACAAAAGCAAAAGAGTTCATTTCTGGGTGCATGCACTGAATTCGTAAAAGGCGGTTACTGATTGTGTACACGAATTATACAAGGAGGCGGTACTGAATATACACATCGATGCTGAAACTTTCCTCATTACATGTTGTAAGTACGGGAATCTCTTTTAAGAGAACACGATGCAACACGGAAATGATTTCTAAAGTCATTATGGGGCTGGCAAAAAAATAAAAACAGGAGCAACAAACCTTTTGCATTGCAAACGGGAAGTTGGACGGTTGCCTAAAAAATGGCACTCCATGTAAACAATGAGATTGTCGGTGCTGCTGCGGTTGATGAATAGCGGAAGGATCTCGCTGCAATTGAAATTCAAATTATGCCGACGGAAGATGAATTTAAACCAATTTGATGCTCGCAGAGAGACATGAAATTGTAGGCTGGCCGGAAGAAGGCCGAAGGGAAATAAAGTCTTCTTTAACGATGGTCCCGAAGTTTAAAGCAATAATGAATCAACTTGAAACGTTAAGTAAAATCTTGGTACCTCTGCTGAGGAGTGTAGGAGCTGGCCACATTCTGTAGCTCTATTGTCATTATTACAATTCAACAATTAAAAATAATCTATATAATCGCTAGCGCAAGAGCTTGTGATTCCTCCTGAGAGTTTATTTCTGCATCGATTTCAGTGATTCTAACACTGATTGAAAGCTTATCAACTCAACTTTATTCGTCAATACAAAGAATTTTGAAAAAACGCATATGAGATGAGATGGGACAAAATTATATGGAG
The DNA here is from genome assembly GCA_949775065.1 of Brachyopa scutellaris. Taxonomy (NCBI): domain Eukaryota; kingdom Metazoa; phylum Arthropoda; class Insecta; order Diptera; family Syrphidae; genus Brachyopa; species Brachyopa scutellaris. Next base: position 41,570,966 of record OX459113.1, on the reverse strand, counting down.
CTTGGGCCAACAGCGTACATCGATAAAATTAGTATCAAAATTAAAACTGTAAAGTTTTATGAAAACCGTATGTGGGAATTTTGAGATTTTTGGGTGTGAAGCTCGTATTGCGGATGGATCTTCTGACGGTTTTTGTCCGTTGATATGCATATAAAATCATAATATCATAAGAACCGTAAGGCGCACATATATGTATTTAGTATCAAATGAAAAGTGATTCTACTATCTTTCTTATGATCTAAAAATAATAGGTCTAAGGTTTTCTCTGATATTTTTTTCTGAAAATCACTAATTTTTGAAAAATCTTCAGTACAACATACATTCTTTTAACAGTTATGTGGAAAAGCATTTTCCAAGCTTTGATGATGCAGAATAATGTAAGATTCAGTTATTATTAACTAGGAAAAACTCTTTCAAAATCCCAGGTGGTGCAAATCAATCAGCAATTCTCAATAACCAATCCTCAATTATGAGTTCTCTATGTTTTCTTTTACAAAAACTTAAAAAAAATGTTGCTTTTTGTTTTTTACATATAACGATTACGATTACGGCAAGAACTATTACAAACATAATATAGAGAAAATTAAGAAAAAAAAAAACAATAATATTACTTTTTAACAAAGTTATTTAAAGTCTTAGATATTAATTTATCTATACATATAATAAAACTGTAGATTAAAAACTGTTTGTGCGCTCATCACGCTAGAACTACTGGACGGATTTTGATGAAACATTGACGTAGTGATTGGTTATGTTTTTGGCCAACATCATTTATACTTTTTTCCCCGGAAAATGGCATGGTTTTTAGAAAATATTAAAAAAAAAATGCATATTTAAAAGGAAAATTATATTGATTCAGCCCTTACTCAATAATGGCTTATAGGATTGAAAATAAAAAAAAAAAACGGGTGAATTTAGTGAATTTTCCGCGGATATATTTGAGGTATAAAACATACTTCTGCGTTGTCCTCAAGCTGAGCAATGTTCAAAACAATTATTCAAAGCATCGCCCACAATTGCAACTGCCAGCAGCCGTGCAGCAGTGGGTATAGTTGCAATAGTGTGTGTGTGAGTATATGTGCGCGCTCTGACGTGATCATTTGTTTTGCACTTCAATGTGCTACAATCCTACAATCACCACAAGCATTTGCGGCTCTCATACTCAATCAATTTGAGTGGAAAAAGAAAGAGAATTTTCTAGAGCAGTGAATTGCATTTTCAGTTTATAAATATTATTAACAAATTTAAAAAAAAAATACCAAAAACCAATATTCTACCCAAAATGTACCAACTCCTGTTGTTTCAAGAGTTTATTTTGGTTCATGTATCGCAATGTAAGGCAATGTTTCTTCGCTCCCAATGATATTTCATATTTTTTATGCATGAGAAAGCCTTTAGAGTGCGAATGCGAGCAAGCCGAGCACGGGTTCAGGTAGTTAATTAATAAAATTGTTTGTTATTTTGGATACTTCAGCATAGCCAGCAGAATAATTTGTGATCGCACCCGTCTATTAGAGCTTCCGGTTTCCTGGTATATCGTATATTAGAAAGTTAAAGAATATGTTTTTATAACACTTCAGGTTTGACGAATCATTTAGAATTTCTAAAAAATCATTTAAATACGCTCTTTAGGAAATAGGTCAAGTTATGCAAATTAGAAAAAAGTTACAGGCGGGCGAAGCGAGGCGAGCACGGGTCAGCTAGTTTTTTATAAGAAAGATAGTAGAATCACCTTTCAGTTAATATTAAATTCATGTATGTGCGTCTTACGGTTCTTCCGATATTATGATTTTACATGCATACTAGCTGATGTACCCGCTTCGCTGCACATACAAAAATATTCTGTTTGTATGTAGATATGTGTATTTGTAATAAATTGTCTACTGGAAGGAGACTTCCAGCTAAATGCTACATCTGTCTATCTCTCGTTCTTGTTCTTCATGTGCTCGCGCTCTGTGAAATAACATTATAAAGGCATTCATATCCCCTTTAGCGTGTGTAGATTATAAAAAAAAAAAAAAAACTTGTCATTGCACCTTAAAAGTTGGCATAAATACTTGTTTCTCAATTTGCTTAGCGCTAAATGACTGAATGAATTGCCTGGATAAAGGATTTTGCATAGACTATTAAAGAAAAAAGTGACGCAGGTGGGTTAGCAATTTCTTCCAATCCAGCTTTCTTAAGTATTACAGTTCTTATCGCCAAAAACGTCAAAATATAATACATATTATATTTATCTCTATCTGTTCCAAGCCCTGTATCTACTTATCATAAAACAAATTGCAACCAAATTTATCTAGTTATTGGATTAGAGTTGATCGAACAATTACAATACATACACGTCAACACGAAACAATCCCAACCAAATCCGTTCTGTAGATTTTTTTGTTTTTGCGGCACATACATACATACTTTGTTTTAGACTTCAGAACTATCCGCGATACGAAATTCACACACAAAAATCTCAAAATTCCCACATACGATTTTCATAAAACTTTACAGTTTTAATGCACTGAAGATCAGCTTTATTTTGATATTAGGCGTGTTTTTTTTTTGTTACCTGTATAGGCTAAACATGTGTCAGCAGCATGTTTACCGATGTAAACATCGAGTCTTATTTTTGCACTGAAAGCTTTTTCGAAGTCTATATAGGTTACAAAAAAACACGCCTATTGATGATTTTATTGATGCACGTTCTTGGCCCGAAAGTGCCCCGTCTCCTTTATTACGAAAAAACATCATTACCCATACCCACCTTCTTTTTTGTTCATTCGTAAACCGTAAACGATTATAGGCGCGTATTTTTTCAAACCTATATAGATTTCGAAAAAGCTTTCCATACAAAAATAAGACTGGATGATTATCCAGGCTAAGGTTTTGTTGTATTTTACATTGAAAACATGTTGCGGAAACATGTTTAGCCTATATAGGTTTGAAAAAACACACGCCTATTGTTTATACATACGAGATTTCTCGCAATGGTCCACTAGTACAAGTTATTACTAACATATTCATTATATTTCATATTTATTTATTTCTTGAAAGCTTAAACAAAGTAAGATACAATATCTTTTAAATTATTGCTAAGCTAGATTTGAAAAATAGTGAAATAGTGATGAAATTTACAAACTAATGATAACATAAGATACTACAATATTATAATTTGTTAACTAGAACATAATATCATATCGTACATAATAATAACATACATACATATTTTATTAGCGATCTTACGCCTGCAAGAATATTAACGCGAAAAGTGTTTTCTTAGTGATCTCTTAAATTGTGCTGCATTATTTATTCTTCTAATTTCCCGCGGAAGATTATTCCACAAACGCGTAGAGTTGACAAAAAATTGACGTTCAGATGTTAATGACGAGTGAATAGGGTTAATTAACTGCCCGGATCGATTTGACGATAAGGTTCTAATTCTTTCATAGAGATAAGTCGGTTGGTGGTTTAGAAAGATATCAGAAAAAAGACATAGGGTACGAAACTGGAGAAGACTATCAAATGACATATTATACAGACGAGATGAGAAATCAGAGACACAACTATACCGCCGTAAGCCGAAAATATAACGGATTATTCAGTTAAAGACAACATTAAGCTTCCGTTTACTAGCGTAGTTACACTTCAAATAGATTTCACAACCATAGGTTAGTACGGGCATAATCAGGGTTCTCGCTATAATAATTCTGGTAGCAAAGGGCGTGAAAAATTGGGTGGTCCACAATGCACGAAGAATACCATAGGACTTTCCAACAACTATATTTATGTGATTTTCCCAAGTTAAATGCCGATTAAAGGTTACCCCAAGGTTACGAGCCGTGCCGACATACTCTATTGGAGCATTATTCAAACTTATAGTAGGAAAGTAAGACAAGTCCAATGGTTTTCTGGATATGACTAGACATTTAGACTTAGACGGGTTTAATAAGAGACCGTTTTTCAAAGACCAACGTGCTACTGCAGCAAGATCGTCATTTACGCAACTGACAGTGTGCTCGGTGAGACCCAACGGGCAACTTATATATAACTGTACATCGTCGGCATATAAGTGTATGGAGCAATGCTTTACAAGCGAAGGTAGTTCAGTTATGTATAGAGAAAACAATAGAGGCCCCAACACAGATGCCTGAGGGACACCGCTCACAGTAGGTAAGAAGTCTGAAATTGCATAGTTTGATTCAACAGCTTGGAGTCTATTGGATAAATAGGATGATATCAACTCTACGGCACATGATGGAAAGTTAAACAACTTCAAAAGCTTATTACATAAGGTGGGGTGGTCAACGGTATCGAATGCCTTAGAAAAATCAAGCAGTACCAAAAATGTTACTTCGTCATTGTCGATACCATGTCGTATATCCTCAGTTACATTTATCAACGCCGTGATGCAGCTGTGTTTTTTTCCGAAAGCCTGATTGCATGGGCGTTAAAAGGTTGGTGGTCCTAATATACTGACTTCTTTGCAGTTGCAGAATTTTTTTATTCTTGCATTTGCATGTAAAGGGCTGAATATTCACATTCGTCGCGCGTAGTTTATACATACGATTTGTTTTTTATTAGTCACTTTTACTGTAATACTGTACAATGAGTCGTTAACGTGACGCCATATTGAAATGGTAAGCCCTCGCTTTTGCTTTGAAAGTCATAATTCATTGACATTTACATATCTATGCATTGTCATACTAAGGAGCGAACAACTCTTACACCAGTTTAAATCCTACGATTGTTTTATCTTTGGCCAGTGGAACACCTTCTACTTTGTCTTATAAATGGCGCGTAAAACTTCTACTGTAGCTAAATGATGTTTATTGTGTATCCGACATCGTGGGATAACCCACAGCCACACTAATAAAAAGCCTTTCTATATTATCGGTTATAAATTCGATTTACCGACACTTCCCGATACCTTACCTGAATTTTTTATTGCTCAATTGAAATGTGCAATCCGTAATACACTTTTTTTTGTATTTCCTTTTATTTTTTTGTGGAAAACATATCCGCCACTTCACTGCATCCACTACCCACTAAGAAAAGCATTACGAAGGCGAATAGGTGGAAAAAAAATATATAAAGAAAAATCGTTGCTATCATCTGACAACGATCGCTATTACGTGATTTGCAATTTTCCAATACGTTTCGACTATCCTGATGGCATAAATACTATCGAATTGAAGGGAACACAACACCGCGTGGGTGTATGCATGTGCAACAATACACATGCATTAAGTTGGTTGGTGTGGAAGCGCTCCACCATTTAGATTTAGACGAATGCCACCACATGGCGCACAGTTGTGTCCCTATGTTCTTGTATCTCTGCTCCACCACACAACTGTAGAAAATGTTTAACCGCAAAATCGAACTCCGCGACATGGGTTTTCGTCGGCTGTGGGAAAATATATACGATTGAGCTTTGTACTGTTATAATAAATTCACTCACAGAGTTTACGAGGTTGATAGATTTATTCCTTTTTACGGTTTGACACAGTCCGTAGCGCACAGCCTTTGGAAAAGGTACGAATACATCTTTGTGAACAAAGAAAGCTATAGTGGTTCAATGCTACATACATATACACACTATAGATGCTCCTGGATAGGTTAAGTAGGGGAGAGGGGGGCAGTTTAGGACGGGGGCAGTTTAGGACAACTTCAAAAAAAGTAGTAAAACAAACACTTTTGAATACTTTAATAAACTTTTACAGTGGCAACTTCACTTCAAACAAACATCTGATGAATATTGAAACGATACCAACTTACAAAAATAAAATAAAAATAAAAGTGTGTTTCCAGACGACGGTTGTAAATTTTGTTATTCCCAGACGTAAGTATATTATTCTAAAATTATGCTCAATTTACAAGTTAAAAGTGTTTAATTATAATGTTTATTTGTGTTGTGGTGTTATTCAACCAAAATATTAACAATTTACATTGTTTTTAAAAAAATATGAGGTTTTTAGTTTTTTATCCCTCTCGGGGCACTTTTGGACAATGCGCGAGGGGCACTTTTGGACATGTCCTAATCTGCCCCTTTTTATCACTTTGAACAATCTATTTCGGTAATTTGTGTAGGTAATATTATTGTTTTTCGATTTATTTGTTTAGATTTATTTCTGCAATAATGGTCAGAAATTACAAAAAAAAGAAGGAAACCGCTCCTAATGATGCCGATTTGCTCAAAGCCATGGAACGTGTTTTGGATAAAACAATGACACTGAGGAGAGCTGCGGATTCTTTTGGGATTTCAAAAAGCACTTTGGGCTATAGGCTCAAAATGAAAAAGAGCCATAAAACATTAAAAAGTGAAGTGTACTCATCCAAACATTCTGTTGCCCAAGTATTCAACAACTCAGAAGAAGGTATGTTAGAAGTTTACTTTCTAAAGTCTTCCAAAATGAATTATGGCCTGACCTATTCAGAAGCAAGAGATCTTGCTTTTCAATATGCAAAGGCGTTAAACAAGTGCCCTCAGCTATGGGAACAAAACCAAACTGCCGGTTTAGACTGGATGAAGTGTTTTATGAAAAGACATCGAAATCTGTCACTAAGAAAACCTGAAAACACCAGTTTGTCTAGAGCAACTAGCTTTAATAAACATAACGTTCAGGCATTTCAAAAAAATTTGGAAATCGCTCTTCAAAAATCTTCTTTCACACCAGACCGAATATATAATTTAGACGAAACCAGTGTGATGACGATTGTCCAAGCTCCTAATGTTATCGCTCAATGTGGGCAAAAACAAGTTGGGCTAATCACAATGTGCGGTATTGTAAATGCAGCTGGAAACTCTGTACCGCCGGTCTTCGTATTTCCAAGAGCAAGATTCCATGACCGAATGCTTACAGGAGCGCCAAATGGATCGATAGGACTAGCAAATAGTCCTACAAGCGGATGGATGACAAGCCTATTATTTTTGAAAGTCATTGAACACCTACAAAAATATACGAGGTCCAGTACAAATGACCTTATTCTTCTGCTCCTCGATAATCATGAGAGCCATTGTAGTTTAGGCGCTATCAACTTCTGCCGGGACAATGGCATTGTTTTGCTTACCTTTCCACCCCACTGCACCCACAAGTTACAGCCGTTAGATGTTTCAGTAATGGGACCATTTAAAAAGAAACTTTCAATTTCACAAAATGATTGGCTACTCAGCAATCCGGGGAAGACTATAACAATTCATGACCTAGCTTCAATAGTGACACCAGCATACAACAATTCATTCACACCAAACAATATATTATCCGGTTTCAAAACAACAGGGATCTTTCCCTTTTCAAGAAATGCTTTTGATGATGAAGACTTCGATTGTAGTGAAGTTACTAATAGGATCTTCACACCGTCAGAAGCGACTACAATAGTTTCACAACCATCACTACCAGAAAACGCTGAAGCGAACTCTGCTTTTACAAATGCAGAAGAATTGATAACTGCTGAACAGCCGCAGACACCAACATCAAGGCAAGCCGAGCAAGTTTTGTCTCCAGAAATGATCAGACCATTTCCGAAAGCTCCTCCACGAAAGGAAGGGTCGAGAGGAAGGAAAAAAGGAAAGTCGCGTATCCTCACTGAAACCCCAGAAAAAAATGAAATATAGAAGCAGCTTTCCTAGAGAGACAAAAGAGATTAGAAAAATCAGCACTCAAAATAAAAAAAATAAAAAAAATCAAACCAAAGGTAACAACGATGAAGACCAACGATTCCAGTTCAGATGACACGGATGAAGAAGCTGTTGTCTACGCTGAATCAGATTCAGATTTCGTGAACGAGGAGGACGAGGAAGAAAACTCAAATGATTTGCTATCATCTTGTTTAAATTCAGGAGATTTTTGTTTAGTCAAATGTTCATCGGAAAATAATAACTTGTCCTCCGATTTTGTCGCAAAAATTCTTGATAAAAATGACGATTTTTTTAACGTAACATTCTTAAAAAAGAAGCCCGGGTTTAACAAATTTTATTTTCCTGAGAAAGAAGATAAGTGGCCAGTTCCAGCTGTTGATATTATTTCCAAACTTCCAATGCCAAATGATGTAGGTAGTACTTCCCGTACAGCTGGTATGTTCACTTTTAATTTTGATTTTTCGGCCTTTAAACTAGGGTGACTGAATTTCATTTAGCATATGAATATGAATATTTGCATATGAATATTTATGTTATGTCACAATTTTTCCTTTTTTTTTTTTCTATGATATTGAGACTGAAATTAAAACATTGAATTACATATAAAACTCAGAGTCCTATATTTTCTTTATTTTTTATTTGATGTTATGTTTTGAAATAATTTATTTTTTTGTTAAATAAATACATAAAAACAACTTGAATGCGTTTTTTTTAGACATGTCCAAAACTGCCCCAAAGCTGTCCAAAGGTGCCCCCCAGAGGGGCAGATTGGGACACTTTAAAGAGTTTATTAAAATGAAAAAAATATATATAAATCATAATTATACATATTCATTTGGATATCATATTGAAAGATAAAACAACAAGCAACTATAATTTTCAAAATTCGAAGGGATACTCCGCTTTTTAAGGGATCTAGAGCGATTGTTGTAAAAAGTGTCCTAAGGTGCCCCCCTCTCCCCTACTATCATTAGTCGTAAATGGAACAATTAAATCCGTTTACTTGAAGACTTTATGTAATTTTTTGACGTCATTCAATAAGGGCTTAAGTCAGAAAGTGCAGTTTCGAGAAAATGGGATTTTAAGTTTGCCTCATTATTTGCAACTACAACCGGATATTGTTTTTAAGGATGGAGAATAATAAAAAAATAATCGAAACGCTGACATATATGTACAGTGGCGGTCAATGAAATCGCAGCACCCTGATTTTCAATAACAAATATGGTTTTTGGTATGATTTTTTCGTTTTCAAAGTCATATTTTGTTGTGATTACTTTTCGCATATCATATTGTTTTCAAAAACAAGCACAATATGGTTTAAGTGCAGTATTAAAAATTGATAAGGACATTTCATTATAAAGAAACCTATTTTTATTAAAAAGAGATCATTTGCTTAAACTTTAATAAGGACAACTGACATAAAAACAAACGAATTTATTTAAACAAATTAACTTATTTTGGAAAATATGTTGGGTAACAATAGTTTTATTTATTTATTTAATATTTTGTGGACGCCCCTTTAGCTGCTATGACTGCGGCAATCCTCCTTTCCAGGATTTTCCACATTTTTCTTTAAAACCCGGTCCACCGTCGTACTATGGCGTCCTATTCTCCTAGAAATTTCCCTCGCCGATAATCCACATTCGGAAAGCCCCACAATCCGCGATTTTTCTTCTGGCGTCAACTTTGACATTTTTAAACTTTTTTTTTAAAATTCGTTTTTCACTGTTAATAACTTCCTTACACTTCAAAAGGTTGACACGAAATGAACAGAAAGTCCACATAGAAGCATAATTTACGTAAAATAAACCTAACGGTACCCCACAGAAGTAATGCGAAAGGGAAGAGTTAATTTTTGCTGGTGCTGCGATTTCATTGACCGACACTGTACATAGTGAGGTTAGGATACGTTAGGTTGCATTGGCTGCCAGTAACGATTAACATCACACTTATGCCTATAGAGGCCCATTATGATACCAAGGATCATGGGGATATCCATCCCCACTTATAGTTACTTTCGAACATTCACCATTTTATGACCATCTGTTAAAAGAAAACGGAAAATGATGTTAACTTTGAACGGACTGACTAGAAAAGGTTCGGCTGATTCAGTCTGTAAATATTTGTTGATGGCGTAACACGTGTTTAGAGCGCCCTTCTACAAGTGAATTATAAACCGAAGTATAGTTTGAAAAAAACCGGCCAAGTGCGAGTCAGACTCTCGCTCAAAGGGTTCCTTAGTTTTAAAACTATGTTGTTATATTTTGTTTAAATAACTGTTTCACAAAAACGAAAAGGACCCACCTCTATATTCACTTTACAAACTTATAATAAGTAATATTATTCACTATGAGAAATTGTATAAACATTAAGAACGCGGCTGAGTGTGTAGCGCGTCCATTAACCTTTTATGCGCTGTACTACTGAGTTTTTATATGGTAGCACAATTTCGGATAGCCTTTAATATTCCCAAAAATATTGCTAATCGAGTAGTGGTAATCTTTTTCAAAATTGGTCCAGTAGTTTACGAGTTAATCGGTTGAGAAATTGAATTTTTCGACATAAAATTTAATTTTTCGACGCGAATTTCTCAAAAACTATACAACTTACGAGATTCGCTAAGTTATCTTTTAAAAATAATAGTTCATTGTCTACAAACTATGATTTTTTAATATTTTCGACTTCAGTTTCTAGGAAGAACGGTTCTTGATGTTTTTATCGTGACAGACATTTTTGAGTTAGAGCGAACTTACATTGATTCCGTAAAATAGAAATAATAATGAAGTGCGGAACTTGTAATTTAAAAGTCGATAGAATCGATTTAAAAATCAAATATTCAAGCTGCGAAATATATTATCACGCACTTGAAAATGATTAAAATTATCAAACTTGAAAAACGAGACATCGAGTATTTCGAGAACATCAAACAGGGCTTTGAATATAAAGGCCCCGACCCAAAGACTGCGTCAGTGCGCTACTGCGTGCGTTTCTAGTGACAGCTCGATAGAATACACGCATTCTGATGGAAGGTGGCCCATATCCATAACCAACGCATACAAAAACGCCGACGCCGAAAGTAGGTCGTAGGGTCTCTTCACCATGCTATTGCGTACGCAGATGACTTGGTCGCGTACAGATCAGGACCAAAGATCGAGGTCATTGCAATTCTCTTGCAACGTGACTTCGATAAGATTCAGCGATATTGTGACGACTGGAAGTTGAAGATCAACTTGCATGTCGAAATGTAGTCAGATACCTCGGGCTCTGGCTAGACCAGTATCTGTATTTTAACAATTATATAGATGCTGCTCTGGCCAGAGCCAGAGGCGCTTTTGCCCTTACAAAGAGACTGTTTTATAGCAGCCAACTCGAGGGTAAAGGTTATCTGCTACACGGCCCTTATACGGCCAACTATAGCATATGGTTGTCCCGTGTGGTTCAACGTCGGACCAAGTTCGATGGAAAGGATTCGGGTGTTTGAGAGGGCTTGTCTTCGGGCTTGCCTTCGTTTATACAGAACACCAGAGTCTGAGTACAAAAAATTCTATTCCAATGAGGTCCTATACAATAGGGCTAACTTAATAAGAGTGGATAATTTCCTGATCAAGATGACTCGAAGGCACATTGCAAGAGCAATGAGTTCGATGAATAGCCTGATCTTCGGGGCTTATTACCCTAATTTCACGTACCATGAAAGAGTGCGCCTTAACGGCTTCGTTCCACCAGAAGCGTTCCTTTATTTTGACCAACAGGGTCTGATCCAGGATAGATCAGCGGTACCGCTAATCTTCCATGTTGCTCGCAAGACTGTGGATAGGCGGCTCAACTACGACAGAGACGTCGCACAGATCCAAACGGAGCGCCTCCGGTTTAGTAGGTCGGTTTCGGGGCGCGATGGGTACGATGTTGAGCAGCAGCATCAGAAATTCTGGTGGCTGCTGGAAGGAGATGGAATTCCCTCGTCGATTCCGTTTGATCCGGGGTAAGCCCCAAGGCAAAGTTGGCCGCTTGTGTATTTATATATGTATATATTTATGCCGTGGCCGGCTTACATAGGTTTAGGTAGTATAGGTAGTGTTAAGTTTTATAAAAAAAAAAAAAAAAAAAACATAAAAAAAAAAAAAAAAACTGCACTGCACTTTGCAAACACAAACAAAATATAAAAACAAATAAAAACCACAAAAAAAAATTATTAAATAACACAGCACAAAAACAAAAAAAAAATGCGTATTTAGTTACGTAGCTAGAGTTAAGATAGGTTAAGTAGTTGTAAGTTTTATTTAAGGTAGTTTTAATTAAAAATCAAAAATTGTCATTTTGCTAAGTTTTTTCCAAAAAAAATTTTCTTAGCTTTTAAATTGTAAATTCAATTAAAATTCTATATTATAAGTTAGGTTACGTCGAAAGACATAGTATAAGTATTAAGTTTAGCTTAGAGTGCCCGTGTAGGGCCAGTAAGTTAGAGTAAGATAGTTAAGTTAGTTAAGCTAGTTTTAAGCACTTTTGTCTAGCATGTAAGTAATAATTGAATTGATAAATAAAAATGCATTAAAAATGAAAATGAAATGACGCCGAAAGTAGGTTTACTTTCTACTTTTATCTCTGCGCTGTGCTTTGGGTGTTCACACATTCACGCAATGAAGTTCACACATTCACATATTATAGTTCACGCATTCACAAATTGAGAGTATGCATTTTAATTGGTGGAAGCATAGAGAAATATAGAGAAACTGTCATCGATGTTGACAATCAGCTGACATAAGCTTGAAAAGAAAACACTTTCAACCAGTGCTGTCGGTTGTACTACAATAGTAGTTTTGTATACCCATCTGCAGTCCGTACTACACTTGTCTTAAGTCGTTTTGTTTGGGCTTTTCAGATTTTGCTCTCAGATCTGAGATTTTTCGTGTTGAATAGAAAACAAACGAGATTGATCTGATTTTCTGCAATTGGATTAGTGTTTCATTTGATATTTTGTTCGTAAAAGGAAATAAATAAAAAAGAAAAATAATAAATACATTTTGAAATGCACTTTCTTTCTTTGTATTTTCTAGTTTTTTCTGATAATATTTGTGTTAATTAATACCTAGCATTTTGATGTGCTGCGTTTAAATTTCGTATAAAATGTTTTGACATTAGTGCAAGTAGGTGTAAATCTCGAGTTGAATCCGAAATTCACAAAAATTGATCTCGAGCAAATAAAAGTTTTTTTTTGGTTGGTTTGAAAATTTAAATTGTACTAGGGCGATAAAAACTGCTCGAGATAAAAAAAAAGTGAAAATTAAAAAAAGAAAAAATCAAACCCAGTGAGGTTCAGATAATTTTGTTTCTGATTCCAAACCAATTACCATTTTCATAATTTTTCTCATATGTGAATATTGGTACTATGTACTTTCATTCGAAAACTACCATCATGTTATCAAAAATTTAGCACCCAAAAAATTGCCACAACGACAGCTCTGCTTTCAGCAATAGCAAAATGTCATCGGCTGTCATCTTTCAGCGCTGGTCCTGGTATGTGACGCATTCTATGGGACGGCTCTCTGCGGTAAACGTTAACGCCAACGTCAGCGTTCTAAACACCGACGTTGATGCAGTCTATGGGTCGGGGCCTTAAAGGTTGTGATTCCCTGCGAAGAAAACCAATTCTAGCAGATCACGCTCATTTTTCAGTTCTCGAAAAATCACCTCTTACCCCGACCGCTTCAAACAACTCATCAGACCACCATGGTCCAACTGCTTGTATTTACTTTGCCCAGTCCATCAATTATTTGTTCTCCTTCATCTCAGGAATCGACCGCAGCCCATTGTCCGTTACTCTTCAAATACTGTTGTGAGATTATTAAACTCCAAAAGTTAAATACTGATGCGATCAAAAAAATCGAATTGTTGGAAGATTGGAACAAAACAATGCATCTCTTACAAAGAAAGTCGACGTGCTTGAAGTGAAATTGGACGTTTTAGAGCAGAGAGAAAAGCAGTGTGTGGTGGATATTATTCGGTTACCCAGTGTGGGTGGACAACGATAACGTAACTGAAAAAGTTCTCAAGCTATTTAATGAATGTGTCGGCAAGCAAATCAATTCTGGTGAAATCAAGCATTGCTATGTAAAACATGTAAATGGCAAGGGAAACACCGATAAAAAAGTCGTGTGTGTGAAATTCTCTGCATTGTCAAGTGTTGGGAAATCTGCCCTCGTCAAATTTTTGTTTATTATTTTAGCATTTTCATTAGAGTATAAAAAGGAAATAGTTTGGCAGCCGGTGGTAGCTAAGCTACCGCACGAAGATCTGACACGGGTGTGGATACACGCTACGAAGGTGTGAGAATTTATCGACACAGGTTCAGGTACGCACTACGACTGTTGGTGAAATTACCGACACGGGGGCGTGTACGCACTACGAGCGGTGGAGAACTTGAATAAAAGCTTCATCCAGCACCCGAACCACGCCACCATTTTTTTTTTCTATTCAAAGATCAGTTCGAAAGGTTGCTGCCCTTAAATATACCTATCCTACCTAAACCTACGTAAGCCGGCCACGGCATCACTACTACATAAATAAACATAAAAGGCGGGCAACTTTGCCTTGGGGCCTACCCCGGATGCGTATTGCCATACTTCTTATCAGCACAGACGTCGGTCGCTCTGCTATAGTCTGTGCTGAGCTACATATTGCTCCTCAAATTTCAGAAAATCAAAATATATGCTACCACGGACTGCTCTGTAATCATATGCGGTTTGCTTTTTTAATTAATGAAAAAGCTGAGGCAAACCATGTGCTACTACAGATTGTTCTGCGATCGTATGTGATTTCGCTGTAGATAACTTTGTAAGTGATTAACAGAGTTTTCAGAAAATTAAAAACGGAATGAATTTACGGCAGCTATTAGCTTATTTGTTTGTAATTATTTCGCCTTAAATACATTTCTGCGATCACTATTTCGCTTTATCTTATTTGGCAAAATATTATATTATTTGAATTTTTAATTTGTTTGGCTTTCAGTTTATCACATGTTAACAATTTCGCGCGAAATAAAATTATAACTGCATTTAAAATTTAGTGTTTTTTGGCATTCGGTTGATTTAAGTTGATACATATTAGGGTATAAACAGAACAAATGAAATATAACAGTAGAACTCGCATGTAATTTGATTTCGTAGGAATATGACAATCGAAGGCACACGAAGTGTCTGTTACCGCAAGTACTTTGCTCTTAAATTTCAGAGCAGAATATATATCGACTCAGATAAATAGCGTTTGCTCTGATAAAGAATATAGTCTGCTTTGCACTTGAATAAGCGTACTATAATCTATTGCAGAGCGACCGATGTTTGTGCTGCTATAGTGGCTGGCTAAATGATCAATTCCATACCGATTCTTTTCAGTGAGACAGGTACATTTTATGTGAGTTAAAACGAGAAGGGTTGATTTCAGCAAAAGCATACTGAAGATCCACTTTCAATATGAATTCTCGGTGGAAGATGCATGTTCTTTTCTCAAAGCATTTCATTTCTCAAACATTTTTTAATTTTTTTCCGACCGTCGGAGGGTTCACATCACGGAAAACGCAAAAATGTAGTTCTCTGTGTAGGACGGAATACGGAGGTTGTGTGTTCTGTTTTCAAAACGTTTCCGTCAACACATTTTGTGTGTAGCCACGGGGAAATTTTCAATACCTATTATGCCATTGACCGTGTAACCACCGTCATAGAGTATGGCAATACGCACCACGGATCGAACGGAATCGACGAGGGAATTCCATCTCTTTCTAACAGCCACCAGAATTTCTGATGCTGCTGCTCAATATCGTACCCATCGCGCCCCGAAACAGACGTACTAGACCGAAGGCGCTCCGTTTGGCTCTGTGCGACGCGACGTCTCTATCGTAGTTGAGCCGCCTATCCACAGTCGTGGGAGCAACATGGAAGATCAGCCAAAATACTGATACTGGTCTAGCCAGAGTCCGAGGTATCTGACTACATTTCGACATGCAAGTGGCCGCCCGTGTCATCCAACGATTGCGAACCTCCGCCAATTCTTTCTGGTGTCCCAAGAGGCCGCAGACAACGGCGTCCGAAATAAGTTGGTTTCTGACTTCTGGAATTTGATCTTCAACTTCCAGTCATCACAATATCGCTGAATCTTATCGAAGTCACGCTGCAAGAGAATTGCAATGACCTCGATCTTTGGTCCTTATCTGTACGCGACCAAGTCATCTGCGTACGCAATAGCATGGTGAATAGACCTTACGAGATCACTTGTGTAAATATTGAAAAGGATCGGTGAATTAACCGCACCTTGTTGAAGACCATTTTTAATTTCAAACATACCAGCAGAGGTCACATTGCCATTTTTCACAATGAGCCGCCAACTTGTGAGCATATAAGTGTGGTTTACTTATTCTCAGCCTGCTCAGCTTGTAAAAAAGTCCCTCTAGCCAAACGGTGTCGAAGGCTTTTTCCAAGTCAACCAGACAGGCACCCGTGCATTGTTTCTTGCTTTTGTTCCATTGAATATCCGATACGAGCTTAGACACGGCATGTATGGTATCATGCCCCGCCTTAAAACCGAATTGGTTATCTGGAATTATATGTTTGTTCTTAACCCACGTACTCAGGGCTCTATCCACCACTTTTTCGAATACCTTGCTGATGTTCGGAAGGAGACTTATTGACCGAAAATTTGCCGGATTGGAATTGTCCTTACCCCTTTTAGGGATAGCATGCACTACTGCTGTTTTCCAATGCGCTGGATAATGTGCATTATTCAGCACATTATTAAACAGAATGCAGTAAATGTCTACCGCTTCTAGAGGGAGATGTCTAAGCATAATGTTAGATATTCCATCGATTCCCACTGACTTCTTCTTTCTCAATGATTCGAAGATCGCTTGGAGCTCCACCTTCGATAAGAACGGGGGATGTAACCCTTCGTTGGCGATGGCATTATTTGCGCTATTGTCTTCATTGAACTCGGTGAAACCGATGTCCTCTGATCGCCATTGCTGTAGTTCATTTCGAAGGTAGAAGTTGTGCACAAGGACTCGATTCTCCAGGTCATGGTTCGGGCAAATACTGCTATTCACCTTATACACTTCCTGAATTTTGCGACATGGAAGGTCGTTGAGATTTTTCCTCCGAAATATTTTATTTATTTGCGGGAACATACTGGGGCTGTTGGCTTTTACAGCCCCAAGTTTTTTGTTCCAGTGCAGATTTACCACTAATCGGTAGTTTTCTTTTATTAACTGTTGGAGATTTTTAATCAACGTCTTCAGTGTCCTAATCTCTGAGTTTTCTCTATCAGTAAACCGTCTGTACAAGGTTTTTAGTCTCGACAGCAGTCTACTTTTCTGCAGTGTGCAGTGCGTTAATTGTTGCGTTGCGGTATATCCCTACATTGTCAGTTTTTTGATGTTGAGGTATCGTCCTGTCCATCGTTTGTTTTATGGTCTCGTCCATTTGTTTTAGGTATCCATCAATCTCCTCACTTGACAAATTCCTATTGGACGATGGGTTAAGTGAGTTTGAGGAGAGTTTGACCATCCAGTTTGCTATTGGGTGACAGCTGAACCAGGAAGGACGGTTATTTCCGCTTCTCCCTTTTGGCCCTTGCTGTGGTGAAAGGCTGGACCCCTACAAATTCGAGCCCATCACACGTCTTTTCTTTGAGCATTCTTGTGAGCATAGTTTGCAGCTTTTCCCCCTTCGGGGTGAAGGAGAAGAACTCAGTCGTCGAATCCGCTAACAGTTTTTTAATTTTATTATATTGCTCCACTGTATTGCAGTGGAAAGTATGCTTTTCATTACTTATTCTTTTAATAAAAAAAATTGTTGCCTATGGCCGACTTACATAGTTCTATTGTCTCCTTCAGTTCCATTTTGAAGGTGTTGATTGGGGGCACCTTTTCCCTTGTTGTCTTCTGTTGTTGTTGTTGCTGTTGCTGCTGCTGGCTCTGCTGCTGTTGTTGTTGCTGCTGCGGTTTCTCCTGATTCTGCTGCTGTCGTTGCCGTTGTTGTTGCGGCTGAGGTAGCTGTTGCTGCTGTTGTGACAGCTGTAGCTGCTGTATTGACAGCTGTTGCTGCTGTTTTGACAGCTGTTGCTGCTGTTGTGACAGCTGTTTCTGCTGCCGTGGGTTCCCACAGCTTTGGGAGCTTCGATTTTCGTTTGACTGCTGCTGTTGTTGTTGCTGCTAGAGCTGCAGCGTGATTTGTTCTGCTGGCTGTTGTTGCTGTTGTTTTGCTGCTTTCGCTAGAGCTCCATCTCCTGCTCCTTAACTCTTCTGGCCACTTGTTTAGCTTTAATGATAAGCACTTTTTGCTGCAGGTCTCTTATGCTGCGGCTTAAGAGCTCCAGTTCGTCATCTTCATCGTCCGAGTCTGAGGACGCCAGGGATGCGAAGCTGTTACTGGTGCTGTTGTAATGCCCTTCACCACCGTCTGAGACGTCGGCGAATCTATCGCCATCGCCTCATCGCTTACGTTGTTGTTTTCTTGCTGCTGCTGATGTTGGTTGCGCCCCCCCGCTCCGCTTCCACAGGCAGCTGTTCTGCAGAAGCCGACAGAGAGTGCTTTCCCATGTTGGAATTCGTCTCAGCGACCTCCTCCTCTTTCCGTTGGTGACCGGATTCCTCTGACACATCATCGCCTGATATTGTTTTGTCCGCTGTTCCCGTTTGTTGGGAAGTGGACGTTTGGCCATCAGCCATCACCGGTACTATCGGCTGTTGCCGACCACTTTGGTTTAGTTATTAAATTAAAAAAACACAAGAAAGTTTTTTCCCCGACTGGGATTTGAAACTCGGTCTACTGGGTGACGGCTCACCACTAGGCTACCGAGCTAATTAGGATTTGCTGGGCAAATGTTTTACTTGACACACTGACTGTTCGTTTGGAAGCCGAAACACGTCTACTCTCCACGACTGCGTTGGACCGTTAAGCTAGCGCCCTTATGAAGATCTTTGGTTCCAAATCGAGCCCAAATGGATGAAAGTCAGCGGAGCCAGTAAAAGTAAACAACATTAAGCAAAAGAGAAAATGCAGGAAAGGTGGCGTGATTTCTTCACCCACACAAAGGAGTTGTGCCATCAGAAACATTATGGCCGATTTCCGACTTTGCAATTTCGACCAGATTTAGCTAATAAAATTCCGTTAGTCTCACACATATTTTTGCAAAAATTCGAATTTGAATTTTAAGCCCAAAATTGGAATTTTGCTGATTGGGTCGGGCCTCAAATTGGGGAAAGCGGAAGTGACAGGAGATGTGATCCTGTCGTGGTGTGGGTGATGAGTCATTGCCACACCGACAAGTATAAAGGCGAGTGGACGCTAGACTCGCTCTCTTTCTGTGTTCGGAAAACGGCGACCTTAAAACCCGACACGACGCGGCTAAACCATATAACAAGGTAAAAGTTTTAAGTGCGAAAAAAAACTGTGAAAAGTAAAAATTTAAGTACGAAAAACAAAGTAAAAACGAAACGTGAAGAAAGAAGCGTCCAAACAGAAAGAAACGTGAAAAGAAAAAAAAAAGTAAAGAAACGTGCAAAAATAAAAAAGTGAAATTCCCCACGTGCCCCTGTGTAAAAAAGTGCATAGAAGAGAAAAAAAAAATATTAACCCCCACACGTGCCCCTGGTAAAAAGTGCACATAGAAAAAAAAAAGTATAGTAACTACGCATCAATAAAAAGATCTCCTAAGACAAGCGAAACAAAATCTAAAGTGTAAAAGAATATATATAAAAGTGAAAATCGCCCCTATAGTGCCCCTGAAAGAAAAGTAAACGAAACGTGCAAAAAGAAAGAAACGTGAAAAAAAAGAAGAAAAGAAACGTGCAAAAATAAAAAAAGTGAAATTCCCTAATAATATAATAAATAAGAAATAAAACACACGTGTCCTCCTTCCCCCCTGAATTTACAACAAAAAGTGAACCCCTCGACAATGGACGCAACTCCTCGCACGGAACTCGCCGAATTACTGCAGCAGGCACAAAGCGATCTGTCATTGGCCTCCTCTTTGTGTCCGCTAGAAAGTTTGCGGAGAAGGAATTTGGAAGCTCAGGTGGGGTAGCTGGAAGGACAAATTCTCGACTGAACGCCGAGATTAGCACGAGCAAGCGTAAACGGTGGTGCCATTATTGCCTTGAAGAAGCCACCTACTTCCAGAGCACGATCGGCCACTTCTACTGCGACCTCATTTGCGAGGAGTTGGATGGGATGAAATAAACGCAAAAATCCCCAACCTAAAGTGACAAAGAGCAAAAAAATAGATAAATAAGTACAATAAAGAAATAGAAACGTAAAAATCCCCAACCTAAAGTGACAGAAAAAAAAATAAAAAATTTCAGTAAATAAAATAAAGAAAGTCGAAAACCAAACCCATACCCAGTGACCCAGTGAAAAAAATCCGGTCAAGTGCAAGTTATACTTGCGCAATAAGTGTTCCGTAAAGGTTCAATCACATTCAAATTTAAGTGCAAAAAGTACACAAAATGCGAAAAATATGTTCTTTCTCTATCCGATACAATAAATATTCTTAGCACTCCGTCGCAGGTTTCTGAAAGTAAAACAATTCAAAGCTGAGCACAGTCTAGCTCTCACGTTTTAAAAATGTTCAACTATATAACACTCTCAAAACATTATCAAAAACAAACACCAAATTGAATAGTTCTAAGTACAACTATTCAAATTTTGCACTCACACACGCAAAATCTCTACAAAAAAAAAAAAGAGAGAAAAACAACAAATACATAAAGTAAGTACCTACATACTAGGAATGGGTACAAAAAAAACGAACTGGTTTAAAAAACCGTTTTTCATCCCGTAACGACGTAACCGTTTTTTTTATAATAAAAAAAACAGTTTAAAAAGTAACTACATTTATCTACTTTGCGTTTGCACATTGAAAATTCATTGAAAAAGAAACCAAAGGCAAACGAACCCAGCAAACTAAAAAAATAACAAACCAAAGAATACACAATTCAACACAGGTGTGCGAATGAATAATTCTGTTACGCACACATGAAAACGGATAAAGTATATGCAAACAGTCGGGAAGGTGAAATTACAAAAAAATTAATAGAAAAAAAACTGTCGAAGGTAATGCAGTTCTGATAATTGGGTTTCCATCTACATTTTATAATCGATGTTTGTGATTTTATTTAAATTTTTCTGATCGATATTTTTGGAGATACATCCTCAGACAGCGATTTTTTAAGGTTTTTTTGAAAAAGTGTTAAGAAAAAAGTAACACAAAAAAATATTTTATACATTTTTGAATTCGTGCTTTAAGTAGCTTTCATTTGACATCACACACGATGACCTCAACATTAAATTAAAAAAGTTTTTTTTTTAACATTTCACTTATTCCCCCAAAACTAGCCCCCAAGTCGAAATTCAACTTTTTAAGTTCATGTCAGTGTTTGGGCCACTAATTGCTATAACTGTTCCAAATTTCAATAGTCTACGTCAAATGGTCTCTGAGAAAAAGGCCTGTGACAGACGGACAGACAGACAGACAGACACCGAACTGATTCCATTAGTGTTCCGTTTTGGTACGGACGGAACACTAAAAAATGGGAAAAATAAATAACAGAACAAAAAAAAGAAGATGAAGTAAAATGAAATACACAACAGGACAACCACAACATTCAACATGCTAGAGACGAGATCATCAATTCCATCAGCTGTTCCAGTGCAGTAAAACCAAACGTCCCATTTTTATCCATTTATTATATACACCCAACCTATGATATTCCCTTTTGCATGTGAGAATTGATAGCGAGTGTAGGTACGCCTAAAAACCTAATATAAATGTCATTTAATATTTTGGTGTTCATGCGGTCAGCGGGCAGTTTGAGTAGCTGTCACCCAAATACTTAAATGAGTGATACCAACACCCAAACTAGGGTTGCCAAATTTAGTTTTTTTTGATATTTTTATTTTGGGTTCGAATTCAGTTTTAATTCTTGGTGAAAATCTAATTTTTCGGAATTAATTGTTAATTGTTTTCAAAATTTTATTATTAGGATTAGTTTTAGTTTAATTTTTATAAATAAATCTTGCGGATATTGCCATAGAATTATTGTTTAATTTTTTTGCAAAATTGTATTTATGGATTTAGTTTAGAATTTTTTTTTCTTTTACTACTTGGAAATTTGTTTTTCACCTGATGACGACTTTTAGTTTTTTTTTCTAATCCATTTTTGTTTTTTAAATTTTGGGTTTAGTGTCCTTGAAAATTGAATTGTATTAAAGAAATTTGTGTAAAAGTTACCCGTTACCTTTCTTTATGGCAATAGTTTTTTTTTTTGCTATCTTGGGTACTAAGAATGAATCTAAGTCTCTTCTTCTGAATAAATATTAATTAGTATGGATACGAATAAATTGATTGCCTTGTAAAACAAAATTAAAAACTTGAAATGTTGTGGTTTTTTTTTTGTGTGATTTTGGGTTCCACTCCTTCATACGATTGATGCTTTCTGACGGATTCAGGGAAGTGCTGTTCCTTTCCTTTATTTACAGGTCACGAAGCTCGATATGAGAAAATTTTAGGTATTACCCAAGGGGCAGATGACAGTGCCAAAGGCGAATAAGGGGTGAAATGAGGATCGAGCACGGCTGAACTAGTTCGTCGTTGTTTAGTGAGAGGCCATCTTACAAATGTGAGGACATGGTGGCCAAGGTTATATCGCGCCGGAAGTGGTGTGATATTGAGGTGGGTACAACCTCATAAGGGGGAGCCAACGACACCTTTTGCTCTCCCCACCCACTGAAATCAAATTAACGTAACTTCATAATAAATAATCAAAATAAATAAATAAATACTATATAGAGAAAATAATGAAAGTAGTGTACGAGTTGAGTGTACAAAGAATTTAAAAGAACATTCGAATAAAAACCATCGTCATTATAACGTCTTACGTTTATTCGTTTCATTTGCATATATATTTAATAGTTTGGTTTTCTTTGTTTGTCCAATAAAAATACATGTCGTTAACATTTGGTCCTTCGAGCCTTTTATTATAATATACATTTTTTCACATCTAATTTAATGCTTTATTGTTATTTGTTTGACAAAAATTGAAGATATTGAACTTTGACAATAAATTCAATAAATAGTATTTGTGGCAATTAAGGTTAGGAAGTGCAATACTACATATAATAGAACTTAACTATAAACTATAAAATTTAAATCTATTGACATTTTGTGTGTGTGTTAATCGAAATTTAACGCGTCGTGCAACGAAAAATCGCCAGAGACATTTATCCAGAATCCAACGAATTGAGGAAATTCTATCTGTGACGTCTGAGGGAACTTTTGCGATTACTCAACTAGCAGCTAAAGCAAGTAAGTTTTGCTTTGTTTTAATTAAAATACACATAGATATATAAAAATAATAAATAATTAAATATACGTACAATGATTTCTGAAGGAAATTTCAAATGCGGGTTATTGCAAAAAGGGGTTTTAACATTGGTAGTAAATAGCTTAACTAGTTTTAAAAATGCCGCCAAAAAACGCAAAATACAACCATACGTCGCAAGTCGCCTCGACATGTTAGAGGAGAACATGCGAGTTGCTAGGGAGTATCACCAAGCAATTGTAGGAGGCGGAAGGTTGGAGGCAGAGCTAAAATTGGAAGAGTTAGTAGTGGTGTACGAACAAATAACAGAAATTTACCTGGAGTATCATACCGATTTACTAGAAGCATTGGAGAAATGCTCACAAGCAGCAATGTCTACTGCGATTGTGCCACCAGGTGAATCTACGACATCTAGCAACAAAATTAGACTTCGTGAAATCGACATTCCAAAGTTCAGCGGTTCGTATACAACATGGAAGTCCTTCCAGGGTTTGTTTCAGTCCATGGTCCACAAGAACGCGTCCTTAAGTGATGTTGACAAGATGCATTACTTAAAGTCTTGTTTAAAGGGAGAGGCTGAGCGGTTGCTGCAACATTTACCGTGCGATGCCGGCAATTATGCAAAGGCGTGGGAGCTATTAACTTTGCGCTACGACCACAAACGAGTTCTGGCCAATGCCCAACTAAAGTTGCTTTTCGGACAATCATCATTATCAAAGGAATCTGCGAACGGACTGAAGGAGTATTTAGATACGTCTCAGGAGTGTGTCCACGCATTGTCGAATTTGGGTTTACAGGTGGAACATTGGGATGCGGTGTTGATTTACGTTCTTCTTCATAAACTGCCGAATTCCACCCAACAGTTGTGGGAAGAGAAGTTGGGGAACCTCAAGGAGCTGCCAACGTATAAACAATTTACCCAATTTTTAGAAACTCGTTTCCGCACTCTTGAGGTAGTGGATCACCAGGACCTGAAAGGGACTTCAAAGCTTGTCAACACAAGCAACCGATCGTATATAGAAGCACATAGGGTTCTTTTGGCAAAAGCATCTTCTGGGGATGTGATAACCTGTAAATTGTGTCATCAAGGGCAGCATGCGCTGAGGAAATGCCAACGATTTTTAAATTTAAATCCCAATCAGCGAAAACAGGCAGTTCGTAATGCAAGAGTTTGTGACAATTGCCTCGGTTACAACCACATAGCACGAGAATGTCCAAGCATTAAAAGTTGTTACTTCTGCCAGCAACGTCATCATTCTCTTCTGCATGTTCATGATGTTAATAACAACAACTACCAAAACAACCAGAGCAATAATGCACAGACAACAATGACACAATACTCACAACAACCTAGACCAGGTGGTACACACTCATATCAAGCTGGTTTAAATCCAAACCGGCATGTACTTCAGCCTTCGCAGGAATCGCAGACCAGACCAGCTGGTACACAATCATATCAAGCTGGTTTAAATCCAAACCGGCATGTACTTCAGCCTTCGCAGGAATCGCAGACCAGACCAGCTAGTACACAATCATATCAGGCAGGTTTAAATCCAAACCGGCATGAATTTCAGCCTTCGGAGGAATCACAGCCATCGACGAGTAGTCGACTTAACAATTTTTACACATTTTCGCAGCGAGCAAAGGTGCTATTGGCAACAGCAGTCGTAAGGGTGAGATCAGCTGATGGACGTTTCCACGATTTGCGAGCTTTAACCGATCCCGGATCAGAAGCAACATTTATCTCCGAAGCTGCGGCACAGTTGTTGAGGCTTAAAAGCATCGTACATTTGTCGAAGTATCTGGGTTGGGGATGGTCAGCAGCGGCACAACACAAAACTATGTCGATATTATGTTTGCATCGCGACATTCGACGTTTATGAGCTCCGCGAGAGCGTTCGTATTCAAGTCACTGACTGGGCGTCTGCCGGCCCAACGAGTGATACCTGACAAATGGCAACACCTTTCCGGTTTGCATTTGGCAGATCCTGAATTTTATATTCCAGCTCCAGTCGATTTATTGTTTGGAAGTGACATTTTTGCCGAAATCCTCCTTCCAGACATCATGCGCAGTGAAGACCACATCGCTCCGATTGCGCAAAAGACACGGTTAGGATGGATAATCCTCGGCAAAGTTCCAGCTGAGAGTCCACAACGCCTACATAGTTTCGTGCAATTCACAGACCTGAGTTCCCAGCTACAAAAATTTTGGGAAATGGAGGAGGAACCGTTCCAGATCAGGGATCGTGAAGAAGATATGGTTTGTGAAGAGCACTTCACCATTCATACCAAACGTTTATCCGACGGACGTTATCAAGTGATGCTACCTTTTAAGGAGGAAGGTTATCCAAGGATGGGGTCCAGTAAGCAATGCGCGTTACGTCGATTTTCGAATTTAGAGGTTAGGTTAGCGTCGAATCCGAAACTGCATGAAAGCTACAGCGCTTGTATGCGGGAGTATATAGAGTTCCAGCATATGGAGGAAGTGGATCTAGTGGATGATGCGATACTTCAAACCCCGTATCATTACTTCCTGCCACACCATGCTATTTTTAAGGAGGCAAGTTCAACTACAAAGTTAAGGGTCGTGTTTGACGCAGCAGCAAGGACATCGGATGGTATGTCCTTGAACGATCGTATGCTTGTGGGTCCAAAACTGCAAACAAATATCATAGATCTACTTTTGCGATGGAGGACTTATCAGTGACATTTACGGCAGACATCGAAAAGATGTACCGACAGGTTCTGGTAAGCCCCGCTGATCGTTACTACCAACTGATTTTCTGGAGGGAACAACAAACCGCACCGCTGAAGGCCTACAAGCTGAACACAGTCACTTTTGGAACTGCGAGTGCTCCATACCTGGCGATCCGCATCCTGAAACAGCTGACTATGGACGAAGGTCACAATTTTCCCTTAGGAGCAAAGGCAGTTCGTGAGGACATGTACGTCGACGATTTGATAAGCGGAGCCGATTTTATAGAAGATGCCAGGCAAAAACGCAACGAAGCTCGTCAGTTGTTATCCTCGGCAGGATTTTATTTGCGGAAGTGGACCAGCAACGAAAAGGCATTGGTTGATGACATTCCGAAACGAGACCGCGAAATCGATTTTGAACTTCCGTTTGAGTCATTGAACCACGTTAAAACATTGGGAATTAAGTGGTTCCCACTGAGTGATTCATTTTCATTCCAGAATCTTCAACAGGACACCAATGAGATAACGAAAAGGTCAA
Source organism: Brachyopa scutellaris (assembly GCA_949775065.1). Lineage (NCBI taxonomy): Eukaryota > Metazoa > Arthropoda > Insecta > Diptera > Syrphidae > Brachyopa > Brachyopa scutellaris. The sequence continues at coordinate 41,544,740 of OX459113.1, read as the reverse complement.
TGCTGTCTACAATAGCCAAATTGTTTGATCCACTTGGCTGGATTTTACCTTGCATCATCAGTGCCAAAATTATGATGCAGCAACTTTGGAACCTGGGTTCGGATTGGGACGATCCAATTCCTTTACAGTTAAGAGGTCCATGGGAAGCTTTTCGCCGAGAACTTCCACTGATAGAACGCATCAAAATCCCAAGGTGGATCAACACGATGCAGAACAACAAGGCGGTCGAGTTACATGGTTTCTGCGACGCTTCAATGAAGGCTTTCGGCGCAGCGATATACATTCGGATTCTGGACAGCGATGACAATACTCACATTCACCTCCTCATCTCAAAGACAGAAGTAGCTCCGTGCAAAAGGACCGTGTCTCTTCCACGCCTAGAACTTTGTGGAGCAGTAGTTTTAGCCAAGTTACTTCAGTACACCGTCGAAGTGTTAGGAGTTCAAACGACATATGCATGGACAGACTCCATGATTGCCTTGGCTTGGATACGTTCACCCGCCTCAAAATGGGACACGTTTGTAGGCAATCGTGTCTCAGAGATCCAGCGCCTAACAAAAACCGATTCATGGAGGCATATACCAACGCACCATAGCCCTGCTGATTTGGCATCACGAGGTGTCCTACCTGGAGCTCTAGAATCTCTGGACTTCTGGTGGCGAGGACCACAATTTCTACAAAGCCAATGGGAATTTGAGGCTCCTGAACAACCATACAACATAGACACAGACGAAGAAAAGCGTGCAGTCAGAACACATTGTGCTCAAGGAAGCGACGTCAATAGTGTCATTGAAGTGGTTCGCCATTTTTCACACCTCTCAAAAGTGGTAAGGGTCTTAGCTACCTGTTTGCGATTCGCCCATAACTGCAGAACCACCAAAAATGAGAGAAATTCGGAGCCACTTGGACCACAAGAATTAAACGCAGCAACCATGCTTGCAGTCAAAGCAGCACAAAGAGAGATGTTCCCGACTGATCTGATTGAGATGGAGACAACAGGCAAAATCCCAAAGACTTTGCGCGCATTAAATGGATTCATCGATGCCCATGGGATCTTGCGTGTGGGAGGACGTCTGCAAAACTCGGTTCTATCCTATGAAGAACAGCATCCCACCATGCTTAAATCTACACACCACTTCACCAACCTTGTAGTACGAGATGCCCACCACAAAACGCTTCATGGTGGAATCCAGCAAATGGTTGCCTACATAAGACGGACTTACTGGATTGGACAAATCAAGCGAGTTGTAAAGTACCACATCCATAGATGCAAGGATTGTTTTCGGCAGAAGGCTAAAGAAATGCAATAGCTTATGGGCAGTTTACCATCAACCAGGGTCCGTATGGCCAGACCATTTAGCCATACTGGCGTCGATTACGCAGGACCAATCGAAATAAAATCATGGAAAGGTCGCGGTGGTAAAACATACAAAGGATATTTCGCACTTTTCATCTGTTTAGCGACGAAGGCGATTCACATAGAGGTGGTGTCTGATCTAACCACTCAGGCTTTTTTGGCAGCATTCCGCCGCTTTACGGCATGACGTGGAGTATGCACTCAAGTGCATAGTGATTGTGGAACAAATTTTGTTGGAGCCAACGCCGAACTACAGAGGATGTTACGGGATGCGCACCACGACTGGAAGGAGATCGCTGGCACATTGGCGAATTTGGGTACCGAATGGCATTTCATTCCCCCTGCTTCCCCTCATTTCGGAGGATTATGGGAAGCTGGGGTGAAGTCGGTCAAGTACCATTAAAAAGAGTTGTCGGCCACGAGAGATTAACCTACGAGGAACTCGCCACGCTTCTGGCACAAATAGAAGCGTGTCTGAATTCAAGGCCATTATGTCCTCTCTCTGACAACGTCGAGGACTTGAAAGTTATCACGCCAGCACACTTTCTGGTCGGTGAACCCCTTCAGACCATACCACAAGGGGACAACACATTGCGGAAGATTGGCTATCTCGACCGCTGGAAACGGTTGCAATCATGTCTCGACACGTTTTGGCACAAATGGAACACAGAATTTGTCCCGACTTCAACAACGTCCGAAATGGGTAAGAATGGAAGATGAACCAAGGATCGGAGACTTAGTCCTAATCAAGGATGAACGTCTCCCACCATCTTATTGGAATTTGGCGAGAATCCAAAAAACTCATCCCGGTTCAGACGGATTGACTCGTGTCGTAACACTTAAAACAAAATCAGGCCTACTCAAACGACCGATCACGAAAATATGCTGCCTGCCAACAAACAAAAGCAACGAAGACAACACAATTCTATAATAACACAATAAATTTCAATTACGATCAATACCTTAAAAAACAAATATAAATATAATTAAACAACACCAGTAACCTATGTACAATAATATACAGTCCACATTTAACACAATATTTACAAACAAAACAAAAGAGGCATCGTATCGAAAACATGCAATTTCTTAATCTAAATTTCAATCAAATGCTCGAAGGACCAAATGTTAACGACATGTATTTTTATTGGACAAACAAAGAAAACCAAACTATTAAATATATATGCAAATGAAACGAATAAACGTAAGACGTTATAATGACGATGGTTTTTATTCGAATGTTCTTTTAAATTCTGTGTACACTCAACTCGTACACTACTTTCATTATTTTCTCTATATAGTAAGTTACATTATTTATTATGAAGTTACGTTAATTTGATTTTCAAATCTGTATGTTTATGTATTCTAAATGTATGTGTTTATTTACAAGTATATGTCAATTACGTTAATATGTCACGGAAATTTAGGCATTGTTGATACAGGGTGATCTTAGTTGTGGATTGTGTTCAACTCGCAACATTCTCCCCGCCTGTGAACGGAGTTCGCAAAATTCTTAACTTTGATTTCGAATAGCACCTTGCAGTAAACATCCTTCGGTTGACTAATCAGCTGAACGCCAAGTGCAATTCGTCCACCTCGATGATGGCTGTCGAAGTTTTGACCACCTTGCCGACCTTCTTCACTTTCATATTTCACATGTAAAGAGAGAGACGATTAATATTCTGACATATAAAAGGACATATTGCATATAATGGACAGACAAAGACCAACGTCAATCAAAGTTAACAGAGATAAACATTAATATGCGAAGACAATATGCGTCTCCCTTGCACTCATTGACTCATGCTCCATTCCATTCCAAATGCTGCTCAATGTTGATTTTGACGCCGCCATGAGATGATGATCGTGTGTTGTGTTGTATTAAATTATTGTTATTTTTGTTTTTTGTCCTTTGTTTTTGTATATTTAATTTTGTTAATGTGAATTAAATTATTGTTAAATATACAAAAACAAAGGACAAAAAACAAAAAAAATAATAATTTAATACAACACATTCGAAGCGCGAGGGGAAATAAGAAAAACTATATAGACGTCGCAATGTTTCGGGTCAACCCTATTAAATATTTTTCGAGAATTACCACCTCTCTCGTTGGCATAGAAATGCGTAACCCCGTTCGAGGATCTGTGGCAAGGACCACCATTCCGACGAGCTGGCCATTGGCGGAACAAGCATGCCTCCGGCCACGGAGAATCGGACACCCTTTCCGCTCTGCTGCCCAGACCGGCCCAAGGAGTCTTGTGGTCTTGGGTTCTAAGGGTAGCGTAGGAGAGGAAAGGCGGCGAAGGCCTTGCGGGTGTGACCGCGATGCGCGATACTTCACGTACACGACCTTTTTTTTGTAACTCGCCGGTTGTGTGATATTTTTTTTTTTTGTTAATTTTCACCGATGATAACATTTTTGTACCTTTTCCGTCCGCAGACTTCTTTCATTCGTTACACAAGGAAAGAGAAAATTATGAGTAAAATACGCTCACAATATATGGAATTGAACTCAAACATTTTCAATGGACACCGGTGAGCGGTGACAGTAACAAGTAACCACAACGTCAGCCGCAGAATCTTTATCATCGATTCTCTTACATTTTACACTCGATCTCTAGTAGAGAAGACTAAGGAGCTAAAAGTAACAGCAAATGCAAATACGATAGGGTGAAGATTTCATCTGTATTCATCAGGAATGAAGAAGGCGATAATCTTAGTTTTGAAGATTTTTCCAAACTTAAAGTGTCTTTCTTTCTATTTGTATACTTTTATTTTTTTATTTTTTATTTGTATCTTTCATTTTTTTGAACTAACAAACAATGTCAAGTTATAATGTAGTTAGTTCCTGTTCTAGTCCTCATAATACCTTATTTATAAATAATGCAAAATGCCTATATCTATAATATAGAACATCCGAACCAAGAATGTTTTTCAGGATTTCAAATAATTCATCAGAATATTAGAAGCGTTAGAAAGAATTTTTGGGTTGTATAGCGGTATTTTCAAGAAGTGATATGAAGTTTAAGATAAATAAATATAATTTAGATAGTGCTGACGTTATTAACCCTGGAAGTACATGCTTATTTTTTGTACGGAAAGGATATGCTTCGTCGAATCGACGATGGCATTATTCAAAGTAGTTTTACAAACGACATATGTTACAAAAACTTTGAAAATCGATTGTATTTAGTTATTTCATTCATTAAGCATAAAGAAACGCAACAATGGATATTTTTTCTTATAATATTCACTACGAAGCATGTGCTTCCAGGGTTAATGTTAGTTGTGAAATTTCTGGTGCGCAATATTGTTTTATGGGCATTTATTTAATACATACAGTTAAGGTGTTCTTGAATGAATTTTCTGCACTTCTTAATGCCGTATCTGAAAAAAAAAACTCTCTTAGGTTACTTTATCATCAATATGCTGTCAAATTTACCAATTGTGGATATTTTCATAGCTACATTAGGTATCTTCTTTTGACTTTGAATCGTAATTACTCGAATCTACCCGTATTATCCAAAACTCAGACACTTGTTTAGACCAAACCTATATTAGGCTCCATAGAAATAATGGCATTACGTTTAGACTCGCAGTATATTATGATCTGAAGATAACTGATATTAGACAATTACACTGGTCAACAAAAGTTTTTAGGAAAGAGGTCCATATGGTAATGTGGGAAATATATTTTTAAGGACATGGTACAACCCAAAGCCTTATAGGTAGTTAACAGCTTCTGGATGATACTTTTATAGTTCTTTGATCTATGATTTCTGAAAAAATTTGAGGTAACTTTCATGAAAGATTTCCAAGCTGATTTTTCAAGGTAACTTAGTATTTTTTTTTAAATATTTAATCCTCTATCAATGGCCTGATTTGAGAACCTACAAATAAGCACTCTTTAATTTTGGCGTCACTGATTTCGGGAAATTTTTCTTTCAAATACATAAACCCAGCACCATCCCGATCCATTGCGTTCACGTAGTTTCAAAAGTGATTTCACCCAAAATGTAACAAAACTTATGAGGATCGTTTTTGCACCTTCTTTACATTATTACAATATTACATAACGTGACAAACAGAAAATACAGCCATTTCACTGAAAAACGAAGCACTATAAATAAAAAAAAAACCGGCCAAGTGCGAGTCAGACTCGCGCTCAAAGGGTTCCGTAGTTTTAAGACTAGTTACATACATATATTTTGTTTAAATAACTGTTTCGTTTCGTTTCGTTAACACAAAACACGAATCTCTATATTCATTTTACAAACTTATAATCAGTAATATTATTCACTATGAGAAATTAGATAAACATTAAGAACGCGGCTCTCAGGTTCGTTTCCTGGCAAAATCTGTAATTTTTTTAATTTTTTTTGTATGGCAGCACAATTTTGGATAGCCTTTAATTTTTCCAAAATTATTGTTAATCGAATAGTGATAATTTAAGTGAAATTGGTCCAGTAGTTTACAAGTTAATCGGTTGAGAAATTGAATTTTTCGACATAAAATTGAATTTTTCGACGTGAATTTCTCAAAAACTATACAACTTACGAGACTCGCTATATTTTTCTTCAAAAATATGGTTAATCATCTATGAACTATGATTTTTTCATATTTTTGACTTAAGTAGTTTCCGAGAAAAAGTTGTGGTGCTTTTTGTATGATATTTTTCACATATTTTTGACAATAACTCCCAAAGTTTCTAACAGAAAAAAGCAAAATATATTTGGAATCTTTGTTTCGAGCCCTTTCGAATGATATCCTACATGATATATTTTTCAGAATTTTTTTTTTTTAGCTCACATTTTACCCACCCTGTATAGTTGTTTCACAATATTTTTGAGTAATATTTTGTCCATGTATGTGAACCACCATAATGTATAAGTGTGCCAAATTTCAAGTTTCTAGGAAGAACGGTTCTTGACGTTTTTATCGTGACAGACATTTTTGAGTTAGAGCGAACTTATACGGGTTCCGTATTACCATACGGGTACGGAACCCTAAAAAAGTAAGTAAAAACGATTAACATACAATTGACCTGATCGAATCAAAATAACTATGGTTTTTTAATATGGGTAGATAGATATTTAAAAATTATTAAGCACTTTTCCTGTTACAAACTTTTGTTGACCAGTGTAACCATCCAGTTTGATGCTGGAGTCTTCAGATCGGAAGAGTGTAATTATATTGAGCTTGAAAGAACTGATTTTGATGTGCACAATGCACTTACTTTCAGTCATTGGGATGATGTACACAATGCAGACTAAGAGAATTCATAAACTTAAACATTAAAACATTAGTTTACTAGAGAAAGGAAATAACTAAGAAAAATCAAATTCAGGCTCACGTCAAAAAGCATGCAAACAATAGCAGGCTTAAAAGGTATTACGAAAACCTATGTCGTGAACTGAAAACCGAGATTTCCCTCTGCAGAGACGAGTGCTTCAAGAGCAAACTAACACAATACACTGGGAACTCTAGAAAAGAATGGGGAAGAGTAAATTAACTTTTGAATACGAAAAATCTCAATATTGATATTGCAGCAATAAAAAGCGATGTGAACATATCTGAACCTCTAGAAATTGCTAACTTTTTAAATAACTTGTTTACTGTTATAATATTACTATAGTCACATTTAGCGCTCTCCGATGCAGAATAACACTTCATGCCAGTGTGATAACTCGCTTAGGCGGGATAACGTACATAAGGCCGGATAACATACATACAAGAAGTTTTCCTTTGAACCCTTTACTCCATTGGAAATACATACGATTATAATGTCACTAAAATCATCTAATTCATCTTCCTATGATTGCATCTCAAGCAGTTTTTTTTTTTCAAAAATATCTCCTTTCATATTTCAGATGTACTCAACTTTATATTCAATGTGTGGTCACCATAGCCATGGTGGTAAGTGCGTTGGACTACCGTGCATTGCTGCTCGAGTTCAATCCCAGCAAACATCTAAACGTTTTTTCACGGTGCCGCCTCTTTCGAAAGTCTGACAAGCAATCAAAGAGAAAGAGTATCATTTGTCAATGAGCTTCTCAACTCGCGATTCGAAGTAGCCAAAAAACTGAGGGTCCATTCCATTCGTGCAAAAAAAAAAAAAAAACACTCACACAAATGGTTGCGAGCAGTAGGCCCTGGTTCACCACGAACTGTAGCGCCACCTAAAGTGAGTTGCCTCAGGGCAGCCTTACCTGTTAGAGGGGATGAATATCATGGTGAAGGTCGTTACTGTACAAACAGTGAGACGTGTTGATGCAAGATACAGGTACTTGTAACTAGATCTTGTATGAAATACGATCAAATAAACAGGTATACGATATCTGAGTAAATGATATTTGTTGGCTGGCCGAACGCCTCTTCTTTACTTATTAATAACTAGCTGACCCGTGCTCGCCTTGCTTCGCCCACCTACAACTTGGGAAAAAAAATTCTTATTTTCTTCTAATACATATCTATAGAATACGTATGTAATTGCATTGCCCGTGCACTTTTTAAAATTTGAATTTGCTTTTACAATCATATTTATCGTAGTAGGCTCATTACTCATATTCACAATATATGCTGATATAAAGCCAAAAGAGAAAACAGCAAAATCTGGACCCGATAGCTGACGCAGACGCTGGAGTCAAGTTATTAAAAAATTCTTTATTTAGGGAAACAAACAAAAAAACGTTATAGTGACATTCTGGTGGACTTTACATTGCATTAAACACAAGAAACGATAAATGTCATACAATTTTCTGACGAAATCGACATAAGTAGTACATGCAATTGATTGGTACGATGCTATTACATGACAATGCTAAACCCAATACCTCACGTGGAACGGTACAGAAACTCTTATATTTGGGATTGGACATTTTTCCCCATTCACGGCACTTTCCTGATGTTCCAGTCAGTCTGAAGTCATTTAGCTTAGCTACCTACCAGATAGTCTTTCGATATAAAGCAAAAGGCCATAAAATACTTTAAAAATATGAGTCATTGCGTTGAAAATTCAGAATTTTTTAAAAAAATTAATACTTGACGTTTGACGTCGGAAGAGCGTTGTACAAAGATGCAAATCCCTTATAATTTGATAAAAGATAAATGTATTAAACAGTATTATTAGCTTTTAAATAGTTACTACTAGATCGAACATTACATGTGCCAAAGAATAGTAGACAAATTATACTGTTGTTTATTCTCAAGATGAGCATTTTGTGTAATTTAACAAGGTTTGTCAGATTTGGCGGTTCTTATTTCTACCCAGAACCACTTTACTAGAGCAGTGTTTCTTTGCTTAACATGTAAGTAACGCGACTGTTTAAGTACACGGGCGAAGCCGGGCGGGACAGCTATTTCCATATAAAACTAGATAAGCAGAACAGCTTCATTGTTATTCGTGTAAGAAGTCTCGGCTGATAACCACGTTCATTATAGTCAACGCATGCAGCATTGTATCAGTATTAAAACAGTGAAAAAAATCAGTGTGAAATAAAGCGTAGCAACGCACGCCGGGTATCCGCTAGTTACTAATAAACTTTATGCTAAGTTGGCTAGAAATGTACAATAAACGACAACAAAACGGCGTTAGTCAATAACGCCCAAGGAAATAACGCCCAAATCGATTTGGAAATAGAGCCCAAAAAAATTTCTAACGCCCAAAAATGATTTTGAATTCCGGTAATTGTTTTCCGACAAACCATTTATACGCCATCCGACCCATGATCATTAAATTTAGACTCGTCTGTAAATACTACTGTGTTTCAAAAGTCGAAATCTTTAAATTGGTGTTGTTTAGT